>JAWNLR010000570.1:0-600000 GCA_035042205.1 Drosophila infuscata | reverse complement strand
TTGGAACGTATACCTCAAAAATTAAAGTGTCTTGGGTTTGGTCCTACGTCCACTAGGGAGCTAGAAAACCGCGAAAATCGATTTTAGCAAATCGATAAATCCACATATCTCTTACAATTTAATGGATATAGTCACCAATTTTGGTTGGTAGGTTGTTGGCGAAGGCCATGAAAGATCGGCATGTGCCCCACCTCCGACGCCCCCATCAACCCCGCCCCTAAAATTTTCAAATAGCTATATCTTCCGCAGTTTTTGAGTAGGGAACGTTAAATTTGATAGGTATATTATTGGTAGTTGCCTTTAAGAACCGATAAGAAATTTGTGGACAATTCCGATTGTAAATCGATAGCTCCGTATATCTCTGAAAATTTTAAAGATAGAGTAACCAAACTTGGAAGGTAATTTGCTGGTAACCTCCTCCAAGGATTGACATATACATTTTTGGATCACGCCCACATCCGCCGCCACGAGGAACTTCGACCTTATTAATTTAAAATGAGCTGATCTGCCGTAATTTGCAAGCTAGAGTCGCAAAATTTTGCAGGTATGTTACTGGTAACTCCCCCAACGATCGATAAAAAAATTGGATGGCCACGCCCACTCCACCTGCCTAAACTGATACACCTGTTGGTGTAAATCGATAACCCCAAATATCTCACGCAATTTGAAAACTTAAGTCACCAAATTTTAAAGGTATATTGCTAGTAACACCCTTCATAAATGTGGAACAAAAGTTTTGGACCACGCCCACTCCCACAAAAAACGATAAATGCCTGTATCTACCGCAATTTAAGAGCTACAGTTACCAAACTTAGAAGGTATATTACTAAGATCGAACTCAAAATTTTTTTGCGCCACGCCCACTCCCGCCCCCAAAACCGATAAACGCCCATATCCCCCGCAATTCAAGTATTTCTTAACTGTACACAAATTAAGGTATAATAGTATTTCGCTGTCGGTTACGTCCGACTGCAACGTTCTATCTTGTTTAATGTTGTTCTTGAAACTCTGTGACAGCATTAATTTACTATTTTAAAAACTTGATTTTAAATGTAATCGAATTTCCAGTTGTATATAAAAACAGTTGGTTTTAACCAAAAATTTAATAAAATATGTATAACTTGCCATCATTGAAAATAAACGTTTATCTTTATAGCTTCGCCCTTCCCATTCTGTTCAAGGGCAGGAAAAAAAAACTGGAACCAAGCGATCTCTATGAAGTGCTCGACGAGCATAAGGCAGAAAAGCTGGGCGATAAGCTGTTCCAGACTTGGCAGACTGAAGCCCAGCGAACAGCTGCCAAAGGAACTAAAAACGCCAGCATGCTGAGAGTTGTCCTCAAAGTGTTCGGCTGGCAGCTGGTGATATCCGGCTTTGTGGTTGCATTTCTCGAATTGGGTCTGAGGTGAGTGAAATAGGTTTTCCTAACTGACACTAAGATAAATAATGTTGAAATTGCACACAATTACCAAAAGACAGCTAAAAAGACAATTTAATTACAATTCATCATTCCTTGATTAATATGTGGAATCTTTGAACTTGTAATTTAATTAGCAATATTTAGTTATTCAACTTTATTTTACAATATTTTATTTATAAAGACTGCAATTACAAAATACATTGCTGGAGAGAGACCACTGTATGGGATTTTTTATTGCTATATATAGATACATATATATATAAATAAACCATTTTTATTTTTTTAGAGCCACTACTCCAATTTTGATGGCCGGCCTGATCGCAGAGTTTACGCTATATGGGAACGGAAGCAGTCTCAATGCCCAACTCTATGGCGCCGGCTTGGTGATCTGCACCGTGCTGAGTGTGCTGCTGCTCCATCCCTTCATGATGCACATGATGCATCTGGCGATGAAGATGCGAGTCGCTGTTAGCTGTGCTATCTATAGGAAGGCACTACGCTTAAGTCGCACTGCGATGGGTGGCACCACCACTGGACAAGTGGTGAATCTGGTGTCCAACGATTTGGGTCGCTTCGATCGGGCACTCATCCACTTGCATTTCCTGTGGCTGGGTCCGCTGGAGTTGCTGTTTGCCTCTTACTTCCTTTATCAACAGATTGGAGTCTCCTCGTTCTACGGCATTGCCATCCTGCTGCTCTACTTACCACTCCAGACCTATCTGACCAGATTGACGGCATCGCTTCGCATGCGAACCGCATTGCGAACGGATAGACGCGTGCGGATGATGAATGAGATCATCGTTGGCATACAGGTGATAAAGATGTATGCCTGGGAGCTGCCCTTTGAGAAACTGGTGGGCAGCGCACGCGTCAGCGAGATGAGCGTCATACGCAAGGTCAACTACATTCGAGGATTGCTGCTCTCTTTTGAGATTACGTTGGGACGGCTTGCAATCTTTGCCAGCCTGTTGGCCTATGTTCTGGCTGGTGGCAACCTCACTGCGGCGCAGGCTTTCTGCGTCACAGCATTTTATAATATTCTGCGACGCTCGGTGAGTAAATTCTTTCCCAGCGGTATGACGCAGGTGGCCGAACTGCTGGTCTCCTTGCGCCGTATATCCCAGTTTATGTTGCACGATGAGACCCAAGTGGCAATGCTCCAGGAGGATCAGGATAACGATAATGCAGCGGAAAAAAAGAAACTTTTGGCAAATGGCAATCAGCAGCTATCCAACTCAGACATATGCGTAGAGATCAAGAATCTGAGAGCACGCTGGAGTCTGGAGCAGAGTGAACCCATTCTGGATAATATCAATGTTCAACTGCATGGAAAGCAGCTGGTGGCTGTCATCGGACCGGTTGGCGCTGGCAAATCGAGTCTGATACAAGCGATGCTCGGCGAGCTGGGCGCCGAGGAGGGCGAAGTGAAGTTAAACGGTCGCTGCTCCTATGCGGCACAGGAGCCATGGCTCTTCAGCGCCACGGTGCGTGAGAATATACTCTTTGGGTTGCCACTGGACAGACACCGCTATCGGACCGTGGTCCGCATGTGCGCATTGGAGCGAGATTTTGAGCTGCTGGCGCAGGGCGACAAAACGATTGTCGGGGAGCGGGGTGCATCCCTGTCGGGTGGCCAAAAGGCGCGCATCAGTCTGGCACGGGCTGTTTACCGCAAGGCGGATGTTTACCTGCTCGACGATCCGCTGAGCGCCGTGGATGCCCATGTGGGACGCCATCTGTTCGAGCAGTGCATGCGTGGATTTCTGGGTAAGCATCTCGTCATCTTGGTCACGCATCAAGTGCAGTTCCTAGAGCACGCTGATCTGATTGTGTGCATGGACAAGGGCAAAATCACAGACATCGGCAGCTACGAGCACATGCTGAAGAGTGGCCAGGATTTTGCACAATTGCTGGCACAACGAGCGACGGTGGAAGCAGACAATGCAGAAGATGAAATTCTGGAGAAGGCGAACGATTTGGCTGGCACTGGGAATACTGCGTCAACAGAGACCCACTCGTACTCACGGCACAGCAGCGTTGAAAGTCGCAACAGCATCTCGTCCGCGGGCTCAAATGCCGACGATTCACTGATGGCCAAAAAGGAGCAGACCCCGAAGGAAGTGCAGGAGTCGCGATCTACGGCCAAAATCGGTTTGGACATGTACCACAAATACTTCGCTGCCGGTAATGGCTGGCTGGTGTTTCTGCTGCTGATGTTCTTCTGCCTGGGCACCCAAGTGATGGCCTCATCTGGCGATTACTTTTTGTCCTACTGGTGAGTAGCTGGGAAAATTCCTGAAACGATTTATTTTTATACCCTTAACCCATTGAAAATGGGTAAAAAGGGTATAATGGTTTTGTGCAAATGTATGTAACAGGCAGAAGGAAGCATCTCCGACCCCATAAAGTATATATATTCTTGATCAGGATCAACAGCCGAGTCGATATAGCCCTGTCCGTCTGTCTGTCCGTCCGTCTGTCCGTCCGTCTGTATGAACACGCGGATCTCAGAGACTATAAGAGCTAGAGACTTCAAATTTGGAATGTAAGTTCTAGTGTACCAGGCGCAGATCAAGTTTGCATTATTTTATCGATAACTGCCTCAGTTTCTGAATTATCGATACATTTAGATTTCCGATAGCAATAAATTCCACAATTTAAGAGGCAGAGGCTTCTTATTTATACATAATATGCATATACATATTATTGATCAATTGCCAAAATTTCATTAAGATCGGATAAGAAACACCAAAGTTATAGTCGAAAATATATTCTCATATTGATCTCATTTCTATCAGCAGCCGCAAGCGTTTTCTGTATACGAGGGTGGTTTGATGAGTACCTGACCTTGACGCCAGATGGCGCCACTATTGCAATATGACGTGACTATCGTATAGTACATAAACCTAAACAGCCACAGTGAAAATTTCAGTCAAAAAAAAAAATTTCAATCATGAAATATTGGGTATGAGAAAGCTATCGGCGCGATGGGTGCCGCGTTTGCTCACACCAGACACTTCGGAGCATAGTTTGGCGCTGTTAAAGCGTAATCCGAAGGAATTTTTGCGTCGATTCGTGACTGTTGACGAAACATGGATTCAGTGGTACACACCAGAGACCAAAGAACAGTCGAAACAGTGGACTTCACCTGGCGAATCTGCCCCGAAGAAGGCGAAAACTGTTCCATCGGCCGGAAAGGTGATGGCCACGGTTTTCTGGGATTCGAAAGGTATTATCCTCATAGATTACCTAGAGAAGGGAAGAACGATTACAGGGCTCTACTATGCCGAACTATTGGGAAGATTTGACGCCGAGTTGAAGAAGAAACGGCCCCATTTGGTGAAGAAGAGGTCAGGTACTCATCAAACCACCCTCGTACATATAAATAGGTGAGCGCATGTGTGAGAAAGAGATGGCATGATAATCGACGCTAGCGTCAATATATTTGTGTGTATTCTGCAGAGCCCCGATAACTACTCTTTCGTGTACGTGTGTATGTATTTATGTATGTATATGCACGTGTTTGTAGCCATTCAGTGCGGGCATTCATTGCGGGATTTGCACTTAAATCATCTTAAAGGGAAACTAGAATATATTTAACAACTGGGTTAAGGGTATATCGTTGTCGAGTTAACTCGACTACTGCGTCTTACTTGTTTTATTGTGCAACAATGTTGCTAACCTTATGTAAATAAACTGCTTGCAAGCAGTCAATAATTAGATTTATTATTCGTTATTGGAGTCAAATGTGAACTAACTGCTTGCAAGCAGTGCACAAGAGATTATTAAGAATATCAATGGAAGTCAAATGTTAATTGTCTTGATTTACTGTTGTGTTTCACTGTTAACGAATCATATCAGAATAGAAGTTGATTCAACAATGTTAGGCAAATGTTAATATTGATATATTCTGATGAAGATTTTAATACCCTGAACCCATTAAAAATGGGTAAAAAGGGTATAATGGTTTTGTGCAAATATATGTAACAGGCAGAAGGAAGCATCTCCGACCCCATAAAGTATATATATTCTTGATCAGGATCAATAGCCGAGTCGATATAGCCCTGTCCGTCTGTCCGTCTGACCGTCTGATCGTCTGTCCGTCTGTATGAACACGCGGATCTCAGAGACTATAAGAGCTAGAGACTTCAAATTTGGAATATAAGATCTCGTATACCAGGCGCAGATCAAGTTTGAATATTTTATCGATAACTGCCTCAGTTTCTGAATTATCGATTCATTTAGATTTCCGATAGCAGTAAATTCCACATATCTCTCACAATTTAATGGATACAGTCACCAATTTTGGTTGGTAGGTTGTTGGCGAGGTCCTTGAAAGATCGGCATGTGCCACGCCCACCTCCGACACCCCCATCACCTCCGCCCCTAAAATTTTCAAATGGCTATATCTTTCGCAGTTTTTGAGTAGGGAACGTCAAATTTGGTAGGTATATTACTGGTAGTCGCCTTTAAGAACCGATAGCAAATTTGTGGTGCCACGCCCGAACCTGCGCCTATAATCGACAATTCCGATTGTAAATCGATAACTCCGTATATCTCCGAACATTTTAAAGATAGAGTAACCAAACTTGGAAGGTAATTTGCTGGTAACCTCCTCCAAAGATTGGCATACCAATTTTTTGACCACGCCCACATCCGCCGCCCCCAGGAACTTCGTCCCTAGAATTTTAAAATGCGCATATCTGCCGTAATTTGCAACCTAGAGTCGCAAAATTTTGCAGGTATGTTACTGGTAACTCCTCCAAAGATCGATAAAAAAACCCCCCACCTACCTAAACCGATACACCTGTTGGTGTAAATCGATAAAGCCATATATCTCGCGCAATTTGAAAACTTAAGTCACCAAATTTTAAAGGTATATTGCTAGTAACACACTTCATAAATGTGGAAAAAAAAATTTGGACCACGCCCACTCCCGCCCACAAAAAACGATAAATGCCTGTATCTCCCGCAATTTAAGAGCTACAGTTACCAAACTTAGAAGGTATATTACTAAGATCGAACTCCAAAATATTTTGGGCCACACCCACTCCCGCCCACAAAAAACGATAAATGCCTGTATCTCCCGCAATTCAAGAGCTACAGTTACCAAACTTAGAAGGTATATTACTAAGATCGGGCACGCCCACTCCAGCCCCCAAAAACGATAAACCTATAATGCATTTAAAGCTTGGTTCAGGGTATATGGTAGTCGAGCTCACTCGACTACAGCGTTCTTACTTGTTAATATAGACAATTATGTTTTGCAGGGTGAAGAGCAATTCGTCATCATCGTTGGATATTTACTACTTTGCGGCCATCAATGTGGTGCTGATAATTTTTGCCCTGCTGCGCACGCTTCTCTTCTTCAGTATGGCCATGCACTCATCAACCAATCTGCATAACTCCATGTTCCGGGGAATCACACACGCTGCCATGCATTTCTTCAGTACGAATCCATCGGGTCGCATCCTCAATCGCTTCGCCATGGACATGGGTCAAGTGGATGAGGCACTGCCCGCTGTGATGCTGGACTGTATTCAGATATCCCTTACACTGACCGGCATCATAAGCGTGCTGTGCGTAACAAATCCTTATTATTTGATCAATACACTGGTCATGCTGCTGTGTTTCTATTATTTGCGAAACTTCTACCTGAGCACATCACGGGATGTGAAGCGTCTCGAAGCGGTTGCCCGTTCACCGATGTATTCGCATTTTGGGGCCACCTTGAATGGACTGCCCACAATTAGGGCGATGCGTGCACAGGGAATGCTGACTGCTGAATATGATAATTACCAGGATAGTCATTCGATTGGATACTACACATTCCTGTCCACAAGTCGTGCCTTTGGTTATTATCTCGACTTGTTCTGTGTGATTTATGTTTTTATCATAATCCTAAACAATTTTGTGAATCCGCCTGAGAATCCGGGTCAGATTGGCTTGGCCATTACGCAGGCAATGTCCATGACGGGCATGGTGCAGTGGGGCATGCGCCAATCGGCTGAGCTGGAGAACTCAATGACCTCCGTGGAGCGTGTGATTGAGTACAGCGGTCTGAAATCGGAAGGAGAACTCGCATCAGCACCGCATAAAAAACCGCCAGCAAATTGGCCAGAAGCTGGTCAAATTGTCGCCGATGACTTGAGTTTACGCTATGCACCCGATCCTCAGGCTCCTTACGTACTGAAATCCTTGAACTTTACCATTGAGCCAAGGGAAAAAGTGGGTATTGTGGGCCGCACGGGTGCAGGCAAATCCTCGCTTATAAATGCCTTGTTTCGGCTGTCCTACAACGATGGGTCCATATTAATTGATAGGAGGGATACAGAAGAGATTGGCTTGCATGATCTGCGCAGTAAAATATCGATTATACCTCAGGAACCCGTGCTGTTCTCTGGCACAATACGCTATAATTTGGATCCCTTTGAACAATATCCAGACTCAAAGCTTTGGCAGGCCTTAGAAGAGGTAAGAGTGTAGCGCAGGAATTTACTGATTCTCACTAATCTTTAAAATTGTATATTTCAGGTGCATCTCAAGGACGAAGTTACTGAGATGCCAATGGGTCTACAGAGCAACATTTCCGAGGGTGGCACCAATTTCAGTGTGGGCCAACGTCAATTAGTGTGCCTGGCCCGTGCCATTCTGCGCGAGAATCGCATCCTGGTCATGGATGAAGCCACTGCCAATGTGGATCCACAAACTGATGCACTTATCCAGACGACCATTAGAAATAAGTTCAAAGAATGCACCGTACTTACAATTGCCCATAGGCTGCACACGATTATGGATTCGGATAAAGTCATGGTATTAGATGCCGGACACGTTATCGAATTTGGGGCACCCTATGAACTGTTGACAACATCCGAGAGTAATGTGTTCCATGATATGGTTATGCAGACAGGGAAAACCACATTTGAACAGCTGCTGGAAATTGCGCAACATGTAAGTAAATTAATAATTTATTTCAATGAGCCATTTATACAAATACTAACTTAACAATTTATATTTTTTACAGACCTATGAAAACAATTCGGAAGGAAAGTCGAAAACGGTTGAGATATAGCTCTTATATATTATTATTATTATGTACAAATTCAGCCAAGTATCAACCCAGTTTCATCTTTCACATCGAAGTAAATCGTACTCAGAGATCATTATTCATTATTGTTTATAAATGTCTGCCAAATGTAATTTTTAATGGCCAACATTTTATATATTACTGAAATGTATTTACTTAACTATGTAATATTTAAATTCAAGAAAACAGTACTTAACGAAATGTTAATAAATGCTGTAAACGAAATTTCTCAAAAATATTGCCATCTGGTTATTTTGTAATCGATATCAAAAGTCTATCGATAGATATCGCATTAGAACACATGTTATTTGTTTATGAAAAATTTGTAATAAATACGTCCATGTCTCGGTCTACATTTATTTAATTTACTTATTTAATGTGTAATGAAAAGGAGGTCAACAATGGAACAGCAATTAACTTATGAAACTGCAGTTAAAAAAGGTATGAAGTTAATAAACTATATTCAACATCAGGAAAATATTTATGCATTATGTAGATATGAATAGTTGAAGAACACTTGAAAATACATAATTTTTCAAATGCAGCTCAATTGGTGGAGAGAAACCCACAATTTCAAATAGATCCAATGCGTGTTTCGATGCACGATGAAACTGACATAATACGTTTAGCACAGGAAATACAATCTGCGGATAAGCTGGTGAGGAATAGCACAAGCCAGAAATTGGTTGTTATTCTGGATCAGGTAAGCATTTTGTCAGCAAGCTCTTTGGAATTGTAGACAACCCAAGTATTTCAGATAAAAATGTTGCAAGCACAAGCTATAGACATACTCAAGGAGTCAAACGACAGTCGGACGCTGCACAATGCTGCGTGTAATTTTACCAAAAAACCCGGAAACATCTATCATCTGTACCAAAGGTCGACGGGTCAAAACTATTTCAGCATGCTCTCACCAGAGGTAATAAACAAACATGTACACATCTGATAATAACGAAAACATTGCTATATACATATTTGCTTGTAGGAATGGAACAATTCTGTGGACCAGACGTACAAGGGCAGCTATAGGCTTGAATTTGACTACAGCTGGACGCCGATTGACAAAATCAAAGAGCACGATAATAAGCTAAAATGGGTGGAGCAATGCATGGATAGTAGTGAGAGTGGCGCAATAGCAGCCATCGATTTTAATACTATTAGTAATAATTAATAAAATGATCGAATAAATTTCATTATTGACAATTATGTGTTACTTAAATTTAGTTAGTTGCCAGAACTTATTTATAGGCAAACAGAAAAAAAAGCAATAACCTGTAGGAATCACTGTCGCTGTTAACAGCTCATTGACTTATCGATAACTGCTTGTTATGTCTTATCGGTATCGTGAGTGCTGCTGTTTTGCTTACACTGGAACAGCTGTGTTGTTTTTTCGGTGAAAATTTATGATTTTTTGTTTGGTTTTGTCATAATTTTACAACATTCACGATGTCCACTCAAAACGGAATGTACTATAGTCTGTTGGAGTGGTTCAAAACGCTCAATCTGAATGCACCCCATGCAAACGCTGAGGAGCTGGCGGATGGCGTGGCACTGGCTCAAGCTTTAAATCAATTCGCACCCGAATCTTTCAGCGATTCGTGGCTGTCGAAAATCAAATCAAGCGCTGCAGGCAGCAATTGGCGTTTGCGGATGAGTAATCTGAAGAAGGTTGTCGAGGGCGTCTACGAATACTACAGTGATGTCCTAAACTATACGCTTCAGCACGATTTTGTTAAGCCAGATGTGCAGTCGATTGCCGAAAAATGCGACCTCACCGAACTGGAGCGTCTGCTGCAACTGGTCTTGGGCTGTGCGGTCAACTGTGCGAAGAAGCAGTCGTACATATGCGAGATTATGTGTCTTGAGGAGGAGCTGCAAGCGAACATTATGCGTGCGCTGCAAGAGCTGGAAACGTCAACACGTCAAACAACAGAGGGTGGCGTGGTCAGTTCGCTGTCCCGCAACTCCTTGAGCGGCATGCTTGATGGCAATGCTAAGGCGCTGCAATCGCAGATGACGGAGGAACGCGATGCCATGGCCCAGAAATGTTTTGAAACCGAGAAGAAAATGCTGCTGCTCATCGATGAGAAAACCAATCTTCAACAAGAATTGCAAAAGATGCAAAAGGAGCTTGCACGGCTCGAGCATAACACAATTGGAGACGATGGTGTCTCACTGGGCCCCATACAAGCGGGCTCCGTACGCTATAATGAGCTGAGGTAACCTAATTGACTTACATTCATATTTTTGGTAATTATTAATAACTATTTCAGGCGTCAACTGGAATTAGTTAAGGAGGAGCTGCTGCAATCAGAAGGAGCTCGAGAGGACCTGAAAATTAAGACGCAGCAGCAGGAGACGGACATGTTCCACATGCAACAACGCATAGATGAACTAATGGCATGTACCCCAAGTCTATTACCAGAACTTTATTTAATAATATAACTTTATAAACAGAAAAGCACCGCAGTGCTGGTCACACTTAAGGATGAAGTAGATGTGCTACGCGAATCAACAGACAAGTTAAAAGTATGCGAGGCTCAACTGGAAACGTACAAAAAGAAACTCGAGGAGTACAATGACTTGAAGAAACATGTAAAAATGCTCGAGGAACGTAGTGCTGACTATGTGCAACAAAACGCACAGTTTGAAGAGGATGCCAAGCGGTATGCCAACACAAAGGGTCAAATAGAGCTCTTTAAGAAGGAAATACAGGATCTACACGCCAAACTGGACAATGAGAGCAGCAAAAATGTTAAGCTTGAGTTTGATAACAAGAACTTGGATAGTAAAAATCTGGCATTGCAACGGGAAAAAGATAATTTGCTCAAGGAACGCGACAATCTGAGGGAGGCCTTCGATGAGCTGAAATGCGGACAGCTGTCAACGAACTCGGGCAGCTTGACAGGCACAACAATGTCGCGGGAACTACAGCCGCCGGCTATGATGGACAAAATCCAGCGTCTGGAGGCGGAGAACAAGGCTCTACGTGAGGGACAAGGTGGCCAAACAGCACTGGCGGTAAATTATGTTCTATGTCCATTAAAAAAATTGTTTCCAATTTGTGTATTTCTAATATTGCAGCAACTGCTGGACGACGCAAACAAGCGCTGCGAGAATTTGCGTGAACAGATGAAGACAGCCAATGAGCGTATTCTCTCCTTGTCGCATGCCTCGCAAAGTGACGATCCCATATTAAAGGAGTGAGTACTAAAGTTAAGATTGTAATTGTAAACCAACTGAATACTAATTATATTTATTTTCCATATAACAGAAATGAATTCAGCAAACAAATCAAACAGCTGATGGAGCTCAATGAGCAAAAAAGTAAGTGGAATATATTTATCTATATATAATACACAATTATTTTAATTCATATTTTTATCAATTGTTGCTTAGCCCTTCAAATTGAGGAATTTGCCACACAGAACTCAACGATGCAGTGCAAGATAACCCAGTTAGAGTCGACTTTGAATACCCGAGAACAGGAAGTTATGGCATATGAAGTCAAGTACCGGAAATGCGTCGAACGCGCCAAAGAAGTCATCAAAAACATTGATCCGCGCATAGCCAGTGGTTTGTTCAAATAATATTTAACACAATTAAACATAATTTCAACTTTAAATAACATCCCCCACATATTTACAGTACTGGAGGCCAATGCATTGGAGAAGAGCGTCGATGTCATCGAGGAAGAGTCGAAAACTAAAATGAGCGGCATGGAAGAACAGCTCATGGCCAGCGCCTTCTACAGATTGGGTGTTAATGCTCAACGCGATGCTGTCGACTCCAAATTGGCTTTATTAATGGGTTCTGGGCAAACATTCTTGGCGCGTCAACGGCAATCGGCGCCACGCAAATCTCTGACTACAATGAAATCTAAGTAGACTTGATTTGAAGACGTTAAATGTTCTTTAAAGGCAATATTATTATATGTTCTTAGCCTATATATATGCATATTTGTATAACACACACCATTATTTATTCGCGCTTTCAAAAAGATAATAATATTATTAATTTCCACTACTCTAAACTATTTACATTGCGGTATCTATCTAAAATAAAATTGTATATAAGAGTTATTAACTGGATGCCAGAAAAAAAGATACAAATACTTGTTTTTTCTTTTTTAAAGTTATGTTACCATATTGCAGTTTTAATTTCAGTATTTGATACATTTTACGCAAGGTATTCGGACAAAACATAGTCTGGAATTATACAATTAGTTTTCATCGGATAGTTTTTTTTTTTTATTCAGAGTCTTTTAGCATTGGCACACGTGAAAAATGCATTTAAATATTCGCATCTCGTGCTGGAATTATTTTTACATTTATACGAGCAGGAGCTTAACAATAGGGTTTATACTAAATACAGTGGACACTCGGAACGTGGACTTGCATAAAAAATAAGCATAATGCCTTCAACACTTTGAATATCATTTTTGAGAATTAATGTTAATTGTTTTCCGTTTTAAGTAACCCTATTAAATTGGTAAACAGAGGCAATCAAATTTAATAATAATCCAAATATTAAATTAGAATTTGTTGTACAGAAAAACAGAGCTGAGGTTTGAATTCTCGAGCGACCACTGATTCATGCAGATTTAGTCAGGAGCCAAAAGAACAAATCATATCATCCATAACAAAGCAACAAATTTGCGCAGTCTACATACATATACATATACATATATATAATAATATACTTAGTACATAAAAGCTATATCATCCCGAACTGTACAAGGCCAAGCATCGGATAACTACCAGGGCCGCCACATGCTCTCATCGGAGCCCTGCTGGAGTCCGAGGACAACCTGTTGTTGGTGTTGTTGTTGTTGCAGTTGTTGTTGCAGTTGTTGTTGCTGTTGTAGTTGCAGTTGCTGCTGTTGTGCCCGATACTCCTCTTCCTGACGCTGACGCAGTGCCTGTCTTGCCGCACTGCTCGTCTGTGGACTAGCATCCAGAGTTTCATTCTCATTTGAACCAATGCCGCTCTCCGAGCGCGGCGACGATTGTTGCGTTGCCGGTGCCGATTTCAGATCGGAGACACCCGAACTGACCGAAGCCGCCGCTGACGACGAGGCCACCGAGGCGGGTCGCTCGCTGAGCATGGACGCTGCCGCAACCGTTGAATTGCTGGCCATGCTATTGGCATAGGCAGCTGCCGCTGCGGCCGCCACATGCGCAGCCTCCAGGCTGCCGGCGAAATTTGGGCTCAGCTTGCCGGCGAGATGCGGCTGCAGGCGCTGCAGCTCAATCAGACGCTCGAAATCCGTGCGTGTTGCAATAGGATCCACCAGTGGTTGAGCGCTCAGGCCCAAGGCAGCTGCCAGTTGAACATAGTGCGGCGGGAGGACAAGCACACCATTTGGGGCGCCACCTTCTGCCTTTAGCTGCTGCTTATACTGCTCGAGCACATTGACGCAGACGACCTTGTTGCCCACATCGTTCTCATAGCCCAGTTCGATGACAGTACCATTTGGTGGTGATTGTTGTTGCTGCTGTTGTTGCTGTTGCTGTTGTTGTTGCTGTGGTTGTTGTGGTTGTTGGTGTTGCAGCTGTACTGTTGGTGTTTGGACCTGTGGCGTTTGTGGCACCGCCAGCTGCCCACGATTGTTGTTTTCGTCCTGAGTGGAGTGCGCTGCTGTCGCCTGCAGGAGCACACGCTGATCACTTTTGCTGTAGTCCAGCGGATTCGAGTCCTGACTGCTGTAATCCAGCGAATGCTCCTCGGGCAATGTTGCCGCTTTTTTAATATCGAAACAGGTGCTGCTGTTGTTGGGACTCTCGGCAAAATTCGATGTTGTTGAGTGCGGGCAAATCTCCACATCGATCTCGGCTATGCATTGATCAAGATGCCGGAGCAGACGCGCCTTGGACCCAGGCTCCGACAGCGTGGGCATATTGCCCATGGGCGGCGGTTCCGGCGTGGCCAAATAGCGAGCCACTTCCCGGGCGCAATCCGTGTAGCCTGAACGATATTTATTCACAGCTGCTGGTGGAGTTAAACATAAAAGAATACAGTTTAGCCAGGGGAAATGGACAGATAGGGAAACAAATGCTACTCACTTGGATCATCGAGATTGCGATGACGTTGAAAATGGCGCACTGTGAGCTCCAATATGTCGGCCTTCTCCAATTTGGTATGCTTCGCCTGCCCATCACCGTTTTTGGCATTCTGATGTTTGGTGGACTCCAAGATGAGGGCCTTCAGTATGGCCAGGCTCTGATTGATGCGTGCTCGCCGGCGTTTCTCCATGAGTGGTTTATTCGTACGCTTGCTTATTTCCTGCGATGAGGTTACATTTTGTGAGGAGCTCACCAGACCAATGGATTTGATGCCGCTGCCATTGGTTGAGCTGGAGGCGGAGAATCCGAGGCCTATATATAATTAAATGTTGTACTGATTTTAATATATTTATGTATATTATTATTTTATTTTTATATTCTTATAAATGTATTATAAGAAACGTACATATCCTGAGCTTGAAAAATATGTACTCTTGTATAATGAAGTTGGACAAAAGGAAACATCTGCGACCTCATAGAGTATATATATTCTTAATCAGCATTAACAAGAGTCTATTTAGCCATGTCCAAATCAAGCCGATCTCAGAAATGTAATAGCTAGTTTCATAAAATTTGTAACATAAGCTTTCGTGTACGAAAGGCAGGACAAGTTTGTTTCGTTTTCCCCATAACTGTTCTAGTTTCGCGTATATTAATATACAATATAGACACAATAAGAAATAGTTAGCCTTCAAGAAGAAACACAGGTTTTGTTAATCAAAAAATTATAGAACAAAGCAATAGCAAGATTATTTAATAGCTGGAAAAGAGCAGTTATGAAAATGTCGAAAGACAACGAGAGAAATCAAAACGAGCAAATTTCGCTCTTCTCTTTTCACAGATCTTCGCCAGGGCTTTGAGAATCAACTGGTCGTGTCTGTGCGACTGCTCGTTGGCCTTGAAGCACCGGAACGACCATCGACTGATCGACTCCGCTTTTGAGACTTGGACGCGACTTTACGATGTACGCACATAATTTTTAATGCTTTGTGAATTTATTTATTTCCGATCAAAATTTGAAATTAATTATTACCCGCTGTTGATTTATTTTTGTTGTAATCCTTATCACGTTTTGCTGTCATTTTGTCATTTTTACAGAACTCTTAATGAATTCCATATACGCGTCAAGTTTTACAATTTGATTACGGTAAAACTAAACAGGGTTTTTGTGTTTTGCCGTTGGCTCTTTCGAAACTAACAACCACAAAAATTACGTATTTTTACACGGCCTACAGATGACGAGTACAAAATTCCAGCGAAAATCAAACACATCAAACAAAGCAGCGAAACGTCCGCACTGGCCGAGAACAAACCGAGTACTGAAACCGAAACGAACTGCACACAACTCAACTCAACTAAACAGAAGCTAACGGTAAGCGTAACGGTGAAAAGTACTTCGACTTTTCGTTTTTACTTGCTTGCCCCTCCTGTCGCTTATGACGCCCGCCGTGTGTGCGCACAGCTCGTACAAAATTTGCCGACTGAATGGCTTGGGCTCTGTGCTTTGGGCTCTGGCTGTGGCTCTGGCCCGCCATCGCCATTGCCATCGCTATAGCCATCGTCGTGTGGCGCAGCAACCAAAGCAGATTGGAGTCAACCAACAATAAAAACAAGAACAGCAGCAACAACAGCAAAAACAACAGCTACACTGGCAATGGCGGCAACAGCAACAGCAACGCCTGGCTGACTGCCTGGCACGTTAATGGTGGTTGTGGTAATGGTTGCCACACACACACACACACACACACACACACACACACACAAGCACACACATACACATACACACAGCAGAAGCAGTCGCAGTGCAAAGCTTTAACGACGCTGACGCGGCGGCGGCGGCGGCATGTTGCCAGTTGTGGGCGGCTGGGCGTTGGCAAATGCGGCAAATGTCAGCCAGTCGACGTGCCGCCAACGACAGTCGGACAGACGGCGTGACCATGTCTGGCTTTGGCGAGCACAGAAAGTTCGCACGTACGCGCGCCCCACACACACAGACGCACACTTATACATACACACACACACACTGACATACAAATCAATTCGTTTAGGCATAAATATGATATCCCAGCAAACTTTTAAGTATTAGCTATGACTACCAGTACTTTATTAAATATTCCTGTTAAACTTCTAACTATATATATGGTTAATATATTTCATGATTTTAAAATAGCCAGACAAATCGAATTGACAAAGTAAGAATTTGTGTGAGGACACAAAATTTACATTTACCTATTTACTTGCCTGATTGCATTAAAAATTTGCAACTTAACTTAAGTTATTGCAGAAATAAAATGTATAACAAATAAAGGAAATCGCTCCATAATACCTTAAAATAAAATTAAATGCAAACAAAAAAAGATATTTTAATTTTACATTACTTATATTTTTTAATTAATAAAATAAGTTATTTTTATTATTTTCCTTTATGTTAGAGGGAACACTCCTGACACTCCTGATCATTTGAATTATAACCCAGAAGCAAGAATGTTAAATTTTGTAGCTATAGCTGTACGAAATTATTGTCTATTGGGTTGCCTGCGCAAACGCCGTCAGGCAGCCAGTGAGTTAGCTATGGTTGTGGCCTGCGGGCGGGTATGCAAGTAATGGGGGGTGGGTACTTCCATGTATGTGTGTGTGTGTGTGTGAGTGTGTAAGTGGAGATGCTGACGATGACGGTTGCGATTGTGGGCTTGGGCTTGGGTTTGGGGTCGGGGTCGGGGTCGTCGTGCCGTTCGGCTACCCACATTGAAATCATAACACCAACGAGGCGAAACTTTAGCGCCGCAGCCAGCAGTCGTGGCAAATAATAAGCCAGGCGACAGCGATTCCTGTGGAATGGGGCATCAACACCAGACGTAGACCATTCTGACAGCGGCAGCAGGGACTATTAGATAAATACGGCATCGGGTGTGTGCGGGGGACGGGGAAGGAAGGATGGGTTGTCGTTGCTTTTTGGACAGCAACTATCACAGCATAGATAGCATAGATTTTTGACAAAAGGCACAAATTGCAGATATGCCTTCCAAAATCGGTTTATTATGATCAATGCGCTTGAGCCAACAACAAATGCATTTCTATGTGTTCATATTTGTCAAGTATATATTGATTAGTGACGTCACACGCTCAATCACGGTTGCAAATTGAAGCAAATAAACAAGACTAAGCATAAAGTCTGTGAAGCTCTTTCGATATTTTGGGGTCGCTCGATTAACTAAAGTAAAACGAATTTGAACCACAAAAAAGTATGCTACGCTTTCGTGACAACTTGATTAGCGGCTATTCTTTTGCATGTTTGGTGGTATTAAAAAAAGTGTTTGTTTATTGGCATTGCTCATTTACAGTTAGGTCTAGAGTTCGGACCCACATGGCGTCCTCTTGTTAAAGGACAAACTGTCCAAACTGTCAGCCTGTTGGCCATCGCTATATGCACTCTTACAGATGCAATCACAAACTGAAATACACACATCCGCCCACCACACACAAACACATACACATAAGTAAAATTGTTGAAGTGAGGCAGCCAGCCAGTCTTCCTCTTGCCTTCCTTCTGTGCATTGGTAGCTGATGGCGCAGTCTGTAAAATTACTGAACTGAACTGAACGATGACTTGAATGCCGCCGTTGATTGTGGCTATGGGTGGGATGAGGTGTAGTGTCAGCATGTGGCGCTTGGCCTTCACGAGCATACACATAAATCGTTTATAGCCACACCGAGTCCCAGTCAGAACCCCATACTAAGCTACAACAGCAAAGCTGTCGCTGTCGCTGATGCTGACGCTGATGCTGATGCTGATGCTACCCGTGCTCTTGTTTCTGCACGACTTGACTGCTCACACCATGTTCACCACCATCCTCCCTTCTGTCCACAATCGGCGGCAAGTTACATGAAAACATTATATACATATATTTGAATGTATGTGTGTGTGTATGTGCGCAGCTTGGGTATTCAGTTGAACAAGTCGCATGTACGGCCAAGGCGACAATCGGTTATCCGCTGCTTAGCCAGTATCGATACTGATCGATTTGATCATGCATATGAGTATCATTATCAGCAGTTATCGATATTGAAAGTTTCACCTGTTCAAGCGCACCGACATCAAAGCGTACTGGGGACTGAGTAGCAATGGAATGCATTAATAAAAGTTATGGACAGCAGTGAAAAGATCGCTACCGCAATGTGGCAGCTGCAAAGTAATACTTCAACAACGGCATCCAACAACAACAATAACAACAGGAGTGGCCAAGAGGTATTGGTAGCAAAACAGAAACGAAAATCAAACATTAAAAAAATAACAGCCCAGGACGATTGGAGCAACCTTCTATAGACACACACACACACAAAAACGCACACAGAGAAATGGTCGGAAGTGCGCACAGTGCCAACTGGTCGACTAGCAACTAGCAACGTGCGGTTTCATGGCAGTGGCAGTGGCACTGGCGGAGCCACATGGCTTGTTGGTTGTCGGCTAAAGAGAGAAAAATGACTAAATCAAAGGAAGTGCGCCACACGGGGTGAGTAAAAGCACGTACAATACGTTGGCATGTGCCTGGATGTGTGTGTGCTTTTTGACTCGTTACGTATATATGTAAGTGTGTGTATCTGTATACTTGTGTACGTGTGCTTGTGTGTGCGGTTGGGTCCTGGCGCGTGCTTCGAAAACAGGCAGCATGGCGGCATGTGCAACCGACAAAAGGAACAAGTTTGAAAAGTTGTATTAAAAACAACAAAAAAATGTAGATTAACATATTTGTTATTGTTATTTCAATTATTGTTATTGCTATTTTTAAATTAAAGAAATAAATATATATTTAAATATATAAATCAATATTTAAATAAATAAATACAAATTTATAGGAACAAAACAAGCCATAGTAGAACAATAGCGAGTAATCCTAACTGTAAATGCACAAGTTGTCTGAGACAAAAGAAATCAAATTAAATAAGTTAATATCGACAATATGCAGACAATACATGGTTTATCGATCTAATAAGTGATATCGATATATATAAATCAATATTTAAATAAATAAATACAAATTTATAGGAACAAAACAAGTCACAGTAGAACAATAGCGAGTACTCCTAACTGTAAATGCACAAGTTGTCTGGGCACACTCTGAGACAAAAGAAATTGAATTAAATTAATTAATATCGACAATATACAGACAATACATGGTTTATCGATCTTATAAGTGATATCGATAAAAAATTGCATTTATATTTTCAATGTCTATATTAGTGCCTGAATAGGCAAGGCGAAGTCAGACACGACAAATTTGTCGGGTTGACACACAACCGCAATGTGGCAAAGGCAGAGGGCAAGCCAAGAGCCATTGGTGTGAAAAAAATTGAAATTTGCGAGAGTGCTCCAACTGCCGCATGGCGTGGCATGGCGGCGACGGCTGACTGCCCTTCTCTCTGTGTGACTGTGTGTGCTGTTGTGTAAATGTGTTTGTGTGTGTGTGTGAGTTTATTTGTGTGTCTGTGGGTGGCGTCGTTTGCACACTTCAATGCTAATGTTGGCCTGGCAGCGACGCCTGTCGTCGACATGCTCTCTGTCTGTGTGTGCTTGTGTGTCGTGGCAAGTTGGGCCAGGGCGCGTGTCGCTTGTTCGTTTTGGGATTTTGGGTCGACATTAGGGCGGGTGGGACGATTGGTTGGGTTTGAGTGCGAGAGCAGCTTGTCTGTGTGGGTGGCCTGGGTGCTAAAACTTTTACCGTCGACTGCGCTAACACAAAACAACAGCACAAACCACATCAAAAAAAGAAAGAAAAAAAATGAAAAGAACAATTACGGACGCTTAACATTATTCAAGATATTTTCAAATTCTAAAACGTATACGAAATGATCAACATTCAGCGTTGCCAGCTTGCTTATGCAGCTGCCCACTTAACTAGGCAACACTTTTCGCCACATTTTAAATAAATCAACACCACTGTCAAATTGTGTGGCACCCACCCAATACAGACAGTAAATACAATAAAAAAAAAGTTTGCATTCTGTGTAAAAAAAAGGTTGACAAAATCATATGCCACGGGCCTGTGCAAACTTTCCATGCCGACAACGACAAAAGGTTGCGTGTAAATACATACATATATCTACCATACACACACACACATACATTTAAAATATTTAAGTGTGTGTGTGTGTGTGTGTGTGTGGACCTGATCATCTGCCCTTAAATGGTGTGCTTGTCTTTGTTGCACAAGGCAAAAACAACAATCAACGCAAACCACCGCCAACAACCGCAAAATTTAACTCATAGAACTTTGCCGCACGCCAGCGGCAAAGAAAATGCGGTAAGCCCGGGCAAGTCTCACTTTTGAGCCCCCTTCTAGGGGGCCTAAGTGGGTGATTTCTCGTGTGGCTCACGCTGCTCAATAAGCGTGACCTGACACGTTGACGCCTCAAATATTTTATGTTGCCTACCACAAAGGGCGCAACGGCATCGCCCATGTGTATGTGTGTGTGTGTGTGTGTGCACGTGTGCATATAAAGAAAATTGACAAACAAGTACAACAGCAGCAGCAGGTACTGACCGCACTTCCTATTAAGTTTTTTATGGTTTCGTTAGTTTTTGTCTTGCACCTATTTCGCTGTTGTTGCAGCGTTGCCACTTACACAGTCAGCGTTACCATATTGCAGGCGTAGCAAATAAGTGCAGCCAACTTAACGATCCCTCTGTTAAGTGTTAAGTGTCTTAGAGTGTTTCCTTGAGCATACTACAGTGGGAAAACTTAGATATCACATATTAATAGAGATATATAACTAAAAACTATAACTCATATTGAGCCCAAAAGCAGTTAAAAGTTGTACAATATTTAAGTTGTAGTAGGTTTTAGTAGGTTTAATTAATATAATATATAATTTTAACTTTAAAATGTTGTTTTAATCTGAGATTTCTGATTGGTCTCCTAGATATTGTATGACATCATATTTTATTAGTGGTCACTTAAACTGTAAAAAAGATCTATGAAATTGATCTTAAGTGAAATAATTAAATTTTGAAGATTAACAATTGGATAGTAAGCTAATTGGATAGTTAAGTTAGTCTAAAAAAGGAGGGGTTTGATAAACTGGAAGTTGGTTGAATAATTGGTACCAAACAGTATTGAGTGACTTGAGTGCTCAAGGTAGTAGAAGGCATTACGTAGTCATCTAGAAGTACACAGAAGTACTTCAAGAATATTGAAAAAAACAGACACTGATCTTAAAAACAAGTACAAATAGTTTACTACAGGCAATCAGAATTCTGTCACTTCAAAATGGACGCCTCCGTCAGAAGCCTTCCCAAAATATTTAGTTAATTAGAAAGGCTCGAATTTGCAATGTACTGATAGAGACCTAAACTATGCGTTTCCACTGCTAGTAATGCATTTTAAACAGTAATTTTTCCCCCAATAAAAACACTTCTTGATTTTTGAGGCGTCTAACGAAACTACTTAATGCTAGCTTAATAATCTTGAAATACCTTTGTAATACCTTGAAATTGTTAGGTCTATTATTCTTTTTTATTTTTTGCTAGGGGTACTTGTCATATTTTTTTGTTTCGCTTGTCAGCTGACCCTATGTTAATTCTGGTTTTTGTGGCTAACTTCTCAATTTCCTTTTATGCAATAAATAACAGGTAGATGGCTGACTAAGTTATCTATCTGCTAAGGCCATAATAATCACCGTCTTACAATAAAGCATGTATTTTAATTTAAATTTTGCTAGCTACTGTTACGAAACACCTGGCCAAAAGCCTGAGGCGGCACTGCCGCTGTCCTCCTTTTTAAACACGCCCATTGTCTATCGTCATCTGAAATTCTGCTTAATGAAGCAACGACTACGCTTCCTGTTTCAGCCAATTTAGTGTGAGTATGTAATTCTTTAGCTATTACGGACATCCACACAGCAGCGTGCCCGAACACCCCACAAACGCCAGTCCCCAAACCCCCAAGCGAGCTACAGCACCTGTGACAGACGGAGCGGCAGTCGGGGATACGACCTGGGACGCGTGCATAAAAAGTTACGCATACATAAAAGCCCCATTTTGACCCCTCAACCCCGAGAACCCCTCAATCCACCGCACGCCCCCAAGCCGCAACCAGTTGCCCAATCACAAAAACTCCCCAGCCATAAGCCACCTGCCCGCTGGCGACCCAGCAGCAATGCTTTCAACGTTTATCTCCGTAGCCAGTGCCGGGGTCCAGAGCTCCGAGCCGCCGTGACGCGCAATCAGACGCAGTCATTGTGTTTGACTGAGTGTCTGTGTATAAGTCTGTCTGTGTGTGTGTGTGTGTTTGTGTGTGTCGGTGTGTGTGGACAAAATGGTGGCAACAAAATGTCCCACAATTACCACTGAGGCCACATCTAACGAAGCCGATGATGATTCCTATGACAATTTTCTATAGCTGGCAAGTGGCAACGGCCCGACGCTGGCCTGGCCTCGCCTGTCCTTTCTCTGTCCTGGCCCGTTCCCGTCCCTGACTCCCCGGTCTGGCTACCCAAATCCAACTAACAATCAGACATTGCCACCGCCACTCGCCAGTTGCAAGACCGGAGACGGGGGCCAGACGAGCGGCCAGCCAACACCATCCATTTATGCCCCATCGGCAACAGCAGCAGCAGCAGGAGCAGCAGCTTTTCTGTCCGTCCCTAGCTGTCCGTGCAGTCCAAACGGTTTGTGTGCCTCAAGCCCCGCAATGTCTTCAGTTTCAAAGTTTTCTCATGTAACCAGCCAGCGCAGTGGATGAGGAGCAGGAGCAGCAGCAGGGGGAGGGCAAACAACGGATGAATGAGCGGACGTGCCAACCGGGACTCATACCCCTCCCAGAAGAGGTTGCTTGCCAACGACGCGGCATTGCGGCTAAAAAGCCATGCCAATGCTCAAAGGCAGCCAGCCAGCAACGGAATGCCTATTACAACGACAGCAACAACCAACCAACCAACCAACCAACCAAGCAACAACAGCAACAATAACAACAACAGCAATCCAAACAGCAGCAATGTTTCAGACGACACACGCCAACAGCAACACCACATGGACATGGCGTGTTAGACAGCTACACACAGATCCACACCCAACAACAACAACTACAACAAAATGGAAAAAAACAAGTAAGCATGCTTTAAAGATAAAATCTCGACTAGGAGTTATCCTGTAGCCAAGTCTTCAAACTTGTGGATTTCTAGTAAATTTTCAGACTTTCCTGGAAATTTATTTATTTATCAGCTAAAAACAAAATCCAGAAAAGAACACAGAAATTGTGTAAGCTATCTACAAAATTAACCACAAAATGAGCCTATTTTATATCAGAAGTTATTCCAAATTTACACTAATCTTTTATAGTCTCAAAGAGGATATCGACTCCACTGTTGATCACAGAATTGTAGCTGATTTTATCTACCTGTTACAAACTTGTGCACAACTTCATTATAGCCTTTCTGCACAATTTCAATTAGTTGAGGGTATAGGAAAAAACACTCACACGCACACTAACACACACACACACACACACATACATGCACACCGCAACATTAAGGGACCAAACGAACCCGCCGGCCTCTGGCGCGACCTTTGTGAGAATGTTTGTGTGTGCACCCTGTAGGAAACTTTTCAAGCTGTTGTTACTACATTTGGCTTGCATTCGATAAGTCTGGCTATGGCTATGGCTAAAAATAAATTAAGTTCTCTGTTACAGTTTGAGTTGATGTGGAACTCGACTAGTTAGTGAAGCTATGTGCTCTTATAAGCTGATATTTTCTCATCAGAGATGAATCATAAAGTCAGTAATTTAAGCTTGGCTTATTTCTAAAGCTCCAACTGTGTAAGTCATCCTTAAATATAAACCTAGCATAAGATTGAGGTTTACTAGCATATTATAGGGTTTCTGTCTCAGTATATATTTTAATCGTGCTATGTTAGTAAATATTTATTTCGTGTTTTAAAAGTATATTGCAAATCAACTATTTTATTTGTTTTGGAAATGCGTAATTTTATTTATATCTACCCTGCACTCCAACGATCTAAAAACAATGTAAAGTACTGGAATATAATAAAAAATAGATTACAATTGAAATTAAAATCAATTATAATATATTTATATATTTTTATTATAATTAATAAGACAAGTGTTTTATTTTTATTTTTATTTATTAAATTTCAATTTAATGAAGTATCTGACAGATTTTAACTATTGTATGATTCATATTTTATTGTAAAAATCAATTTACATCAATTTGCATCAAAATAGACACAGATCAAAATAACATGGAAAGTGCATTCCAATTTACAAAATAGTATTGCTTGAAATTGACTAAGCAAACATGTTTGAATTTATCCAACACTGTTGCGGAGCTAGCAGCATGTTAAATGCACTGCTTTTTGCACGCACTTCATTTCAGCTAGTCTATGTGTGTGTTTGAGTGTGTGTGGGCGTTCGTTTGTGTGTGTGTGTGTGTGTGTGTGTGTGTGTACAAAATCGTCCAACGCAAGCTGCCGCCGCCAGTTCGTCTGGCTTCCGTTGGTAGTGTGTGTTTATGTTTGTGTGTGAGTTGTTGTTGTTGCTGGAGTTGCCAGCAATTATTCCGTTAGTGCTGGATCACACCCCCAACCAGTCAAGCAGTCGGACAGGCAGTCAGGCAGGCAGGCAGACAGTGAACAGCAGGAAAGGCGCGTTCGCGTGGCTCGTTACTCACACCAAAGAGCGCAGCTGCTGCTCCTCCTGCTCCACACCCGCTCCTGCCATAGCTTCTGCTCCTTGCTGGTTGTTGCCAGTTTTTCCTTAGGGGGCTGCTGCTGCTGCCGCTGTTGCCGTTGCCGTTGCTGTTTTTTGTCGACACTTTTTCACGGTTTGCTCGCTTGGATGCTCTTTCGTGCGTTGCCGTTTGCCAGGCAACCCGCATCCGCCAGTCCCCCACACACCCCCGCCCCTGCTCGCCCACAATCCTTCAATCCTCAATCCCCAGCTGCAGTATGTGTGTGTGTTTTGCTTGTTTTTCTCTAGGGGAGCTATGCGCTCCTTCCATCCTTCGGTCGTTCATTCGTTCGTTTGTTCGTTTGTTGGTTCGTTCGTTGAGCTTTGGCTTTGCTCCTCTTTGTTGCTCTTCGTCGTCCTTTTTTGCCAGAAAATCAAAACACACGTCTCGGCGTGCGGCGCACATCTGCATAGAATTTCTAAAGTACGTGCCATGGACAAATGGACGGACGATGGCAGCCTGGCAGCCTGGCAGGCTGGTAGTGTGGCTCTGGTGGTGGGGCATTTCCTTCCTTTTTTATTTTTCCATTGCGGCCGTTGTCGTTGCCGTTGCCGTTTGCCACAACCAGTAACTTTGGCGTCTCGTCGTCGTCGTCGTCGTCGCTGGCGTTGTGCACATTCATGGTTTACATAGCTACCACAGCAGTCAGCAGCCTGGCAGGCAATCCCTTGTCCGCACGTCCTCATGTCCTGTTTGTATGTCTGACGGCATGGCGTGAACAGGACCTTTTCTCTTCGGTGCAAATAAAGTGAAAAGCTACACTGTACAAAAATACCACCGCACTCAACAAGTATTCCTTTGGCGCTAATACAGCAAATTCATTGCATACTTTTGTACAAATAGTTTTATTTTCAGCGAGAACTATGTAAAATGGTGAATTGTAATGGCATTATTTCCCCTCATAGAAAGCCAAATAATTATAAATAATTATTTCTAATTAATTTAGAATTTTATTAACATAATACTTTAATTTAAATAATGGGAAAATTTGAGAAAATCTGAAAAATATTACCTACCTTAAAATTAGTAATTTAAGAATTTTTAATTTTACATTTTAGGCAAGCGCTTCTTAACTTTAAGTTATTTTATTGGAATTGATTTTGTCTTTTAAACAATTATCTATTATTGCAAAATTTTTAAAACTACGAATTTTTCGTAAACTTAATTTTTTTTATTAAATTTAGTTTTCATACTTGAAAATGAGTTTTTAATTGCAGGCTTGATGTATAGCATTAGACGTATAATTTAATATGAACAAAAAAAAAAAATGCAAAAAATGTAAAGTTAACCGTTAGACCATTAGTTGATATTTTTCCCCGTTTGGGGAGGGAGCTATAATATGGAGTTGCAGCAATCGATGGAATTTACGATTGTTATTTGAGTTAATTGGCCACGGCTACGAGCCGAATAGCTATAAATATTTGGTTGCCGTGTAAAGGCGGCAGGCGCGTGCGGGCTCAACGCTTGGCATGATAATTTCTCGCCCCACAAATCAACTGGTATGTACGCGCGGAGCGCAATTCTAACACCCTTCAACAATAAACAGCATGTCACTTAGCTCAAACTTCAAAAGTGCCGTGTGCGGTGTGGGTTAAAACGGCGGGGCGAAACACGTCAAGCCAAGGCAAGGATCGAGCCGCGAGACGATGCGACGTGGTGGTTAGGACACAGAATGGCGACGACGACGACGACGACGACGATGCCGAGAAGGGCAGTCATCGACGTCGTTATGCGTCGCAAGTGCCGCTAGCGCCAACATGCTTCCGTGTCGTGCCACACAGTTTTTATTTGTCTTTGGCGGCGGTGGCAGCTTTTGACTGGCAAAGGGACCGGGGTAGTACCGTGGTACAATTCTATTTAAAGTCGAAATGCGGATTAAGTTGTAGAACTAGAGCTTAAAGCTTAATATACATATATAAAAAAAAACCCGTAAATTGTTAGAAACTGGATTTTAAGGAAGTCATTTAGGCAAAAATTATCTTTAATTTTAGAAAACTTGAGAATTTTTTGGGTTTTAATATATATTTAATTTTAATATATAAAATTATTTCATAAATATAAAACAAACATTTTTTTAATATTATGATTTTTTATAGTTCGCTCTGCATTCAAAATTTGTCATCCACCTTTTTGACTTAACGGAACCACTGTATTGTGTCGAGAATGACAAAGTTCTGTTTGCTCGAGGGCTTGAGATTGTTGATGGGGGGAAGTAGGGGATGTGAATGGGAAGTCGCTCTGGCGATAATAAACAGACACCCATACACGAGCAACGAAATGACAGCCTGCGCTGAAGTCTGTCTGATGGGCGTCGTCAGGCTCAAGCTCTGGCGACGGCGCTTCGCTTTTTGATATTGTCGCACTTGTGTCGCCAGCACCGTGGTCAGAAATCGCTCAAAAATATATAGATTTAACTATACAATTTGAATTGACTAATACATTTGTCATTAATTAGTTATTTATATTAATATACACAGTACATATAAAATATTTACATATACGAAAGCTGCAATCGTTTTAAATGGATGGTCACACTGTACCTGTAAGCATTTTGATTGTCATGGCAATTCGAAAGCATTTGTCGGTAGCTCGTTGCCCGCTAACCACTCTCCTCGCCTGGCGTACTCACTGACAAACTCACTGAGCCGCCCATACAACCCCCACACCCAAACAGCCGGCAGCTACTTGCCACATTTGGCTTTCTGCCAGGACCCCATGACTCTGTGTGTGTGTGTATGTGTGTGTGGGTGCGGTGGGTGCGGCAACTAAAAATGCGACGTGCGAGATTATCGTGTCGCTTGTTGGTCGCCGACTTTGCCAAATACATACAGACACACACACAGAGACACATATACATACATATATACATATATCGGATACTGAAGTAGTTGTTGTTGCTGTTTTTGTGGCCTCCACCACCTCTCCCCGTGTCTATATGTCAAGGCACGCTGGCAGCACAACTTACGCTACTGATGGCGTTGATGATGGCAAAAGGGCAACAACAGCAACAACAACAAGAACAACAATAAAGTCAACGACAACAACAGAAAAAGTGTGGAGAAGCGTGCGCGCGAGGATAACGACACGATGCGAACGACAGCATAAAGCAGAAGGAGAGTTGGCTGTGTGTGCTTGTTTGTGTGTGTGTGTGTGTCTGTGGGACTAATTGGGTGAGAGAGAATGTGGGTGCTCAAATTGGTTTCGTGCTTTCGTGTGACGCGTGCGGAGGCGTGTAAGCTCTCTGTGTGTACGTATGTTGTGTTGTGTGTGCGGGCACACTGGATGTCGTTTCGTTGTTGTTGTTGTTGCCTGCCTGGCATGAATGCTTGATGCGTGACGGCAGCGACCGCCAGTTGTTGCCAGCAATTGGAATGGACACACAGGACACACAGTACGGACACCAGCACAAAACAACGGCAAAAAAAAAGAGAAAAATACAATTTGCGTCGTGTGGATGTGGATTTTGTATTTGTACGTTTCGTTTCGCTTATTTTTTTTCGCAAGTTTACTTTTGTTGTTTTGTGCTTGGGATTTGCACGCTCGTGCAAGGACTCGACACCTAGACCCGATCCCTGCCCCACTCCCATTGACATCGCCTCTGTTTATGTCATTTTGTTTATGCTGCCCGCACCGACGCGAAATGCGCCATTTTTAAGCGACCCGTTTTAGTTTTTACTTCCATACACTGGATATGTGTGTGCGTGTGTGTGTGTGTGTGTGTGCGTGTGAGGTTGCGTCGCTGTCAACGTCATCGTCCCTGTCACATTTCTTTTCACCCTTTGGCTCTGCCTCGCTCCTCCTATTTTTGTTTTGCGGCTGACTAAGTTGAATTCAACGCTGTGGGTAACATCTGTGTCTAGGCATCCCTAATTTTTTTTGTCTTTTTTTTGGTTGTTTGCATAAATATAGCATACACCAAAGCTAACCAGTTTTACGAGAGGGAGAGCAAGAGAGAAAGTTGTAGAGAGCGATTATTAAGATTTGATTGCAGAACTAAAACATGTGTTTGATTGCACTACTACTGGTTCGTATGAGCTGATCAAAAAGCTTTGGAACTTTGGGAAAAGAACCGAAAAGCAATTGATCGCATTAAAGCTTCAAACGTTGTTTTTTGTTAGGTAGAGAATGAAAATTTAATTAAATAACTGCTATAGTTATATAAATATTATAACAGATTTCTATAGTTTTGTTTTACGAATTTGAGTTTTTCAAATTTATATGTTTCATTTAAATATTTCTTTTACATTTTATATAGTTGCGGCAACGAACCCGTAAAACATATTTGAACCCACCGCGAACAGTTGGAAGCGGCTCACTTGAGTCTGGCAGAAAGTGAGAAAGGTGGAAAAGAAGGAATTGCGTACTGGGCTTAAATGAAAGACCCCATAATTCGCCACAGGATGTCTCTGTGTGGCACTTGAAGCAAACTTTGGCTACTGTTTCGTGTGTGGGTTGGGCTGATAACGGCGACAAGTGGCAAGCCAGTGGGCGTGACAGAGCTGGAGGGGGATCGGGGATAAGAGCAGCAACATCGCGCTGTGTTCTCACTTGTCGCATTTGGAGTGGAGTTCCATTTGACTGTGCGACTGCGACTTGACTAACGGGGGCAGAGGGAGTTGCCTTATCCTTATGCCACTCACTGTACTTGTGTGTGTATGGAAGTGCACAACACTCAAACACACACATGCACAAACAGACAAACATTTTCGCATGACTCCCGTGCCGACAGTTGGACGTTGCCTGCTCCTTGTTGTTGTCGCACGCTTAAGTAGTACAGTCCTCCCCATTCTTCCCCAGCCACCCAACACCAAATGACGGCGCCGGCATAACACACAGACATATAAACACACACACACACAGACAGAAAGAGAGACGCCTTGCTGCGCACGCCGGATGTGGATGGAGGCGAGGACACGTAAACAGCGTTGAATTACAGCCTGACAAACGGGGCGTTGAAGTCTCCAACTTAAAAGTTATGTCTGTGTGCGGGTTAGGGTGGGAGGTGGTACGTCTGTACCCTGCCTGTGCATCATTTATAAGCCATACTAGGCCACAGATTGTCTCGACACCCCAATCCCAAAAGCACCAAAAAACTCCCATCCACAAACTTCTCATCCTTAAGGCGCGCACGCAACGAAGCCGATGATGATGAGTGCACGCCAGCCATAACTTGATGAGGGGGCGGAAATCGGGGATTTTTGGAGTGGGAGGAGTGTCACGTGCGACGGCTCCTTGTTGCTTTTGTTGTTCCTGCTGTTCCCGCTGCCTGTGCCATAATTCAAGCGGCAAAGTTGAAATGAAGAGCAATTTATTGAATAATACTTTCTTGCATGAGGTCAACACACAGACTCAGCCAGCTGAAGCAGAAGACGTAGTCACAGGATCACAGCTCCCATCGAACTTTGACCGTGCACAGGAATTCAAATGTGGCGTAAATTTCAATTTAACTCTTAACTGATAGACATATGTATGTATGTAGTAAATGTAGTAAATGTTGTATATGTATTTTTGTAGCAAATGCATATTGCGTTTGTTTCTAATTTTTTGCTCACTTCTCTGAATTTTAAGTGTTCTTAGACCACCTTTTTTTTTATTAATTCACTTAATTTAAAATGGACTAAAATAGATAATGGTGTATGAATATTTACCATATTTAGTAGGTTATGCACTAATAGTAAAGTCAAAATGATGACTATTTACCAGCTCTGCTTATTAATTATGTACTCAGTTTAGTTATAATATATTTAATTATAATATAAACAATCAACATTTATTTGAGCTCTTGAGTTTTTGTGTTTCGCATTTAATATTTTATTAAAATTATTTACTATTTATTCCCAATATGTTAGAGCTTATATATGTGAACTGCTTAATTTTTCAATAAGGATAACACAAATATTTATTTATAATTCCTGAGGGATTTTATTTTTAATTTAATACGCATTTTTTATGATTTTGGCTTAAATATATCCTATAGTTTAGGAATGCAAATTATTAATTTGATTTTCTCATGTAAAAACAAGTAAGACGCAGTAGTCGAGTTAACTCGACAACGATATACCCTTAACCCAGTTGTTAAATATATTCTAGTTTCCCTTTAAGATGATTTAAGTGCAAATCCCGCAATGAATGCCCGCACTGAATGGCTACAAACACGTGCATATACATACATAAATACATACACACGTACACGAAATAGTAGTTATCGGGGCTCTGTAGAATACACACAAATATATTGACGCTAGCGTCGATTATCATGTCATCTCTTTCTCACACATGCGCTCGCCTATTTATATGTATACAGAAAATGCTTTCGGCTGCTGATAGAAATGCGATCAATATGAGAATATATTTTCGACTATAACTTTGGTGTTTCTTATCCGATCTTAATGAAATTTTGGCAATTGATCAATAATATGTATATGCATATTATGTATAAATGAGAAGCCTCTGCCTCTTAAATTGTGGAATTTATTGCTATCGGAAATCTAAATGTATCGATAATTCAGAAACTGAGGCAGTTATCGATAAAATAATGCAAACTTGATCTGCGCCTGGTACACTAGAACTTACATTCCAAATTTGAAGTCTCTAGCTCTTATAGTCTCTGAGATCCGCGTGTTCATACAGACGGACGGACAGACGGACAGACGGACAGACGGACAGACGGACGGACAGACAGACGGACAGGGCTATATCGACTCGGCTGTTGATCCTGATCAAGAATATATATACTTTATGGGGTCGGAGATGCTTCCTTCTGCCTGTTACATACATTTGCACAAAACCATTATACCCTTTTTACCCATTTTCAATGGGTTAAGGGTATAATAATCTCAAGTTGACTTTTAAATAGTAAGCTTAGTTTTTGACTTCGGTTCAGTTTTCTTGGCTAGCGCCGAAGCAGGGCAGATGTGTCTATTGAGGCATTCGGAACAGTTTGGCCTGAGTGGGGTGCAAATCGTCTGACCAAAACCGACGAGTAGATGATTAACCTCGGCCCACAGCTGCCGGGGCAACCAAGACTCCAGCAGAATGCGCGTTTGCTCTGGCTCCTTTGTGGACTTGCTTAGCCAGGCCAAGCGATTGGCAATACGATGCACATGGGTGTCGACACCAATGCCGGTAATCTGATTCCAAGCGGTCGCCATGCAAATGTGCGCCATTTTGGGGCCAACACCGGGCAACTTCAATAGCTCCGGTATGTTGTCCGGAATGTCCTCGTTGTATTTGTCTACGAGTATTTGTGAGGTTTGCTTCAAGTACTTTGCTTTGTTCTGGAATACGTTTGAATTATAATTCGATTTATTCTATTTATAATTCATACAGACTTTATAGAAGCTGACTGGGTGCAGCAGGCTCTCCAGCACACCAACTGGCATGCTCTGCATGCTGGCAGGTGTTAAAGTTTGCGCCTTCAAACGTTTCATCGCCTCAAAAGTAGTTTCATCCTTTGTCTGACTAGAAAGCATTAGAGCCACCAATTTGTGGAAGCGTTGCGTCTACAAAGACTTGTGTTAATTTTTAAAATAAAATAATATGGATGCCTATATTGCTCACCTTTGCATCGGCTTTAACATCGGCACACTGATGACAGCCCAAAGTATCAACTGGCGCTGGTTTCTGGGACCGCATTAGGCGTATGTTTTCCAGATGCTGCCACCAATTGGCATTCGGAATTTCCGGCTGTTGTTCAGTTTTAACAGTTGCAATTTCCACTTTGAACTCTTTTTGTGGTTCGACTTCTTCGCTCTTCACTTCTAGCTTGCACTCTGGGAGGAGTTCGACTTTTGGTACAATATCACAGGAGATTATTGTCGCCGATCCCATTTTTATTTTTGTGGTTTTTGAAACGATTTCTTGGCGCGCCTTTTTGGCGGTCAAATTTGGTTTGGACATCGAATTCACCTGACGCTGTTTGCGGGTTTGTACAGGTGAAAAGTAGCGCGGCACAGGTGCAGCTGCAACGCTGGGCAAATCTTCAATGTCCTGCACATGGAACAGATAATCATAAACAAATAAATGCGAAAACTTTAAAACATTTAAAAGCATTCTTACCAAAAGTTCATTTCTGGCAACTGCGATTTTGGGCTTTGCTACTTTATTAAACTTAGTCAGCTTACACAACACAGTATAATTTTGGTTAGACATTGTTCTTAAGCAATTGTTGTATAAGTTCTGCATCAACTTGCAAGTAATTTTAAATATTTTAACAAAACAAACTTTTTCTACGGTGCTGGCGCACAGTGTGACCGTCTGTAAGAAAACAGCTGTTTTTGTTATGCTTATTAACTTGCGATGAGTGTGGAGTATGTCGTCAAGTGAGGAGCGTGGTTTATCAGTATTTTCTTAAAGTAGTTTTGCAAAATCGGCACCAACCTTAGACTGCAAATTGCAGCCACACTGTTTTACATTCATACAAATTAATATAAAATTTATTTTAAATGTACAAATTTTGGCTAATTCAAATAAATTAACATGCTTTAAGCGTCGCAGCAAATAAAACACGAGAACGTGGCGTGCGAAATAAAAAAGTGAACGTTAAAAACAACACCAAACTCATAACAAAAGTGACAAATTGTATAAGGTTGTGGAATTTGTGTATATAACAGATCAGTTAATATTAAAATATAAATTATCAGTTCAAGTTGCACAAAAATGCGTTGTTAATTGTGGGGCTTAAAAATTTATCTTTGGAACGTACAAAGCGTATCTGCGTTAAAAGAAAATTGCATACAATACACACACACACACGAACGCACGCACACAGTTAAACATTTGACGGAAGAGGAAAAATTGCATTGGTAAGTTGTGATTGTTGTTGTTGTGTCCCCATCACAACAAAAACAAACAAACAAATTGATGTAATAGTAATTGTCGAAATGCTTAAAGCAAAATTGAATGTGAACATTGCTCAATTGTGTAGCTATGTAGATATGTGAAAGAAATATATAGGGTATATATATGTATCCATATGTCTTATCTCATGCGTCACTTCACTTTCTTCGTAGCGGCAGCAGCAGTAACAAAAACTTTGAGGACAACTTACACATACAGTGTCTCACTACTGGTTTTGAACGGTGTCTAGCAAAAAATTTAAAGTGCTATAAAGTTTAAACAAGGAAACAAATTCAAAATATTTAAATGCCAATTTGTTTAATGTTATATCACATTTCAAAAAGAAACTTTAGTTCTTATTAAAATATTAATTAATTAATTAAAATTAGTCAAAAACTGATACCATAACCAAAATTCATGTCTAACGCTTTTTGAACAGTCCTAAAAAAAGTTACATATTTGGCGTATAAAAACTTAAATAAGGATGTTAATACTTAGTATGATATCCTTTAGCCTTAACAACTTCGCTTAACCTATTTTTCATGGAAGATACCAGCTTCCGGGTAGTTTCTGGGCTGATCTTGCTCCACTCCTCCAGCAGAGCATTTTGGAGATTCTGTTTGCTGGATATGTTGTGCTTCCGGATGTTATTTTCCAGCAGAGCCCACAAATTTTCAATAACATTTAAGTCTGGAGACTGGGCCGGTGGAATTATCATGTGGGGGCAGTTCGATCTAAGCCAGGACTGTACTATTCCGGCCTTATGCTTGGGGTCGTTGTCCTGGTAGATCCGGAAAGTACGTCGGATTCCCAGTTTCTCGGCTCTTTGGAGTAAATTTTCCTTTAGTATATTGAAGTACACATTTCTGTCCATTATTGTTTAAATAATCACAAAATTTTAGTGGCGGGCTGCCGAGATACAGGCCCAAACCATGACACTTCCTCCGCCATGCTTGACTATTGCCTTCAATTGTTTGGGGTCCACCTCAGTATTGGGTTGTCGCCACATATAATTCCATCCGTCCTGGCAAAAAATGTTGAATTTGGACTCATATTCAAATATGACTGTGTTCCAGAACTCCAAATCCTTGCCCAAGTGGATTTTGGCGAACGTCATCCTATACCCTGTATTTTTTGCTTATATAAATTTCTCTTTCCGTGGTACTTGGGCCTTAAAGTCATGGTTGCGCAGAAGTTGGAGCACTGTTCCCATACTGAACTTTTTCCTTATTTCATCCTGCACCTATTGAGTCAGTTTTTGAGCCGATAGCTTAAAATTGCCCCTTGAAATCTTGATGATCCTTGGCTCGTCCTGCTCGGTGAAAATCGGGTTTGGTGCAATTCCGCCCTTGTCCTCTGTCCAATTTTCGTCCACGAAACTCCAAATGATGTGGAATACAGTTGAGGTGTTTAGATTGACTATTTTAGCTATTTGGCGATATGAATATCCAATTTTTAAGTGTTCCAGGATGAGTTTCTTTTGCTTAATGGTAGTCAGTTTGCCCATGGTCCTTCTTGGCTTGTTGCACCCGAATTGCAGAAAAAAAAACTAAACTGACTATAGGGGATTAGTCTATTAAAACCGAAAATATTCAACCTGACGAAAAAAATCCGGGTTTTAGGGCACCCAGGTGTCCATAAAGTAACTGTTCAAAAAGCGTTAGACATGAATTTTGCTTATGTATCAGTTTTTGACTAATTTTAATTAATTAATTAATATTTTAATAAGAACTAAAGTTTCTTTTTGAAATGTGATATAACATTAAACAAATTGGCATTTAAATATTTTGAATTTGTTTCCTTGTTTAAACTTTATAGCACTTTAAATTTTTTGCTAGACACCGTTCAAAACCAGTAGTGAGACACTGTATGTATGTATTTATTAATCTCTCCTTCTAAAAGTGTTTTATCGTAATCAACTGTGATTCATACATCAGCAATGTTTAAAATACACTGGTTTATTTCAATTGCTTGTCATAAGGCACCTGATAGTGGTGAGAGCGTGTCTAAGCACGAGTCAAACTAATAATAAGAATTGTGGTCAATAAGTGACTCAAATACTTAATTGATTACTGCCCACCTGCATTCTCTTCGTCTCATCTCTTAATACACATATCTCTATATATACATACATTCCGAGTACATATGTATTTCCAGTTAGACATGCGCTGATTTTATCGTTTGACCCAAATACTTGGGATGCTGCCCCCGCATTGCATTCAATTTGACATCATTTCTCTGCATTTCTCTTATCATAATTTATCAATAATTATTTGGAATGCTATTAAATGTGAATATCTTTCCAGGCGACTGAAACGCAACAATTGAACGCAACTGGAATGCGTGCCGCCATTCCGCCCGGCGTACGTGTTGTGCGCGGTCCAAATTGGATATGGTCGAATCAAGGTAGGAAGGCAACAGCAATCAGCCAACACTTTTTTTTATATTTGTTTTATTTATTTTTTGTTTACCCATTTGAGGAATTAACTAGCTATAACAGTTTGTTTATAATTTGTGTTCAAATAAGTGAGTGTGTGTGCCTGTGTGTGTGTGTGTGTGTAAGCGATCTACACTTTTGGGGGTGCCAGTAAATGTATAGAGGAGACGACGGGGAAGGGGACGCTATTTTTAGCCACACTCAGCGCGGCGGAATGCTTCCCAAAAGGCACACACTCATTTCTTATACAAAATGGCAGAGGTAAAGTGAGTGGGGGAGGAGGAGGAGGAGGAGGGGGAGAGGGTACATGTGCGTCTCTTGTTGCCCAGAGTTTTTTGTACGCCGCCCGTCATAAAAGAAGTCAAACGCCTGTCGTCGTCGTCTGTTTGGGACGCGTGCCATTTGAATATCTTGTATTTTTAGATGCACATGGAGCAGAGGGTCTGTCCAGGATTGCAGCAGCTGCTGCTGCTGCCTGAAAGTGGGATGGAAAACAAATATAAATAGTCTTAATTAACAGCTAAACTATGCCGCTTAAAACTGAAGTAACAGCATCAAATAACAGCTGTGTGGCTCTCTGCTTGCTTCCAAGAATTGCTGGAAATCTCTGAAATCTTGCATATAAATAGTTTAATAATTAAGTAAAGTATATATTATCTATATATTTATTAATATTATGACTTCACAATAAGTAAACTTGGGCATCGGTTAGAAAAGCAATATATTTTAAAAATTTCTTTACAAAAAAATATCAAATGTTTATTGGTTGTTTATGATAAGTCATTAAATTTCAATCATAGTCAATATAATTTTTGGAGATCTGTCATCAGATTTGCACACTTTTTTCTTCATAATTAAGAAATAATAATAATATTTTATGTTATGTAGCAAAAGACAACAATTTTGTTTTAAATAGTAGCCACAATGAAACAGTCAAAAGTTGAAGCGTCTCTGGTAACAACTTTAGCCATACCCTAGCCTAATGTGTATGTCAAAAATAAATCAAATGCCAACCGCCCATTAACTGACGGGGCGAAGTGGGGAACCCAGAGTTGGGGGGTGGGGAAGATAAACAAATGCATTGCCTACCACACGCATGTTTAAATTTAGAGTTTAGCTGCACACCCGCCTGTATACACATATATATATATATATATATATGGCAGATGTTTGGCAAGAGCAAGGAGCCCCCATCGTCGTCGTGCTATTCGCACCGGATGAAACATTTCCTTGGGAGCGAGCAGTAGCGAGCACTTCGTTGTTTTATTTTTTTTTATTTTCTTTGGATTGGGGTGTGAATACCATTTATAAATAGCGGACCAGCTAACGGAAACTCGTGGGGCGCGAAGCTGTAAAAACTGAGAATCTCAGCTCCATTACACAAAAGTGCTATAGAAATTCTGATTTCATTTTGTAACCAACAGACGACGGAGAAGGTCACGTTGGCACCGTTTGCGAAATAGGACGCTGCGGATCGACACATTCACCGGAGAACACGGTTGTGGTCAATTGGGATTCCGGCCATCGCACCAACTACAGAGTGGGCTATCAAAATCAATACGATCTAATCATTGTGGACAACGCACAAGTGGGTAAGTAACCGAATTGAGTCATCCAAAAATTCGAGATACGACTCTCAATCTAAGTAGATTTTGTTATCTGGAACAGAACGAGAGCCTACAAGTGAAATATATTCAAGGAAGGGAATTTTGGAATATCGAATAGTTTTTAAAGAACCTATCCCTAGTTGAAGTCTTTAGTTCATATTTATGTCCCGAGATAGCGATAATCATTTCCTAAAAGTATCAAATGTTTTTCAATAAGAAAATTCGAATGGTTTATTAGGCGAAAATTAAATTAAAAAAAAATTAAATTGTATATCGAAATGGTTTAAAAGAACCTATATAACCATGGAAGTCCCTAACCCATGTATTCCCAGAGATATCATATATTTTCCTATAATTAATCGATTGTTGGTGAATATGGAAAATTCGAAAGTTCAATAAGCGAAAAATTAATTTTATTATTTTATCTGATTATTTGCTATAGTTAAAATATCTAGGTCATAAATTCCTAGGGATCGTCTCAGTTAGACAGAACTAACAATATATTAATTTAGCTTGTATTTAATGACTGGTTTTTGTGTTAGTGTATGCAACAGGCATAAATTATTTATATTATTGGTTTTTCTCAATTTTAAATAGAAATTGCATTAATTAATTGCTGCTTTCGCATTGTTCGCAGGTGTTCGTCATTCAAATGTGGTTTGTGATGGCTGCGCGAAGGCGGGCATAGCCGGCATTGTGTTCAAGTGTGCCCAGTGCACCAATTACCATTTGTGCGCCTATTGCTACGGCGGCAATCTGCACAATTTGGAGCATCCGTTTGTGCGGTACACCACGCCCACATCCTTGGGCGTACGCGTGCCGCCACGCAAGGGATCGCAACGCATTCAGCTGCGCGGCATCTTTGTGGGCTCTAAGGTTGTGCGAGGTCCGGACTGGGAGTGGAACGACCAGGACGGCGGCGAGGGCAAGACGGGGCGTGTTATGGAAATACGCGGCTGGGACAACGAATCGTGTCGCAGTGTCGCCAACGTCTCCTGGGTAACCGGTTCAACAAACGTCTATCGTCTGGGCCACAAGGGCAACGTGGATCTTAAATACATAGCAGCTACGTGCGGCGGACAGTACTATAAGGATCATATGCCGGTGCTGGGCCAGCCCGAGGAGCAGCAACCGATCGTGGCCATGGTGAAGCCAAGCTTCTCAGTGGGCGATCGTGTCAAAGTTTGCCTCGAGGTGGATGCACTGATGAAGCTACAGCAGGGTCATGGTGGCTGGAATCCGCGTATGGTCGAACATCTGGCCAAACTGGGCACAGTGCATCGCATCACCGAAAAGGGAGATATACGGTATGCATCTGAAGACTACAATAATCCGGGAAATTAATTTGTTTATTTAATGTGTTTGCTTATTTATTATAATTAAATTTAAAAAAATTTCAAACTTAAATTTCCGTAATTATATATACAAAATTTATAATTAAAATGTACATTAAATATTAATTTTTATTTTGCAGCGTTCAATACGAAAACTGCCCCAACCGTTGGACGTTTCACCCCGCCGCACTCGTCAAGGTTGTCTCGTTCCGTGTGGGTGATTTGGTAACAATTATAAGCGATGCACAAAAAGTACAGCAGCTGCAGAAGGGGCATGGCGAATGGATTGATATCATGCGCTATGTGAGTACACTTGGATATGTCATCCACTTGGCCAGAACAGCAACTAATCGTTGTGCTCTCTTTCAGGCTCTGGGCAAGCTGTGTAAAGTGGTCAAGGTGTATTCGGATGGAGATCTGCGCATACACCAGCTGGACGATGGCTTCGAGTGGACATTGAATCCGAAATGTGTGAAGCTGGAGCGTTCACCATTGGCGACGGCAGCGGAACGTTCCAATAGCATGATGGACTTAAGTCATCGCCGTACGGATCATGTGATGACACCGCTCTCTGGCCTCTCCGGCAGCTCGGTGGCCGATAAGCTGGTGCGCGAAGCGGCCCAGGGACATTTGGACTTTGTGAAGCAATACCTGGACGTGAATCCTAGTCAGGTGGATGTGATGAGTGGCGGCAAGGCATGCATACAGGTTGCCTCACATCAGGGCTTCGTCGAGCTGGTCAACTACCTCATCTCCAAAGGCGCCAATGTCAATGTGGTCGACAAGGAGGGCGATTCAGCACTGCACTATGCAGCATTTGGCAATCAGCCGGAGACAATGCGGGTGCTGCTCGAGAATGGCGCCGCTGTGAACTTCCTCAACTCCAGCCACTGTTCGGCGCTGCACATTTGCGCGCACAAGAAGACGCCGCATTGTGTGCGCGAACTGCTGCAGCACAATGCGAACGTCAATATACAGGACTCGTATGGTGATACGGCGTTGCACGATGCCATCGGCAAGGAGAACACCGAAGTCGTTGAGCTCCTCTGCAATGCACCAAATCTAGATTTTACGGTGAAGAACAATCGCGGCTTCAATGTGCTGCATCATGCGGCACTCAAGGGCAACGTAGTAGCTGCACGGCGCATCCTGCAACTCTCCCGTCAACTGGTGAATGTGCGGAAAGATGATGGTTTTGCGGCGCTGCATCTGGCGGCACTCAATGGGCATGCCCAGGTCGTTGAGACACTGGTCACTGAGGGTCAGGCCGAGCTGGATATACGCAACAATCGGCGGCAGACGCCATTCCTGCTCGCAGTCTCGCAAGGACATCCGAGTGTTATCGAGCGCCTCGTTAAGCTGTCGTGTGACATTAATGCCAAGGATGAGGATGGCGACAACGCCATGCATCTGTGCGTCATCAAGAAATCTAATTTGCAACAGGCTGCAGAGCCATCCCAAGAGGATGCGCCTGAAATTCACAAGTTCTTCGTACAGACGAGTGTCCGCAGCGAGGATCGCCTGATGTACAGCGTCCTCATTTACTTATCCCGGCACGGCTGTCGCGTCGAGCTGAATAATGCCAATGCCAGTATCTTCGAGTGGATTACCGATCGCAACATTAGGCAGCTGATCTTTGGCCAGCAAACGGAGGACTCTGTTGTCACAACAACGACGACGACGACATCGACGTCAGGGGCACCGACGCCACTGCAGCGTAATATGCATGCCCTGGACATAAATCCAGCGGAAGAAGGGTTTGTTGTTGTTGGCGATGCTGGCGAGGATGCAGCCACACTGACACTACCCCCGCCCCCAATGCAGCCTAAGCCCAGTGAGCCAACAACTACAGCTGCTGCTGCTGCTGTTGCTGCTGGACTGCAGCCATCGCCGGCGAACAAAAAACTCAATTCGGATGCCACATGTAGTGCTTCACCTCAGGTGGCGCCACGCAAAAAAGCACCAAAGCCGCCAGTGCCAACGACAGGAACAACAGCAGTCGACTCAAGTGCGGCTGCAGCCGCATTACCGGGCATAATCACTGGCCAGTTGGAGTGCATCGTTTGCAATGAGCCGCTGCAGCTGGTGCGCTTCGGTAAGTAGCAAGCATAGATTCCATTTATAGACAGTTCTTTTATTAACCTTTTCCATTTGTATTTATAGAGCCGTGCCTACATCAAATTGCTTGCGAGGAATGCAGCATACGTATGAAGAAATGCCTGCGCTGTGGCGTTGCCATTGACCGACGTCTGGATGCCAATGGCCGGCAAATTGTTAGCCAGCAGTTGTCGTCGACATCGTCGCCCAGCGACCAGGCGCGTCTGCCATCTGGTGACCTGTTGCGCTATCTGGAGAACAAGGTGCAGGAGTTTGAGGAGTCGCACTTTTGTGGCATTTGCATGGAACGCAAACGGGATGTGGCATTCCTGTGCGGCCACGGGGCCTGCTCTCACTGTGCCGAAACATTGCGCACTTGCCACATGTGCCGCAAGACGATACTAAAGAAGATCAACCTGTACTGAGCACCCAGTGCACCCAGCAATTCGTAACCAAAGTGGCTTGTATATATAAATACTACGAAAGATGTTTAAATTACATACACATATATTTTCCCTAATTAACGTTGCGTGTCGTCAACACCTGATACCACCAATTCGATCCAAAGCATCAAGACTTTATCTTACCATCCTTTTTTTTATTTTTTTTCCTGGCAAATTTACTCCCTTATTATTATTTCTTGAGCATAATTGTCGAATTGTTTTCTAAGGCATTAAATACTATATGTAAACAAGAATTTTTGCACTTACCACATCAAACCACCCATAAACACCCGCACACACATACTCCCTTACTACCACACGCACACATGTCAATAGTTTATTAGCATCGTTTAACGACAACGAAAAACTAATTAAAATATATTAGATGTTTAATATTATAAGCATTTTAATTGGAAACCCTAGATCATTTGAGTTATTTTGGAGGATTATCAGCCAGTTAAAAATCCTGACGCATCCGAATTTCCTAGAAGGACTTTCATTCTTGATGGTTTGAATGAATATCCCAGCTAGACTTCCTTCATTAAATAACTTATTGCAATTAACCCGAGTCTTTTATTATCTGGAATCGCAACACAAAGTCTATCCACAATTAAAAGTTACAGATTGTATATATAATTTTATATTTAAATATGTGTCTTTTGATCTATCAAATTTTAATAATTAATTTTTAAAACCCTCATTTATTAGATGTTTTGAACTCATTAAATGTTAAATATGGTAGTTATAATCATGCTGAGTTTGCCTATTTTATACAAATTTGAGCTTTGAAAAAAACTAGACCTCTTTAAGCAAAGTAGAAATATAATTTAATTACATATATGTATATTATTTATTTTGTGTTAGATGAATTTTTATTATTGTTGTCAATAGATTTCTTTACTTCCAGTTGCTGTGTTCGACCGAACCATCGATTTAAGTAAAGTGCATTTAACAATTCAATTTAAACGACAAACGCATATTCTAATGAGAGATTAAAAAATCAACCTCGCTATTGCTCTAGTATTACATATATATTATGAAGTGTAAGATATTTCACTCAACAAAGCTGAATTTTTATAAACAATTTGATTATCGATAACTTTAACAGCATGTTTCTGTCAGAATTAATACTAAAAATACTGCAATCAATCGACACAAATTGATACAGGCATCGATAACGATTATCATATGAGTAGTTATCGCTTGCATAGAAAGCAAAGAAGAAAAAACACACACGTCACAATTACTACAAAAATACTTACTCGTGTGAAGAAGAAAAGTTAACAAATATGTCCAAGCAGTTGGCGGATTTTCAGCCGTCAAGGTTTCAATTCTATCAAAGGGTGGCACTGGGCATTCTACTGATAACCATATTGCTTTCGCTGCCGGCAATATGCCAGAGTCAGGGTGCCAGTTTTAAATACTCCCGCGAAGCAAATGAGAATTTTGATGCAAAGAACGCGCCGCCGGTAGTTCATGATCATCACGATCACGATCATGACCATCATGATCATCATGGACACGACCATCATGATCATCATGGACACGACCATCATGATCATCATGGACACGACCATCATGGTCACCACGAAAACGACCATCATGATCACCATGGACACGACCATCAGCATGATCATGATCATCATGATAAACAGCCGTCGTCATTAGGTGAGCCACTGAAAGCGGCAAGCAAGCAATTGTTAATGGCTTTTATAATGTTCGTTTTTTTATTTTTTACAGATATGAAGAGCATTTGGATACACTCAATGGGCTCGACGCTGCTTATCAGTGCCGCTCCCTTTGTGCTGCTCTACATTATTCCATTAGATAATAGCGAAGCGATGCAACCACGACTAAAAGTGTTGCTAGCATTTGCGTCTGGTGGTTTGCTGGGCGATGCTTTTCTACATTTGATACCACACGCGACACATCCGCATAGTCACGGCGAGCATGGACACGACCATGACCATGATCATCATCACCACCATGAGGAAAACGCGGGCGACGGACATGGTCATGTGCATGATATGAGCGTTGGCCTCTGGGTGCTCGGCGGCATTGTTGCCTTTTTGTGTGTTGAAAAATTAGTGCGCATCCTTAAAGGCGGCGGCGGATCTGGTGGACATGGACACAGCCACAGTGCTCCGAAACCTAAACCAAAACCAGTTGTCAAGGAGAAGGAGACTGCGGCTGGGGACAAGAAAAAGTCATCAGGGAAACCGAAGGCACCTGCCAAGTCAGATGATGGGGAGGGCGAAGTGGAAATTTCTGGCTATTTGAATTTGGCCGCAGACTTTGCGCACAATTTCACAGATGGTCTGGCCATAGGTGCTTCGTATCTAGCGGGCAACAGCATTGGCATTGTTACCACCATCACTATACTGCTGCACGAGGTGCCGCACGAGATTGGCGATTTCGCCATACTCATCAAATCGGGCTGTTCACGCCGCAAGGCCATGCTTCTCCAATTGGTGACAGCGCTGGGCGCTTTGGCGGGCACCGCGCTGGCCCTGTTCGGTGCTGGGAGCAGCGACGGCAGTTCGGCGCCTTGGGTGCTACCGTTTACAGCCGGTGGTTTTATATACATTGCCACGGTCAGTGTGCTGCCCGAATTGCTGGAGGAGTCGACGAAGCTTAAGCAATCCTTGAAGGAAATCTTTGCGCTTCTGACAGGCGTTGCGCTCATGATTGTTATAGCTAAGTTTGAATAGTTGATACCACACAGCAGCTAATTATAGCTTCGTTTCAGCAACTTAAACATTTGAATATTTGGTGTGATTAAACAATTATATATGGCCCAATTATTTGGGAATCTAACATTTTGTATTAAAAAAAAAATCTTACAATTTTTTTTTTTAATTTTTATTTGTGGCATAGAAATTAAAAGGGTTTCAGCAATTCAAATTGATTGCTTATTAAAATAACCAACTAATCTGTGAGGCACTAATGTGCTATAAATTTATACAGTCTACAAATCGCGCTATGTCGGGGTTATCTGAACAATACAAAATCTTGATAAAAAAAAGAGTCTGTACATGATTAACAATGTATGTGGTGTTAACGTTTAAATAACTACGCCATTCCAATCCTATCGTTTTATGCTGGACTTAATTTCGTTGAGACAATACTCGGCCTGCTCAATTGCGTCAGCGTCCTTATGACTTTTACCCAGTTTCCAGGCGATCTTACAAAACTTTTCCGCCTCTTTTAGTAGACCTTCGCGTAGGTAGACCAGACCCAAATTGGCTTGTAAAACGCCCTCTTGCGTGGCATCCTTCAGCTCCTTGGCTATGGACAGGGCATGCAAAAGCGTTTCCTTCGCCTCGGTGTAGTTTTCCAGCTATTACATTAAATATTGTAGTTGTATTCATATGTTAAGCGGATGAGTTGGATGAGTTGATAGACCTACATTAACATAAGCTACGCTGATATTATTCAAAATGGTCACCGAAGCATCGTTGAGGGTGCCGTAGACTTCGACGAGGATCGCAAGGGATTCCTTAAATAGATCCTTTGCCTCTGCATATTTGCCCTGCTTCATCAGCAACTGTCCAAACCTGCACACAATTTAAAAAAAAATTTATTTTTAATTTAATATAATAAGCGTTTGGTTATTTTTTGCCAGTAGGGAAGCATGGAACATCCTTCAATACCAGTTCTTTGTCAGGCCATATAGCTCTAGTATATCATTGTCTTTCGGCATTTCCTTTACCAGCTTAGCCAGCCGTTGCAGCGTCCATGTGAAGCCCTGAAAGCTCTTCTCCAATTCGCCCTGTAGCTGCGACATATGAGCTATTTTCGAGCTGATGTGCAGTACTTTGGGACTGTCTTCTGAGTGCCCATCGGATATAAGGCGCTTCATCACATCAACGAATAACTTTTCCGCTTTTTTAAACTGTTCGCGCTCCATGGCAAGATTGGCCATTACATCGTAGATGTAGGTAATTCCGTTGGATGATTGTAGGTCTTGGGCCATACGCAATGAGAGATGCAGCATCTGCTCGGCTTTATCATATTGTTCATTTTGTATGCAAATTATCGATCGCTTTATGGTATTCACCAGTTTCGTTTCGGGCGTTTCTTCTGTGTCCTTGCCGTCGCCGCTGCCAAATAAGTTGAAGCTAAACGCAGCCGTAAATATTAAGCCAGTGTTGGGATATGTCGAGGAGCGTTGCTCCTTATCCTGTTGCCGGTTATAAAAAGTGCATAATGATCTTGTTTGATGTGCGTAACTCGGCATTACTGTCTTAGGCGCATTAACAATGGACAAATCATTGGGACGAACGAAGCGCAGACGACACAAGATTTGTCTCAATTTACCAAAATTTTTTACTATCATGTTGTATTTAATACATTCTACTATTAACTTCTGAATTTCCTGTGTTGGATACGCCAAATCCGTTTGTTGCTTCTGCTGTTTAATTACGAAATATGAGTCAATTCAGTGTTGTAAAAATGTGGCAGTTATAAGTAAATAGTGTCGCCAAACGCTTTGTTAAAATACTCGTGTAAATTAAAAATAATTGGATTTATTAGACCATTCATTTAATTTTTTCTTTGTACTTTGTTCTTTTTTATATAAGTTGAACATAATAATTCTTGTCGTACTACCAAGAACAGGCAATATTGCATTCATAAATTTTTTGTTTTTAATCGAAACTGAAAATACCAAAAAGTACCGATAAGTAGCACCCGCGAAGCATTGGTCCCAACAAAATGCAACCCTACCTATTGATGGCGGATTGACGCTTTTCGCTGGCAACCGAAATTTTCTTTTACAAGTAATCAAAAAGGCTGTGCGCCTCAAAATAAGCAAAAACTTGTACGTTTGATTTAATCGCGTTCCGCTGTAGTTAAAAACAAGTGCAATAGCATTTAACTCGAGTAATTTCATCAGTGGCATAAGTGTGCGAGAAGCATTTTTTTCTCACAGCTATGAGACGTCGTAGCGAGCGAAAAAAATCTTCATCGCCATCACCGTTACCGGCACGCCGCAGCAGACGATCGCTGAAGGTATCGGAAAATGAGAAAACCGAGGAGGAAACGCCAGTCGAAAAGCCAAATGTACCAAAAGCGCCACCGATAATCGAAGAAATCAATGAGGAGCGTACTGAACGCGCTTCGAGCGAGGAACATGCGGTGGCGGCGGTGGCAGCGGCATCGCCAGTGCGCAAAAGCCGCAACACACGCACGACACCCAAGAAGCGCAATAGCGCTAGCAGTCAGCGCGAGAAGAGTGTCGAACGCAAGGTGGAAACAATACCCGAGGAAATGGAAAATGGCTCGGAGACAACTACTGGCGACAACAACGTCGATATCGATAACAATCTATCGGCCGAAAAGGAACCCGATGAACAAGCGGCCGAACAACAACCGCACAAAGAGCCAGAGACAGAGCCAATTAAACCGGTGAAAGTGCTAGAGGAAGAAGATGATGCAGTGAAGGCACCCGAGAATCCGAAGGAAGATGATGATGATCAAGCGGACGGAGGACAGGACACGGGCAAGGACTCCAATAGTAAGAGCAAGAACAACCGGGATGAATGTGCCACTGGCGAACGGAGCGTGGAAGAGGTAAAAGTTGCTTCTTCTTTAAGCTTTACAGCAAGTAAGGATGAGGACAATCTAAAAACCACAAGCGATGTATTAGAAATTCAAACAGAGGACGTGGAAGAAAGGAACTCTGAGAGATTGGAACAGGCAGAGAAGCCCAATACAGATGACATCCAACCAGTCAAACCAGTCAAAAGCGATGAACACAATGAGAATCACAAGGCAAGTGTCGAGCCAGCAACAGAGCTGACATCCAACCAGGATAAACAGGAATCTGTGGCGCAACAGCGTTCCGTGCGTAAGCGCAAATGGCTGAGCAAAAAGGTGGCAGATCGAGCTCCACCGGTGCTGGCCATTTCAACGGATTCGCTGAAGAACATTATTGCCGACGTGGTGAATCCAGTGCCGCTTAGCGATGTGCAATTGGAATCATCGTCGGAAGAAGAAGGCCTCGTCACAAGCGACCACGACACAGACGAACGTTCGCTGACTCCCGAATTGCGCGTCATCAAAGATCGCGACGAGGGCAACGCAACCGATGACGAGCAGCAGAAACCACAAGCCAAGGAAACACCAACGGCGGCACTTGGTGCAAATAAATCAGCTGTCGAACCTGCTTCCAATGCTGCTGCTGCCGTTGCCCGCTCTCCCAGTCCTGCGCGCAATAGGGCCAGCCACGTACTATTTATTACCAATCTGGTGCGTCCCTTTACGGTGCTGCAGCTAAAAGGACTGCTGGCGCGAACTGGCAAGATTATTGATGAGGATGGCTTCTGGATCGATCGCATCAAGTCCAAGTGCTATGTTGCATATGCTACAGAGGAGTACGTATTTTTAATTTAATACTATTCGCTTGAATCGACAGCTCAGCTCCCCATGTAGTATATTTATTCAAGCCCAGAGATCCATTCCCGTTACTCTGTTAATGAAATCTAGAAGATAATTTTTACTTTAAGTAGAAAAGTAGATTAAAATTGTCAATCTGTCTGCAAGTGTATTTAATTTACGGCTTATTGAATAATTATGCAATACATGGTCTAACTAAAGTTTCACATAATTTATTCAACAGCGAAGCCATTGAGACACGTCACGCACTGCATGGCGTCCGTTGGCCGGTCTCGAATCCCAAGTGTTTGAATGTCGACTTTGGCAGCCGCACTGACATGGATCGATCCATACAAACAACAAAGAATGAGGCACCCAAGTATCCACAGGACAATACCAGAGATAACCAAAACTCGGGCAATACTTGGTCACGCCTGGATGCTAGCGAAAAAAAGGTATAAATTTATTACTTATGTCTTAAAATTCATGTGTATCTAATTTTAAAAATTCTTATAATCACAGCCGGTGCGCCCGGTTCGCGAATGGGATGTAGGTAAGAAGGAGCCCAATGAGCGCGACAAGTCAAGTAATGATAGGCGTCGCAGCAGCAAGGAGCGCGTTGACGCCAGATTGCGTGAATCCGATCGAGGTAAAGGCGGCGATGATGCCGAGCGCAGTGGACAAGATCGTAAGCGATCAAGGGAACGGGAACGCGGAGGACGCGAACGGGAGCGTGAACGCAGTGATCATCCTGCGCATGGTCGCAGCAGGAGCGGATCACCAGGTAAGCAAAATATCATACATCGTTGTAAATACATTTACTGAGATAAGATTCTTTTCGGGCAGCACTGAAATCGAGAAAGAAGGAAAATGAACCACCCATCAGACTATTAGATGACCTATTTCGCAAAACTAAGGGCACGCCATGCATTTATTGGTTGCCCCTCACGCCGGAAGCTGTAAGTGAAGTGATGACTTGAATAATGCATTCCACTTTGTGGTTAAACCATTTGTAACTCTTTCTGTAGATCGCGGAAAAGGAGGCGTTCCGTCAGAAGCGCATTGAGGAACATAAACAGCGAATTAAGGAGCGCGAGGAGCGCAATAAGGAGCGCGAAAAGGATCGTGATCGTCAGCGTGATACTCGTCGCAATCGCTCAAATGAACGGCGACGTTCGCGCAGTCGCGACCGGGAGCGACGGCGTTACTAGACAGTAACTAAATGAACAAGCAAAATAAAACAAAACAAATGAAGTCACCACGGCGACAAATTTTAAGCGAAAATCACAAAACAAAACATAAAAAAACAACAAAAAAATAATAGCAAGCAAATACAGAAGCAGCAGCAGCAGCGAATCATTTCATGGGGCTCTCATTGAAGTCCCCACATTTTTATTTTTGCCATTTTGAGAATGTTCGGTGTGAAAATATTCCATTTGAAGTCAAGTTAAACTTCGAATTGAATATTTTTGTGCAAACACTCAGAAAGATGCCTAACATTGAGATTTCAATTTCTTTTTTTCCCCTTTTCTCTATTTGCTGTTCTATATATATATACCTACATATATACATAACTTGATTTGATTTCTTTCCCAAATGTAGCTTTTTACAGCGCGCATCCACAACAACAACAAGAACAACATCAGGCGGCAGGCAAGTGACACATGGATTTGTCTCAGTTCGGAGTCCAAAAACTCTAGCCGTGTTTAAGCTCGCCTATAATACATAACTATATATTCAAGCAGCAAATGCAAATTAATTAAATGAATTATTGTAATTGAAATTTTAAAGAACTTAAATATAACTAATTCACAGATGGCAAGCTTGTGACCATGCCAAAATTTAACTTTTGTTTCTTTATTCTCTGTATGTACTATATAAATTAACTGAAAGCAATTCTGAATTTAAAATATTTATAAAAATACAAAATACTCCAAGTAAATGTTGTCTGCTGCCTACTTCTGATATCGTTTGTCATCTGATTTAATAGATAGATACAAATATGTATATAAAAGAGATTCTTGTAGCTCAACATATATTTAAACAATTTTAAATAAATTTTCCGCTTCCAAAATATTTAACTGAAAAAAAAAAACAAATATCGCTTTCGATACTTTGCACGACTGCATTTCGATAACTTCAACTAGGCTAAAGCTATATTTGCGTTCATCGCTATCGAATTAATTCATTAAAATTTTACTTTGGGAAAGTGTGAAAAATGTGGTCCGACACGTTTTTAATTGTATTTATATCAATATGCACAGCGTTTTTAGGTGAAGGTAAGTACTTTAAAACCAAGCAAATAAGAACCGCAATGCAGAAAAACTTAAAATGGACACGTATTCATTTATCCCATAGGACTAACCTGGGTGCTGGTCTACCGTACCGAGAAATATCAGCGGCTAAAAACCGAGGTTGATAAACAGAGCAAGAAGTGTAAGTAGCTATTGATATTAATTAGTAGGTCATTAATGAGTTGCCAATTACGTTTTAGTGGAGCGCCAAAAAGAGACACATGGCGATTCGCTGGATAAATCGGTTAAGAAAAAACTCGAACGTTTCGAGGAGAAATTGAAAAATAACAATCGCGACTTGTCGCTGGTCAAGATGAAGTCCATGTTTGCCACAGGATTCGCATTTACCGCATTGCTCAGCATGTTCAACAGCATATTTGATGGACGCGTCGTGGCCCAACTGCCCTTCACACCCATCTCGTGGATACAAGGACTGAGCCACAGGAATCTGTCCGGTGATGATTACACAGACTGCTCTTTCATATTTCTCTACATCCTGTGCACGATGTCCATACGCCAAAATATCCAAAAGCTGTTGGGCTTTGCTCCATCGCGTGCGGCTAGCAAACAGGGCGGCGGTCTTTTTGGCCCAACACCCGGTCAATTTAAATAGTAGTTGTATTGTTGGCGTGTTTTCTAGATAAAATTCGGTTTGGATTTGTATTAATTGGTGTAATAAATTACATTTAATTTAAAAGCGTTATATTGTCATTGTCATTCAAGTGCCTATCCGTTATTTTCAAAGTATAAGTCGTTAGTTTTTTGTTATCAGCAATTATATGTAAAATCAAATATCAAAGGTGTTTTAAATTTGTTTATTTATTTATTCTTATCGTTTTTGTCTAATAGAAAATGGTTAAAGCTGATTTAAAAAATACGAATTTTAAATTCATAATTTAATTTGCTTAACTAATTAATGGGCAGTTCTGTTTTAATAAGTTTTCCTATTTGTTTAAATTTGTTTTTGATTTGCCTTTAATTTAAAGCGTTAAACTCGTACATGGGCTTGTCAACAATTAATCTATCGAAGCTCAAGCGCGACAAATCCAAGGTACGAAACTGTCCGTCCATAATAAGCTCCGCGATGGCCCGACCGACAGCCGGCGACTGCTGCATGCCCTGCCCGCTGAAACCGGTGGCAATATACAGATTGTGGTAATACGGATGAGCGCCCAGAATGCCGTTTTCATCGTACACGTTGTAGTCGTAAGTGCCGGCAAAGCTATTCACAACTTTGGCCGTTTCAAATGCGGGCAGTCGATTGACAAGCTCAGGTTTAACCTTTGAATGGAAATAATCCAGATTTGTACAGTTTGGATCATTATCAGTGGACACTGCATTGTGAGCGCATATGTAATGGCCACCCAAGCCCTCTCTGCGTATGAATGTGCCGTTTGTGTCGACTATCATGGGCATTGCCATGCCAGGAGCATCGCGTTCGTGCGCACTAATCTCGTACATATAACGTTTCCGCGCATCTATGGGCAATGGCACCCTTAGCAAGCCAGATGCCCGGCCAATGTGCGCCAGTCTGGCCACATTTCCGGAGTCGACGCCCGCTGCGATAATGCAGAGAGCGAACTTTATGTTGCGTTTAGCACCATCTGCCATTTGTACAACAGCCTGATCCAGACTCTGATAGCTGCCTTCGGTGGCGCTAGCGTCGCCCGTCACAATTATGTCGGCCTGATTTTGGAATATAAAATCAACGACCTTGCCATGCACAAAATGACCGCCATAGCCGACGGCAGCGCGTCTATAGTTCGTTAGCAGTGCCCAGGGATCAAACCACCCCTCCCGCTCCAGGCCAAGGCAGCCCAGTGTGACATCTTTGGTATTGAGCCAAGGAAAACGTGTCGCTAATCTTTCAGCGGTCAGCAGCTCATTGCGTGCGCCCAGCTCATTTTGCAATTGTGACGTCTGCCTCAGCATATCAGCATCCGCTTCGCCGGCGAGCACCAGTTGTCCATGTGGCGTATATTGGATGGGTATATCGGTACCAAAGTGCTCCGGGGCATTGCGTAGAAATTCGGCACCAAACAGTGACATCTGTATGTTTTCAGGCAGAGAGAACTGCTGCGTTAGTGCACCAAGGGACACCCGCGTGGCGGATCTCGTATACTGCAAGTGAAAAAATATATTTAGCAGTAATCTTTGGCAATCCAAAGGTAACTGACCTTTTCGTCTTTTTCAACAACAACCACATTGAGGCCATTACGAGCTTTTTCCTTCAGCCAGAAGGCAATGGAGCTGCCGATGCCGCCACCTCCAACAATCAGAACATCGCAGTGAGTCTGGAACTCGTCGCTGAGTCCCTTGTCGCCTCCAAATTTGAATTTGCTCTGTGTTGCGATGGGTTTAGGGTCGTCTTCGTATTTGTCAGCAGTCGGCACAAAGAACTCCTTGATCTTGAGCATATCATTTCCAAGCAATCGAAAAGTTCGACGAATTGGATGTGGATCCTCCGGATCTTTGCCTCCGGGTGGATTAGTACCGGTTGAGTAAGCACGCTGTAGTGGCAGCTGCAACTGACGCATAACATGTCTGCTACGTAACATTTTTAGATCGATTTTTTCATTCACTATTCAATAATAGAAAGTTGAGTCTATTTAATTTCTTAAAAATACATAGCTATGAAATCGCATAACGTTCAGTGTGATAAACAGCTGACGAGCGGGCTATGTGGAAAAGAAGAAGAAGCGTACATGTTCTGTTAATGAATGTTTACAGTAAAATATCGATAAGTGCTTTCTCAACTACTCACTATTAAATTATATATCGAAATAATCGCTCATCTCTAGAGCCTGGCATTACTTGGCAATTTTGGATGCCGATTTCTGTGAAAAATAATTTAAAACATAAACAGTAGTGAAACGCAAATTGCAAGTGCTTGAAAAATGACAAACGCCGCTGATGTTGCAACACACGACGTAGAAATGGAAGTGGACGCCACGGCCGAAACGTTGGCGGATGAGAAGAAAAATCAAGATCTTGCCGCCGTTCAAGAAATACGCGAGCAAATTCGTCAGATTGAAAAGTCTGTCGCCTCCAAGGAATCGCGGTGAGTGGACAAATGTGACAATAATAACAATATCAGTGGTTATTGGAAAGTTAGAATGCTTCGAGTCCTATGTTAATACCAATATTTACTATATTTATATTCATATTATGTATTTGGATTTTAATTCAGTTCTAATCTCCAATTGACCACATAAAATTTTGGCTGTATTCCATTTAAATAAGTTAACAATATTTCCTCAGTTTTATTTTGCGTGTGCTGCGCAATTTGCCCAACACTCGCCGCAAGCTGAATGGCGTCGTCTTCCGCAACTTGGCGCAAACCATTTATCCAGTTGGCGCTGAGCGCGAGGGCGCCTTGGCGTTGACGCCCGCCCTGGAGAAGGATGCCACCGAGTTGCCTGATGTGGCTAAGAAGCAAGTGGCCACAAAAGCGCCTATTGCCGAAGTGGATGCCTATTTCTATTTGCTGTTGCTGGTCAAATTGATCGATGCTGGCGATTTGCAGCGTGCTGGCACTTGTTCCGATGCGCTGATGTCCAAAATATCCATACAGAATCGTCGTACCTTGGATCTGATTGGAGCCAAATCGTATTTCTATTATTCACGCGTCGCCGAACTGAATAATGGACTGGAGGGCATCAGGGCCTTTCTGCACGCCCGCCTCCGCACCGCCACGCTACGCAACGATTATGAGGGCCAGGCGGTCCTCCTCAATTGCCTGCTACGTAATTACCTCCACTATGCGTTGTACGATCAGGCCGACAAGCTGGTCAAGAAGTCTGTCTATCCGGAGTCCGCTAGCAATAATGAGTGGGCGCGTTTCCTTTACTATTTGGGTCGCATCAAGGCCGCCAAGCTGGAGTACAGCGATGCTCACAAGCATCTCGTGCAGGCTCTGCGTAAGTCACCACAACATGCTGCTATTGGCTTCCGCCAGACGGTGCAGAAATTGATAATTGTGGTGGAGCTGTTGCTGGGCAACATACCGGAGCGTGTGGTGTTCCGCCAGGCTGGACTGCGTCAATCCCTGACACCGTATTTCCAACTGACGCAGGCGGTGCGTTTGGGTAATCTGAAGCGTTTCGGCGATGTTGTCGCACAGTTTGGACCCAAGTTCCAAATGGATCACACATTTACTCTAATCATTAGGCTGCGACACAATGTGATCAAGACCGCAATACGCTCCATTGGACTCTCCTATTCCCGCATATCGCCGAAGGACATCGCCAAACGTTTGGTGTTGGACTCAGCGGAAGATGCCGAGTTTATTGTCTCGAAAGCTATACGCGATGGTGTTATTGAGGCGACTTTGGATCCGGCACAGAACTATATGCGCAGCAAGGAGAGCACTGATATATATAGCACTCGTGAGCCACAACTGGCGTTCCACGAGCGTATCTCATTCTGCCTCAATCTGCACAATCAGAGCGTTAAGGCAATGCGTTATCCGCCCAAATCCTACGGCAAGGACTTGGAGAGCGCCGAGGAGAGACGCGAGCGTGAGCAACAGGACTTGGAGCTGGCCAAGGAAATGGCTGAAGATGATGAGGATGGTTTCTAGGCACACGCTGCAGTATATTCTTATGCATTAACACATTAATTTTTCATAGTTGTGTCGCGAATGAATTAATTATCATAATAAAATTAAATTTGAAAAATTCTGTAACAACAACACTGGCTCTAAATCTAAATAAGTTATATTAAATTCGGACCAATAAATAGTGAGCCTTGCGCTAATTTTTTCATACCATTAGTGCATCCCTACTAGTCAAATTTTCGAAGTTCTATTTTGAATTTTTGAAGCTGAAATTGAAATTATCACTTTGTGAAATATCGCAGAAATAGCAGTATTAATACGATATGTAAGGTGTGCGTTTGTGAGTGTTGTTTAACAACCAAAGTAAAATTTGTAGCTCTTATCAGATTAACATTTTTGTTACAAAAAAATGATATATATAGGAAGTTGAGTTAAGGCATACTTGTGTAGTATTCGGCATATATAATAATAATTAATTGAAAGCAACAATATAGTTTATGGTGGCATCGAACTATCGATAGTTGGGCACGCTGATAAAATAGATACATATCGAAAATTGTAAGACATCGATACATCTTTGCAATATCAACAACCCTATGTAGTTGCATTATTCTTGGAGCAGAAAGTAAAAAATTTGTGAAAACACACACACACTCAACGGCAGATAATACGCAAAGTGTATGCAAATGCATGAAAGTATGAATTTGCTAAGGTTCTAATCGCATAAATATTGAAAGAGTGTGTTCAGTGAGCGTGTATTAAGGAAGAAAAAACTACATGCAAGTAAGCAGCAGCAGCCAAAGCCACAGCCAACTGCGCCAGCGACGAGTCGTCGAGTCAACTTGAGTAGCGAGTAGATTTTTGTGTGGAGTCTCTCTGGCCACATTGGTGCAGCAGCGCCCGCAAATGTATGCGACAACTAGTAGTGGGCAGCAGCAGCAGCACCACCACCATCATCAATCGCCGTCTTTGTGAAGCAAAAAAAAAAATACAAAAAGAACAGGGAAAACAACAACGAAACAGCAAAAAAAATATAGAAAAAAAACGTGCGTAAAAGTTAATTAGTTGCCGCCACACAACGAGCACTGAGAGAAGAGAAGCGAGTGGAGCAACAGAGCAGCTGCTGCCTCTCAATACAAGACGACATTTTAGTGTATTGTTTTTGTTGTTATTGTTGTGGTTTTTGCACCCACCACACGTAACTAGAGCAGCAGCCACTATAGACCGACTATACACATAAGCAAACAAACACACATAAAGACACACACACACACACACACATAAACTTACGCACACATACAGAGACAAACGTAAATACATCTATATAAACACTCCAGGCTCGACTTTAGTTAGTAGATGCGTGCGTGCCACAACAAAATTGGAAATGATTTGTCCAAAAGACGTCCTGCAGTGGTTTAAGACTCTGGAGAGCTACAATCGCATCGATACCATGTGTTCATTGTTCGAGGCATGTTTGCCGTTCGAGCTGCGCTTTCTGGGCACATGCCTCGAGGATCTTGGCAGACGCGATTCGCCTGAGTTGCGCGGCATGGAGTTGCGCGCGAACAATCCGCAGGATCTAGCTGCCGACATGTACAACTGCCAGAAGGGAGAGCCGACTGATAAAAAGATACGCCGGAAAATGGCGCTTTATTTAGCGCTGATTCGTGCTTGCAATCGCAATTGCGTTAGCGAAATTTTTCGCACTCTCGAATGTTGGGGTGAACGCGATTTCGCGTGCATCAACGATCAGGATGCGTTCTTGGAACTGTTGCTTGTCTATACAATGGCGGCCAGGCATCCGGTGTTCTCATACCATCAGAACACCAAATGTGCTGAAATTTTGGCCAAAATCAAGGAAACACAAATCATCAACCAGCAGCAGCAGCAACAGCAACAACAACAACAACAGCTGCAACAGCCACAGACGGCGCAGCATCCTCAACACTTGCTGCATCAACAGCAGCAGCAACAACAACAACAACAGCAGCAGCAACAGCCGCAGCAGCAGCAGCAGCAACCACCACCACCGTCTTTTCATCATCCCATGGTTCAATTAATGCAAACGCAGCAGGTGGCAACGCCAATGATGTTTCCACAGCCTTGGACCAAGGTAAGAGCTTCAAATCATACAATATTTTAATTTATTTTTTTTTTTACGAAATTTAATCTGAGAGTTTTCATTGTTGCACTCTTAATTAATTTGTAATAATCCTTTAAGAAAAAATATTAAAACAACTACATCTATTACTAATTGATAAGTTATTAAAAAATCAACACAGGAAATAATTTTTTTGATTGCATAAGTATATATGTGTTCGTATCACTAATGTGTTGAATCATTCACTTCAATTTATATCTGTTCTTGCAGATAATGCCGCCGGGCTCTGAAGTCGACGGCATGCAACATCTGATGCAATCCAACATCACCATTCCAGCGGACACAAATGCCATAGCGGCGGCGAACGCTTGGTCCATGCGCAACATGTATGCAGTGCCGCCGCCGCAGCAGCAGCAGGCGCCACAGAGTCTGGATCACCAGGTGCCACCGCCACAAGCCAGCTCGCCGATGCTAAGCAGTCAGCAGTCATCGCCATCGAGCAGTCGCACCACCAGCCCGCAGCGTGATCGCGGCGGCAGCGTTCCATTGCAACAGCAGCAGCAACAACAACAACAGCTACAAATGCGCAGTTTGCCGCAGCGTTTGGCTGGCAGCGCCAAAAATGCTCGTCGACCGTCAGTCGAGACAACGCCACCGCCGCCATCAACATCAACGTCCGTAGACGCAAATCTGACGTCTCAGCACGTCAAGCATTTCGACGAGGTAGGTTCAAGAGCAGAGCAAAGTGGATTACTACGGTTACCAAATAACTATAGAGCCAAGATCAACACTCAGATTTAAAAATGGGGACACATACACCATTTGATATATCGCAAACATAGGATTAATATGTTGTATTAGTTTGGAAACATTGCTGTCTAAGGCAAACCAAGGTTTATTAATTGTTTGCTGACCAAATTTAAACTGTTTACAGGGTTATATTTAAATTAGAACCAAATAGAACAGCTCTCTTAGAAAATTGCGTACTCTCAGATTACATTCTACTTACAGATAAGCTAATCTTTATTTCCCAAGGAATTTTATGAAATAGTAGTCAAAAGTTTTTAAGTTGTTATCAATTTGTAAAAAGCATTTTAGCATGCTTAATTAGTGAGTTTGGGATGAAAATCTTGGTAAACAAAAATGTTGCTTTAACTCATCCTTTAACGGAACAATATCCGTCTGTCTATTTTAATGAAAATTGGTTGAAAATTACTAATTCTGAAATGAATTAGCAAGTATAAATACCTGAAGGTTTAATATGTAAAATAATTGATTCATTACTTTTCCCTTACCTGGTATTAGCTGACCCGATGATTACCATAAATGGACATAATTATCTATTGCAATTAAATCTGTTATATTTTTCCAATTAATTCGATGTGTTTATGCATTCTTGCAGAACATCAGCGACGGCGGGGGCAACACCAGCGGTGCCAGCCTGTCTAGTATTATACGCAACGCAAGTTATACCCGTGGGGCACAACAGCGTATAAATGCGAATGCCTACATGCCCCCCACACACCAGCAGCAGCAGCAACCGTCGCCGGTAAGTCAGGAAACACAGCAGCAACAGCAGCAACAGCAGCAGCAACATTATCAGATGAACAATTACATCAAGGCGAGCACGCTTGCTCAGACGATGCACAATATGCATATAAGTGACGATGGCAGCGCTGCGACGAGGATCATCAATTCGAGTAAAAGTGCAGCAACGACCAGCAGCGAGTCGGGCTGCTCGAATGGTTCCTGTGGAGAGACAACGCCACCGGAAACGCCAACGCCGCTGACAAATCATACAGTAGGCATTGTGCCCAATTATCATCAGCAGCAACAGCAACAGCAGCAGCAGCAGCAGCAAAAACATCATCTTAGCAAGCAGCAGCTGAGTCTGCAGCATCGCTTAAATGGACGCAACGGTGTGGAGAAAAGCTATCAGCAAATATATACGACAAGCAATCCAAGCGATGCTCAGGCCTTGCAACAACAGCAGCAGCAGCAGCAGCAAGCGCTGCTTATTAGTCCATCTGCAGTAACGGTGCCCACGACAACGGTGATGTTGCAGCCACAGCAACAGCAACAACAACAGCAGCAGCAACAACAACCGACGACAGCTTACAATGCAGCCACATATCCATATCATACGGCAAGTGGGCGTGGTCTGCCACCTACGTTGATAAAGACGCATCATGCACCGCCGCCGGCTCATACGTTGCACGGCTCGTTTCGTTTTTCGCCACATAACGGTGAACTAATGTATCCGGCATATCATGCCGGATTGGCGTACCCGCCCGTGCCCGTCACCGCCACGCCCACGGGGGCACCCACAGCTATAACGGCCGGGCAGATTGGGCGCAACACGGCGCCCGTCGTTAGTACGAATACGGTAACAGTGCAAACGCAAACACCTACGTCACAGCAGCAGCAGCAGCAGCAGCAACAGCAATTGTTGGCAACAACAACGCCGTACAGCACGTTAAGTGTCTGCCCCATAACTGGAGCGAGCAGTGCTGGGGCGCAGAAGATCATCTCCTGCTACAATTGCGGATCACAGACGCACACCGGACGCGAGTGCCAGGAGGCGTCCATGGAGGATGTGACGCGCAATGCCACCTACAAGCTGGACTACAGCCAGACGAACAGTGGCAGCAGCATCGATGGCCTTGTCGTGACCGAGGGACACAAGGATGTGGGCAGCATGCTCAAGAATGTGCCAGCGACAACGCCAACGTCGGCAACAGCTGCATTGACCAGCATGGGCAAATAGGCCATGTATAATAAACATATAATATATATATACATATATGTATATGGTATACTACATTTATATATAAATAATTGATACATAATTAACACTTATTATAATTATTAACTACCTACACAATTTAACATTTATAAACGTTTGTAAAAGTGCGGGAAATCAAATTTCACGCCTTAGCCACGTCTCTTAGTTGTTTAAGCCCGATTTTGCAAAAATGCGTTATCCAGAACAAGTCGACTATTCAAAAAAAAAAAATAATTAACAAACCTTGCACACCACAGGGGAAATTTGCAGACAGTAACTGTAGTTATATATATATATATATATATAAATACATATTAATATATATAAAATATTATATCTTTTGTGTAATGCGCCCCCCCTCCCCCAAAATGAATATTTATACCATCTAAGTTGTATGCAACAAAGAGCAATAGACAAACAGAAAAACGAATCAAGTAACAATTTACTAGCAGAAAAACAGCTGATGAATGTAGCAACTATTAAAATTTAAAGAAATTTGTAAGGATGACTTAAAAAAAAAAATAGCAAATGGACTTCACGCAATTCAAGTAGCGCATCCGTATTGCAAAAGAAAAAAATACACAAAATTATATTGAGTGCGTATTTGTATGAAAAAACTATAATTTAAGACAAAAACAAAAAGAAATGAATAAACGCAAAAACAAGAAAGATAAGCAAAAACAAAAAAGTAGCATTACAATAAAACGTTAGCAAATACCACAACAACAAAAAAATCAACAAAAACAAAACAAAACAAAAAAAAAACAAATAAGTAAAAAAATGTGTATAAACAAAATGAGTAGTAGCACACACACATACATACACACACATACACATACACACTCACTCAATGTTGAGAGAGTGTACGAATGAGAGAGATAAAATGTGCTTAGTTAACGTTAACTATTAATCTAATTATAACTAATTTTTTCTTACTAGTAACTATTTATTTTTGCTGCTCCTTGGTTTAATCAGATTTTAGCATTGGTTTTTACATTGTATTATATAGATTATGATATATCCAGAAACACACACACATCCTACAAATACTTGAATATGCCGTATGTTATGTATAAAACTCACATTATTTTTTTCTCTTAGTATAACCTCGTACTTGACCATAAGTAATGCAAAACAATATATATATATTTATATATATATGTGAATTTATATATGTATACTAATATAGTTATATGGCCAAGTTGAGATTTATGTAATGGTAAAAATCACGCCAAACTCGCCCACAGTTAGAACTTAAATGCCTGCGTTTTTTGGTTACGTTATGTAAAAACGTTGTTACCTTTTTTATGGAAGCAAAAAAAAATTAAAAAAAGAAAATAGGAAAAAAAAAAAAACAATATTGAAATGAAATGAAATACATTATTAAAGAGTTTCTGCTAATGCGTATGTGCATGACAAACGATTATTATATTTCAGTGAAAAATAAAAACAAATTGTTTCTTAAATTCGTGTAAAAAAAAACACAAAGCCACAAAACAACTGTTTCATTATATAAATTATCTTAAACTAACCTTGAAAATCGGTATATATACATATATATATATATATATCTTATGGTATCTATTAACTAACAGGTGCTTCATTCACTGCAAAGCCGAGATGTGTCAATTTAAAGTGGGAATATACATATATTTGTAAACACCATAATTATGTATAAGTATTTCGAGGCAAACAGTGCATGGTGAGTATGAATCTAGAGCTCATGCTCTCCAGAGAGCATTCCAGATTACTGTGGCATGGTGAGCTAAGCAGCACTAGTCCAACTCCATGCAGAGTGCACCTTTAAACTACTCACATCATCTACGTTACTTTCAGAGAGCACCCCTTTTAAAGTACAGTGAAAACTGCCCGCTGAAGCACTTTGTGTAGAGTAAGCCACACTTACGATTTAGGCTATAACAGGAAGATTACAAATCTAAATCATATTGCAAGGTTTCATCAAAGATTCTGCCTTTGGGATCGGTTTCTTAGATGCATATTTCATTATTATAATTAAGCAATTTCATTTAGCAATATTTAATATTTAATATATTTGAAATAGCCTAAATTCTCTAGTTTTAAAACAAAGCAACTTAAAAAAATTCAAGATTCGTTTCATAAAATTAAAAGTATTCAAGTTGGTTCGGTACAAACCGGTTCGAGTGTTTTAAAATAAATTTGATTTCAAATTTATAATATTTTACTTTTTTAATTAAGTCTTAAAAAACATTTGGTTTGATTAACAAAATCATTGAGTAATTTCGAAAACAAATTATTAAATTAAGATGATTCTTATGTTGTATTTTTAAATCTAGTTTCAAGGATCGCTTGATAGGGTGGAGATAGTCGGAGTTTTGAGCTTAATCCCTTTCAAGAAAGTATTTTAAATTAAATATAACTTTTCCTATATGATTTCTAATTTTTTTTTTTAAACTTTCAATACTTTCAAATCATTCAGTACACTCGAAAAAATGTATGTATATATTCAACTCAAGATTTGTGTATACATATATTATACGAATAGGTATTTGATTATAGGGATTGAGTACTGTATTTCTGATAGTCAGTTGGATAAAGGCAAGAAATAATGGTTGCGCCAGAGATCTCGTATGGCACACACCATCCAAAAGCTGCTTAGAGCCATCGAGGTGGTATTGCAACGAACCCGTGGAAAAACATATTATGTATGTATGAATGTATGTATGAATGTATGTATATATGTAATTATGTATGCTCATATGAAGGGAGCAACAGCAGCAAGAGCAAAGGCAACTGAGGAGTTCTCTCAAGCGTATCAGTTTTGGCTTGTTGTAACGGCAACTAGTCTTCAGTTGTGCATAGACCTGGATCCGGTGTAGATTGTTTCTTTCAAGAAGAAGATTGAAGATATCCGCTCTTTTAAGTACCCATAATTGTAACAGGTTTACTCATTGATTGAAAATCGATTGCTACAGATGTAAATCTGATGTGTGTGTTATTTAGTGAAAATATGTGATTGTTGCTTTATAAATACGACTATGATTTGTTCATAATTTTTATTTTAACATAAATTTTACCTGTGTGTGCAGTAAGTTTTTGGCCGCTTTGCCTCAGCGTGTTCGTTCATGCATGCAGTGTGGTAAGTTGTTACCTTCCGGACCTCTCCTCCGCCCACCTCGAGTGTTAAGGGAAAACGAAACGTAGACAAACAATGCTTAAGGCCGTAAAGAAAACGACTGAGGTAAACAAATCGAAATTAAAAGTTACGGCCAGTACTGGCAACGAGAACAACAATAACAACAGCAGCAACAAGAACAGTAACAACAACAACAACAACAACAGCAACAAGAGTAACAACAACGATAGCCAAGGCGCCTCAGAGTTGGCCATCAAACACGGCTCCATCGTTGGCCAAAAACCGGATGGGGGCTCAAATGACAGTCCCCCATTGAAGAAGCTCAGCTTGAAAGGCAACCAATTATGCGGCAGCATTTTGATTGGCAATTATAATGTGAGCATAGATCAGATCAGATCAGATTATATTCATTCGGATTTCCATTTTGAATCAACTTGCTTATTTCAGTACTTGACCCAATTGGAGGTGTGTGAAAATGAAATGGAGGTGTTGGATCTGAGTACATTGGCCCAACTGGAAACATTGAAATGCAGTCGCAACAAGTTAATTGAGCTCATTATAAATGGCACCAATCTGCAGACCCTCATAGCGGATCACAACTGTAAGTAATGCAGTTATTTCTGGGGGTTTTCAATTCGACTGCAGATTAGAAATGTTTTGTGAAATGAATTTGATGACCAATTTTAAGTAATTCAAATTGTTTATTGTTTGGTGATCTTTGTTTTTTTTTTTTTTTTTTTTTTGTAGTTTTAAACTTTATTATATAAAAATAAAAAAATCACTTGACCTGTAGCAAAATATATATTTAAAGTATGTATAATTAGCTACAAATATTTAATATAAACAGTTTTCTAAAGTAATCACTTTAAAAGTGACCTTTCTGATTAAAACTAATTTTTTAACTTGGTTTTAACATATAAAATTGTAAATATTTTTAAATACTACTTTTTCTATATTTTAAAGGTCTGCAGAGCATCTCGATATCGAAAACTGTGCCTTTGAAGCTGCTGCACATTGATATCTCGGACAATTACTTCAGCACGTTGCCCCAATGGATTGGTGGCTGTGTGGCATTGAGCACACTCGCTGCCCCGCATAATCATCTGAGTCACATCAAGGAGCTGTTGAGGAATTATCGCATCAGCTGCCTGCGCTCCCTCAATCTGTCGTACAATGCGCTGCAGCAGCTCGACTATCTGCCGGAGGCGTTCTGCAGCGTGACGCAGTTGCAGCTGCAGAGCAACGAGCTGCAACGGTTGCCCGAGAACTTTTTCACTGTGACCAACTCGCAGTTGAGCGCGTTGAATGCCTCATGCAATCGGTTGTCGCAGCTGCCACGCTACGAGCAGAACAACAATGCGGCACTCGAGGAGCTCTGTTTGACGGGCAATCAGCTGAACGATAACATATTCGAGCCACTGTTGCATGCGGGCAGGCTGAAAGTGTTGCGCCTCGCCCACAATCGCATCGGTGTGCTGCCCGCGGAGTGTGTGCGCAACTGGCCCGAACTGGAGGTGCTGGTACTGTCGGGCAACATGCTGCAGCAGCTGCCGGATCAGGTGGCCAGCTTGAGTCAGCTGAAGGTGCTGCGCTGCTGCAATAATCTGCTGTTAAGCACCCCACAGCTGGCCAAGCTGAACAAGTTGAAGATGCTGGATTTGGCACACAATCATCTGGATCGCATTAATCTCTTGTCGCTGGTACCATCGCGCAATCTCAAGTACTTGGATCTGTCCGGCAATCAGCAGCTGCAGGTGGATGAGCAGCAACTGAAGGTCTGCCAGACGCAGAGCCAGCGTGTCTGGAGCCTAGTCGATGTCTCCGGCAACAATCGTGCCGCGTTGCCCACCAGCACAAGGCGTCCAGCCGTGGAGCTTAACAGATCACCGTTCAAGTCCAAAGCGACACCCTGGTCTCTGGGCTTTGCCGAGTCGCCAGGCAATCTGCGCAAGCTGCTGGTGAGCCAGTTGCGTGCGGGGCACTTCAACAACGCGGATGAAGCGCTTTTCGGTATGTTCGAGGCGGAGAGCGATGTGCGTCTGGCCCAGCGGATGACCCAGCTGGTGCCCAGTCTCTTGAAGCAGGAGCAAACGCTGAAGGAGTCGCCCCTCAACGACTATCTGAAGTACACCCTGCTGTCGGCGCAGCGACAGTGCGGCGGTTGCCTCAGCAGCGCCACACTCGTCCACCTGCTCCGCCAGCCCTCAAAGGTGCGTGCCCTCAAATCGAAGCGTTATGTCCTCCGTCTATCGCACATCGGCCACTTTAATGCGTATCTGGTGCGACGCACAACCCACCTGCGATTGACAGAGTCCGAATCCCACTGCGACAGCCATAGGCGGGCTCAAACTCAAACCCTGCCCGATCCACAACTGCTGGAGGTGAGCACTGTTAAAACACACAACAATTCCACTGCTGAAATAAGATTATATAATTCTGATTATAGATATAGAAATGATCATATCTAGTTGACCTTAATATTTACTATTTTCTTAATTTTGTTCAAAGCTGAAAAGGCATCCCGAAAGATTTGGAAATCGTACACCAGTTTCGTAATAGATACAAGACTTTAACCTATAATGCTAATTAAACCTTAATTCAAATATTATTGTTAATAATACTGGGAGCTTCATGCACTACCTCCTTCTAGGTAATCCAGTGACTTGCAACTTCTGATTCTTGCGCGACTTCAAGAATTTTTGTCTGGTTGAGTGTTTCTATGTCTTCCAATGTTAAGACTTGATTCCCTAAAATACCATATATTCTTCATAAGGGGGAAGGATTCATCCTCATTGTCGCATTATGAAATCCAATACTGATTATTGATACTGGTTATCGGATTGCTAGGAGAGATCTTAGGGTACTTTTTCCTGTCATGCGGAATTTCCGATTATATCTGCCTTACAAAATTTGGCTTATTTTAGTCCTGGTACCGGTGCCCAGCACGATTGCAACAGATGTCTTTCTTGGATTCTCAGTTGTTGCATTATAATTTAAATATTAGGAAAAATCTAGGAAAAATCTTACAACACTAAATCTTCTAAGCTTTCCTTACTTACTTTTAATCGATTTTGACGAGTTTATTTTTAACTAGGAATCTAGCTTTTAATATGATATATTAGGAAACTAATACTAATACTTTAATACGTATAAATTATGTTGGTTAGTGGTAATAATTCTTAAGTTTCCTAAGACTCTCTTTGTTTAAAATGACTGGGCTAGTTATTAACACTATAAATTCGCATCTTAGATAACGCTGAGCAACGACGATGAGTATCTGGTGCTGGGTAATGATCAGTTGTGGTCCGTCATGGATATTGGGCGAGCGGCTCGAGAGATACGCAAGGAGGAAAATGCGCTGCTGGCAGCCAAGCGGCTGCTGGAGATTGCAGAGAGCTTTGGAGCCACAGCTAATCTGAGTGTGATTGTGATACGCTTCAGTCACCTGAGCACCGATGTGGATCATCTGATACGGGAGCTCAAGCAGAGTGTGAGAAAGAAACCAGCGCTCATCTCCCCCCAACCGCCCCATTTGTCGGTGAGCAAACGCACCTGTTGCGATAGGAGCAACGCGTGCCGGCATCGCAACTTGGAGCAGGAGCTGCTGGTGGGCCGCAGCTCACCCAGTGGACAAAGCAATCCGGAGTTACTGAAAAAAGATTTCGACGAGAGTGACGTGACTACTGTGGCCAAGGATGAGTTCATTTTGGCGCATGCTCGCGTGCTGCAGGAGGAGCAACAGTTGGAAATGCTCGATGAGACGGAATCGGTGCTGTCTGAGGAGCAATTCAAGTGCTGGGAATACATGCTGGAGCAGAACACCCAGCTGCTCTTCGACAAGGAGCTGAACACCATATCCAAATCGTTTTCCAAGCAGCGGCTGCCTGCAGCCAATCTCACAGCTGCCGATTGCAACGATCTGAAGTCGAATCTGATTAGAAATGTGACCAACAAGTTCATCTCGAGCAGCACGCCACAGTTGCCGCAGCCTTTGGGCGCCTACCAGCAGATGAAGCAGCTACCCACCGAACACTTTGGCAGCATGCGATCCTTCCAGCAGTCGCCCAACTATGGCTACAATCTCTTCGATGCGAAGACCCGCGATGCCTATGCCAAATTGGGTGGTGGACCTCATGCGGCCTACTTTGGATCCCTGCAGCGTCGCATGCCCTGCAATCTGGAATATGATTTTACTGTTACCCAGGAGAGAGATCACAATATTCTGGATGAGGAGGAACTTGATGAGGATGGCTACAACGAGCATGAGAGTCGCATGCGAAAATATTGGGGCGTGGCAACCACAGAGCTATAGAAGAGCTGAAAACAAATTTGTAGTTTTGGTATTTGCTTCGAAAAATATTGAAAATCAATAATACATATTAAAAGATTATGTAAAAGTTATGGCTTAAGAATTGCATATAGATAATATTGAATTTCGAAACATACAGTGTTTTTGTTTAAATATCTTTTCAATCCATAATGTGATGCAGTTTTCAAATCAATAATTGCAAATAATTAAGATTAAAAATTCTACTGATAAAAAATTATATAAAATTTAAACATTTATGCTTATTGTTAAAAGCCAAGACGAATTTTTGGTCATAAAAGTTGGTATTTTTTTTATAAAAGCCAATGTAACAAAAAATGATTCAATTTAATCACCGAAATGGTTAATTTTTCTTTTGTCGGGTGTGTTTAGGTTCCTGCATTGGCTAAATTGATCGCCAGGTAAAAATTGTGAAGCACTTTTAGAGCCACAGGAGACGAGAAAAAATTGCAGATTGCAACCAATTTTATCTAATTATTATACCCTGAACCCATTAAAAATGGGTAAAAAGGGTATAATGGTTTTGTGCAAATGTATGTAACAGGCAGAAGGAAGCATGTCCGACCCCATAAAGTATATATATTCTTGATCAGGATCAACAGCCGAGTCGATATAGCCCTGTCCGTCTGTCCGTCTGTCTGTCTGTCTGTCTGTCCGTCCGTCTGTATGAACACGCGGATCTCAGAGACTATAAGAGCTAGAGACTTCAAATTTGGAATATAAGATCTCGTATACCAGGCGCAGATCAAGTTTGCGTTATTTTATCGATAACTGCCTCAGTTTCTGTATTATCGATACATATAGATTTCCGATAGCAGTAAATTCCACATATCTCTCACAATTTAATGGATACAGTCACCAATTTTGGTTGGTAGGTTGTTGGCGAGGTCCTTGAAAGATCGGCATGTGCCACGCCCACCTCCGACGCCCCCATCACCCCTGCCCCTAAAATTTTAAAATGGCTATATCTTCCGCAGTTTGTGAGTAGGGAACGTCAAATTTGGTAGGTATATTACTGGTAGTCGCCCTTAAGAACCGATAACAAATTTGTGGTGCCACGCCCCCACCTGCGCCTATAATCGACAATTCCGATTGTAAATCGATAACTCCGTATATATCCGAACATTTTAAAGATAGAGTAACCAAACTTGGAAGGTAATTTGCTGGTAACCTCCTCCAAAGATTGGCATACCAATTTTTGGACCACACCCACATCCGCCGCCCCCAGGAACTTCGTCCCTAGAAATTTAAAATGCCGTAATTTGCAAGCTAGAGTCGCAAAATTTTGCAGGTATGTTACTGGTAACTCCCCCATAGATCGATAAAAAAAATTGGATGGCCACGCCCACTCCACCTACCTAAACCGATACACCTGTTGGTGTAAATCGATAAGCCCATATATCTCACGCAATATGATAACTTAAGTCACCAAATTTTAAAGGCATATTGCTAGTAACACCCTTCATAAATGTGGAAAAAAAATTTTGGACCACGCCCACTCCCGCCCACAAAAAACGACAAATGCCTGTATTTCCCGCAATTCAAGAGCTACAGTAACCAAACTTAGAAGGTATATTACTAAGATCTGGCCACGCCCACTCCAGCCCCCAAAAACGATAAACCTATAATGCATTTAAAGCTTGGTTAAGGGTATATGGTAGTCGAGCTCACTCGACTACAGCGTACTTACTTGTTATTCATAATCTTCTCTCAAACGACTAACTAGAATGGGCAGAAAAAAGAAAATAGAAGCGTCTTGTCTCCAGATACGAGTAAAAGTATATTTTTATAGTTTTAATTATACTATATCAATTCTGCAAATCAAGAGGAGACAATGCAGAATAGTTTGACATCGACTGTAAGCGTAGTAATATAATATTGAATTATATTTATGTATACCACTTCGATATCTTAAAAGAATTTAAATGTGCTCAAAAAAATGTATTGAACTATTTTTAAAATCTGTAAAATGTCTACTTGTAAGCAGTTGGTTGTTGTATTTGCTACAGTAGGCAGTATAATTGTGAACTGCTTGCTGCACAAGCTACGTGTCCTTTTAAGCAACTGCGCGCATCACCGATAGAGGGCTGGCAACAGCAGCAGAAGTGAAAACCGCTAAGAAAATGGTTTTCCTAAGCAAATAGAGATTTCTTGTTTTCATACAGAGTTCATAAACTGTATAATTGTAGACATTTTATTTTCAGAATATGTTTTATTACAAATATTACATTCACTCTTTTATTTTACATTGAGTATTTTAAATTGCACTGACGGTGTTTTTAGATATATTAAATATAATTATTATGCGACAAAGATGTACAAATATTTAGACTATTTTAAAAGATAGATGTAGATGATACAAATTATAATAATTGATCTGATTATTCATTGCGGCATCAAACAAGTGTCAACAGCCACACAAAAGTACTCATTAAAATTGAGAACTTAATTTAACAAGCACACAAAGAACGCCCACATACTCAAGCTTATCCACAAATACAGATATACATACATATATGTATATATATATATATATATTTATAAGTACTTGCTTAAGTCGGATATGTATGAGGCGAGACTAACGCCCCGTATTTGTGAGGTCACTGAGGCGCATAATTCATGTCAATATCAGAACTCATTTACTTGTGGTTGTTTTTACCGATGCGTCGCGAAAGAAATTCATCTAAGTGGCAACGACATCAATAGGCGATAGACGATGTAGATGGGGGATGTGTGTGCGAGTGTGTGCGAGTGTGTGTATGTGTGTGTGTGTGTGTGTGTCGTTCCGAGTTGCCAGAGAGATATTTCTGCGTGTGGCTTTCTAATCATTTCGAATCGCTCAAGTGTATTACCGTTATAGGTCGCGTTAACAAGACGAGCAGCAGCAGCAGCAGCAGCAGAAGTGTGTTGGGCAAATATGAAACTTTTGTTGAGGCACATCCGTTATCCGATTTGATGCCAAGGCGGCTGCCATTGAACCAATATAATGACAAGAGGCTGGCAATTTTAATTACTTTTGCAATCTCATTTGTTTCCACTTGTTGCCCATCAGTTAAAACTTGAGGCGTCCTTCAAATGACAATTTCATTTTCATTCACCATTCACCATTTCCCATTCCCTTTTCCATTCGCCCAAAACCAGAACATTTCGAACATTTTACACTTGAAAGCTCCACACTGATGTCTATCACAATGCCCATTACAACTTATTGCTGCGGCTACTTTTAATACACTAAATTAACTCTTGGGGTTTGCCTCATGCCCCTTGCCACATGCCCAATGCCCCCATGCCCCCATGCCCCATGCCAAACGGCACACCCACTCATGCCAGAAAGCCGACGATTTGTCACCCGTCCGCAGACGACGCGGATTTTATCTGTAGTTTATCTCGCCAGTGTTGATAAATGGCTTTGTGGTAATTAATTTGGCGTGAATGAAGTGCATAAAATAGCATATAAAAATAAACTATAGAAACATAGTGCTTATAACTATAAATAACGGGGTACTTAATGTCATCTAATGCGATTCAAAGTAATGCATCGCTAATGGATTATAGTGATTATTTAAAAATTATTTGACAGAAAGTCAGTTTTTCTGGCCAATATTATTTAGAAGCACCGTAAATACATTAATTAAGAACAAAGATCATAAATAGCGCATATTTTATTAACAGTTTAAGAGGTTGAGTGTCAAATTATATTGTACAGCTATATATAATATACACCGGCCCAGTCTCCAGACTTAAATGTTATTGAAAATTTGTGGGCTCAGTTGGAAAATAACATCCGGAAACACAACATATCCTGCAAAGAAGATCTCCAAAATGCTCTGCAGGAGGAGTGGAGCAGGATCAGTCCAGAAACTACCCGGAAGCTGGTATTTTCCATGAAAAATAGGTTAAGCCAAGTTGTTAAGGATATTATACTAAGTATTAACATCCTTATTAAAACTTTTATACGCCAAATATTTAACTTTTCTTAAGACTGGGCAAAATGTTTGTGACATTAATTTTGGTTATGTTTTCAGATTTTGACTAATTTTAATTAATTAAATAATATTTTAATAAAAACTAAAGTTTGTTTTTCAAATGTGATATAACATTAAACAAATTGGCATTTAAACATTTTGAATTTGTTTCCTTGTTTAAACTTTATAGCACTTTAAAATTTGTGCTAGGCACTGGGCAAAACAATATGTGAGCCACTGTATATATACAAATATTTATTTTTATTTTTTAAGGTTGCTGATTATTATCGAAATTATCTTTATGTATTATTGAAAATCTGTCTATCTATCGTACCCTTAATTGCTCATGGTCAGAAATGTTTCCTGAGGAGACCAGCCCAATTTGGATTTGTAATATCTTGGACGAACAGCAACCAGGTTGGCACTGGACAACAACAGCAACAGCTGAAGGCCACATTTCAATTACAAAGTCCACTTGTAGGCAGACCTGAGTGATTAGTCCAGAAAAACAACTCGTAGCGGCAGCAAAAGTCAACTGAAGGTGGTCAGCACTAGTGCAAGCAACAACAAATGAAGGACGAACTGTTAAAAGGACCCTTCTATTTCGGGACAACTGCAGCAGCATCAAAATTGAGCCAGCAGTGGTCAGTAGCAACTGCAGCAAGTACAGCAGCTGCAGGCAAATCCTTTTCGATTCCTTTAATGAGCTCCAACATCAACAAAGACTGCAACAAGCTCTAGCCCTAAATTTAAGGTCAATTTCTTTGCCAATTAACTGGCTTATGCAACCGGTTCTAGTCCTTAAAAGATTTATACGCATAGCAAACGTACATACTTAAAATATTCCTAACAATATTGAAAATATTGGAGCTCGTTACTTTTCGATGATAATCGTAAGGAATTGAAAGTAAGGACGAAAGTCTCAACCATTTACGACTCCCTCATATCCCTTTAGGCTTTTGGTGCGATTACATCAAAATACAACTTCCAAACTCACATCCAAAATGACTTCCAATGATTAAAAGTAAGCAATGTTCTGCAGGACTCTAAGCCACAATTGTTAACTTACCTCAACTTGAGATCTGAGTGAGTACATAAATAAATGTTTTCCCATAATTTAGTGGCATTTCCAAATCCCTTGCTAAAACACATGGGCGCCACCTTGAAGTCCTTCACTGCATGTAAGAGGAAATGGCTTCACCCTGCGATGCTTGCTAAGGCAACCTATCAACACATCCGGCTACCATTCAGACACCTCTAAAACTTTTCTCATTATATGTATCTATACACGCACACACTCACACACATGCCAGTGTTGCCTGCTGCCAACTTCCTGCCAGAATCACCGCTGCCACTCGGCAACCCCTTCCCCCTCCTGCCGTTGCACTAACCGAGGCTCAATGCCACAATGGCTCTGTAAACGCTTCGGTGCTTTCAATGACTTCCGTCATCGCCTAGGCACTCGACGTGTAAATTTGCATTTGCTTCTAATTACGTAGAACAGCAACGTGTTGGCAGAAGAAGAAGAAGAAGCAGAAGAGGTAGAAACTAGTAGAATTCTTAGAACAGATGCAGCAAAGACGCCCGCATCTGCATCAGCATCGGCATCAGCATTAGCAGCAGCAGCAGCAGCAAATGTCCTACAGCAAGTGCAATTTATAATTTTAATTATATTTATATTTTTATGAGGGTTGCCACACAACCCACACCCTTCTTCCACAACCAACCGCTTCTGTTGCCACTCGGAAACACTACAAATCAAGTGCCACGCACGCAAATTTCCTTTAATTAAAACTAAACTTTTAAGAGTTTCGCCTACGGCATTTGCTCCCAAAAGATGCAGATGCCTGCTGCATTCGTATCTGATCTGCATCTGCATCTGGTAAGCACCGGAAAATTGCTTGCCTTCAACTTGCGAACTTAGGGCTAGGTGACGTCATCTGCCAGTTGTATTTGCTGCCAGTCGGCCCAATGCGGGCCAAGTACCACATAACTTGACGCCAACTTTGCCCAAGAATCTCTTCCATAGCAAAGTCAAAAAATAATGATGGGCTCAAAAGTGTGTGTATGTGTGTGTGTGTGTGTGCATGTGTGTGTGTGTGTGTGCGTATGTGAGTGCGAGTGTGTGAGTGTTTGTGAGGCATGCTTAGGTGAAAAACTTTTATTTATTATAATGGCGAACAAGTTTTTGAGTGACTCTTGAAATATTTCGAATTGCATCCTTGAGAAGAGCTATAGTTATAAACAAGTCTTGAGCAGAACACACAATATTGTTATAGTTAAGTCAGCTAATATTAATAAAAATTTAATTATTTATTGAGAAAGTTGCAATTTCCTTAATAATTTAATTTAATATATTATTAACAGCAACTCCATTTATTTTATATTATTATTATTATTTTTATTTAAGAAAACGCGATAAATTAAAATTTGAAAATATTCGGTAATGTTTTTGAAGCTCTTCAACTATTCAACTATCTTTAAGAACTGTGTAGAAAACCTAATATTTATAGTTGTGTATTTTGTGTAATATTTATTAATTTACTGTATAAAATTACTAACAAAATACCAAAACTTGTCTATTTTGTGATTTGATTCAAGCAAATTAAACTAATTTGAAACAATTCAGTTCCGTTTGTTTAGATGTAAAAAACATAAATTTTTTTTAAGCAGGCTACGTTCATTGGAAACAAATTATTACAAGAACATTTATACAAAACATCTGATTTGCTTTAGGATTTTTAACAGTTAGGAAAACCACTTTTAAAGGACACAAGCTTTCTATATAAATGTCTTAAGTTCGTCAGTGAAAGGCTTTTTAAGGAAATTTAAATGCTTCTTCTTAAATAGATATAGTATTTAATCGGATCAAGATTGCATTGCATTGATTGCCAATTACGGAGATATCGAAACGAAGGTGTAGCCTTAGTTCAACACTCGGATGACAGACTCAAAGGCTTGTCACGAATATTTCAAATACATTTCTCATATTTCTTAAAAACTTTAGTTTTTGTACACACAAGTGAGTTGCTGCTATATGGAAAAGCTATCAATTGGCGATAAGATCAATATTAGGCGATCCGACGGATGCGTTCAAACTGCGATAGTCGGCCTGAAGAGCATCGACCAGCAGATTGTTACCGTTGAATGGACTGAGGGCGGCAACTGCAAAGGCAAGGAAGTACCCTGGAGCGTAGTGGTGGAGCTTAATGCGTATTTAGCGAAAGAAGAGCCGCAAGCGATGGGGTCAAAACCGGAGTTGCCCAAGAGCGAGGCGAAGCCGAACTACAGCATGTACAACAAGAAGGTGAACAGTCCCTACAAGAAGAGCCAGTGTGTCGGGAATAGACGGGATGTGGTTGCCGTCAAGCAGGAGCCGGTTAAGCAAACGGCTAAGCGACCGACTACAGCTAATCTCGGAAAAATTTCCAGCCGGGCCTTGAGTCCAGTCAAAAGAATATACAACACACCGCGAGCCACGTCGAGTGTTGTGCGCGAGGTGGAGCGCATTAAGGAGCAGCGGGTGCAGCTCCGCGCCGTGCACAATGAACAGCGGAAGGAGAAGGACGAGCTGATGAGCAAGGATCCCGGCAATCCCAACTGGGAGGTCGCACTGATGGTGCGCACCTATCGCGAGCAACTGGTGCTCAATCCGCTGCGCCAGCTGAGTTCGCGTGGTGCTCGCGTCCAACAGATCACTGTCTGTGTGCGCAAGCGTCCGATGAGTGAACAGGAGGTGAAGGCCAGGTCTGTGGACAACATCTCGGTAACCAGTCGTGATACGCTGATTGTGCACGATCTGCGCAACCGGGTGGATCTGACCAAGTTCCTGGAGCATCACAAGTTTCGCTTCGACTACACATTCGATGAGAAGTGCAGCAATGCCTTGGTCTATGACCACACGGCGCGTCCCCTCATCCGCACCATGTTCGAGGGCGGCAATGCCACGTGCTTTGCCTATGGCCAGACGGGCAGCGGCAAGACGCACACCATGGGGGGCACATTTACGGGCAAGAAACAGGACTGCACCACAGGCATCTATGCAATGGCCGCTCGAGATGTGTTCGCCGAGTTGGAGACGCCCAAATATCGTCAACTGGGCGCCAATATCACCTGCAGCTACTTTGAGATCTATGGCAATAAGGTGAGCAAATTGAATCTGAATCCATTAACCGAGCCCCTCGATAATTACCATGACCACCTGAGCAGGTCTGTGACTTGCTAGTGAAGAACAAACCGGTGCTGAGTGTTCTGGAGGATGGTAGCCAGCAGGTGGTCATTTGTGGCCTGACCAAGGTGCCAGTTGCCAGCGAGATGGATGTGTTGGCCCTTATCGAGCTGGGCAATCGGGGGCGTACCTCGGCCAAGACGTCCGTGAACATCAAGTCGTCCCGCTCGCATGCCGTCTTCCAGATGGCTCTGGTCATGCCCGACCAGTGCGAGTCGTGCGGCAAGTGCTCCTTTGTCGATCTGGCTGGCAATGAGCGTGGCGCCGACACACAATCGGCCAGTTTGCATACGCGTCGCGAGGGTGCCGAAATTAACAAGTCGCTGCTGGCGCTGAAGGAATGCATTCGCGCCTTGAGTCGCCGTTCCAGCCACTTGCCGTTCCGCGGATCCAAGTTGACGCAGGTGCTGCGCGATTCGTTTGTCGGTGGCGATCAGAACAAGTTGTGCATGATAGCCATGATCTCGCCGGGCATGGGCTCCGTGGAGAACACAATGAACACGCTGCGTTATGCGCACCGGGTCAAGGAATTGCAGGTGAATGAGGAGACGTCTCGGGAGACTGACTGCAATCAGGAGAACTTAATAAATAACGATGACTTGCAGCCGAGCGAGGAGTCCAGTACATATTTCGACACAGAGTCGGATGGGCCCGGAGATTCGAATTCAATACAAGACTACAAGGACATTAAATGTGACAAAGATCCCGATCACAATCTGGATGCCGATGATGAAACAACCAACATTGTCAAACAACACATGTTGCTCTTTAGAGTTGTCGATTGTATCAAGGATAACTTTGCGGACGTTATGATGAAAATTTCGAGTACGCATGAGGATAATAGACGTCTGCCCCAGTTGCTGTTGAATGTCGAGCCAAAGCTGTTCCAGTTGCAGGCCCTCGTGAAGCAGACACACAAGATGGTCAACATTTACAATCTGAAGCGATTGGCTGAGGGTCAGCAGAATGAGGGGAGAAAGAATGCAGATGACTTGCAGTCTTAATTGGGTGGACACCGCCGACATTGACCAACACCTATTTATTTTCTATATAGTTCACAGCAGTATTGTGTTTTAATTTTATTCGATAATACCATCAGGTTAATAAAACGAGGCTAATAAAAATTGCATGTAAGCAGCACAAGCTAAACGTTTGTTCAAATAGTACCACAAAGTATTTTAAATTGTATAAATCGCATACCCTCTAGTAAATATAAATATTTGGTTAATTATGAAATACATACAGAAATGATTCTGTAAATTATAAATAAAACAAATTCATGGAGACTTCTGGATAACAATAGTTCCATTGGACTATGAAAAGTTTACTTCTTAAACAACTGGCAGGCTGACAAATAAATGTGTTTTGTGCAAGTAAGATGCTGTAGTCGAGTTGGCTCGACCCTTACCCTCACAAAACAGTAGTTAACGGGGCTCCGCAGAATACGTGCCATCTCTTTCTCACACATGCGTTCCCCTATGTATGCATACAGAAAATGCTTGCGGCTGCTGATAGAAATGAGATCAATATGAAAATATATTTTCGAGTATAACTTTAGTGTTTATTATCCGATCTTAATGCCAATTGATCAATAATTTGTATATGCATATTATGTATAAATTACAAGCCTCTGCATCTTAAATTGTGTAAATCATTGCTATCCGAAATATAAATTTATCGATAATTCAGAAACTGAGGCAGTTATCGATAAAATCAAGCAAACTTGATCTGCGCCTGGTACACGAGAACTTATATTCCAAATTTGAAGTCGCTAGCTGACGGACGGACGGACGAACAGACGAACGGACGGTCGGACGGACAGACGGACAGGGCTATATCGACTCGGCTGTTGATCCTGATCAAGAATATATACACTATATGGTGTCGGAGATGCTTTCATCTGACTGTTACATACATTTACACAAAACCATTATAACCTTTTTACCCATTTTTAATGGGTTAAGGGCATACCAATAAAACATATTCGACTGCGGAATGGGTGTTGGAGTGGGGCGGAAGTGGGCATGGTGCTTGTGTCTTGGCTCTAAAATTGTTTAAGATACAGACATTTCCCATTGTGGGAGTGCATTTTGGACGTTTTTGCTCAAGAAATTGTGTAACCAATCTTAATAAGTTTTCTACGCTCAAAAAATTGGTTTTAGACAAATTGTACTGTTTTGGCGCCAAAGGCAACTCACCCTATTGTAAGGAAACTATATTTCTAAAACACACTAATATTAAGAAACTATATTTCTAAAACAGAAAACAGAGGTTTTTCTTTTCTAAATGCGTTCTTTTTTACATGTATTAAACAAACACGAGTGGGCGTGGTCTCGTCATTTAATTGGAGCTTTTTAATGAGTGTTACGAGTAACATATTTTTCACATTATTGATTCCTGCTTTTAAACTGTGTGAGTTACGATTTACATCAACATTGACATCAACCATTCATATTTTTTTTATTAATCCCTAAAGGGAGTTACCGGCAATAAATCTTCAAAATTTGGTGGAAAATTTCCGATTTATCAGATTCAAAGTTAGGTGACTCCAGCTTTTAAATTGTTGATTTAATCGATATACTAGACTTATATTGTAACATAACATTTTGAATACTTATTCATATACGAATAAATGTTCCAAGTTTGAATAATGTCGAAAAAAATTGAGTTAAAAATATCTGGCGGAGTTTGCACAATACCAATATGCTCTTATAGCTTACAGGTAACAGAGTATAAGTATAGCAACATTAGGATTAGGATTAACAATTAAAAAGTATGTGTGAGTAATAAAATAGTTTTCGCAAATTTATTTCGTCACATATCCATCATAATAAAATCGCTGTACTCAGTGCCTGGCTAAAGTTCAATTGGGAGTCCTTCCGCCTCCTTTTTGGCGAGTGCAGTCAAACTTTTTGTTCATATGGAGAGAGAGAGCCTCATGATATATGAATATGTAAGGTAGTGGAGTTTATGGCAATGCGAAATGTCTACACGATGGCAGTCAATTGCTCATTGCTCATTGCTTATTGCACGCTGAGTTGGCACATGGATGCCAGCGACTTCTGAGCTCTTGCCGAGCAGGCAGGCCCAGGACCTGAGCACTGCCTACTAAGCCCTGACAACACGGCAAAGCCCAGATGCAGCTGTGGCGGCGACAACAAGACGAAACGACGAAACGGACGCCAGAAGCAAAGTTCGGGCCAATAGATACGCGCAGAAATGTGAGTTTCTGGTTTAGTTGGAGTTTAGTTTACGTGCGCGTGGATTTCAAGCTGTGCGCGCACATAAGTTTGCGGCTTAAGCATGTGAAATTCATAAGAGCACACAGCCGGATGGCAACATCCCGCCACCGCTCCCCACATCCGCTTTGCACCACACCAAAAAACTTACATACTTGCAAACTCCTTGCCCTTGCCACCTGCTTTCCGCTCATATCTGCACTAAAAAAAAAAAAATGGTTTCATTGTTTCTAGATATATGAAAATTAATTTCTTCAATTATAAATGGTTGTTTTAATTTTCAGAAATGTAAAAAATATAAATATGCATTTCTTATTTCTTAAAAGTATAAATGTAAACCATCAATGTTATAAAAAATCCCTTCTGAACGAAGGAAGTATTGCAATTTCCTACCTCTTCTGGAAACTCACTTGCAAATAAAGGATCTCGGTTTAAAATCGTCCTAAATTCGTGAAAAATAAACAATGATAATGATTAATATACTAAACCAAAATAAAATTATATTTACACTTATACAATTATATTTAAAAAATATCAATCCTGGTTTTTGAAAATATGTGGAGTTTTCTCTGGCGCAATTAATGCGTTGATTTTCTCAGTTCTAGGTCGATTTTTTTGCTGAGTGTATATTCACATAAAATACAGCACCGACTAATGCATTGCCATCCTGCTCCTAAATAACCCCATCTTAACCTGCACGCATGCAGGCGGCAGTCAAAAAGTTGCCACACGAAAAGTTTAAAATTAAATGTAGCTGGATTTTCTAGTTATTTTTTGTTTATTGTTTTCTTCTTGCTGCCCCATTTTAAATGGGGATATTGCACGAGTTGGTATATAAATATACGTGTAGATTTATTCAAACAATTAATTTCTGTTAAGAACCTTGAGTTGGTACTTTGGCACTGGGTGACATGGTTTATATTAGCTCGTCCGGTAGTTGCCCATGAGTATCTGTATTTTATTTATTAATAAATTATCCAATTATGCTCATATCTATTAAGATAATTTGTTACTTATAATTTGTAACCATTACTTGATATTTTCTATGTACATATATTGAAATGGTCGAGCTAATCCTTGAAAATGTCCAACAACTGTTGCGTGCTTTGGCTAATTATGTTTTGGGCTAATGGAATATAATTTCAAGAAAATTATTGAAAATTGACGGTAATTGAAATGAATTTGAACAAATTTGAATGCATGGCCATGTGTCGTGTTGGGCAACCATCAAAACGCCGAAAAGTGTCGAAACCAGTCGTGTCGAGTCAGTGGCACGCGACAAGGCAAAGGATGTGGGGAATGGACTACAATTTGAAGTGGTGGAACCCAAAAGCCGCTTATTAGACATTTTACTCAACCTGTCGAAATTACCGAGAGTTGACCTATGATTATGTACCGTGTTGTGGATTTTAGGATATGCAAAGGAAACGACTGCAATTACAGAATATTGCCAATGGCTAAAAGTATTTTGTGCACTTTAAGAAACACCAAAAAAAAAAACAATGTCTGAAATACTATAATACTGTTATACTATATACATAAGCAATTGGAATTGTTCCGCTTCAGCTATGTGTGTGGGGGAGAATATTGCTTAATAAACTCAATAAATATAAAAATAAATTAACTGCAACTAAATGAGCCAAATAAATTCATTTACCGCTTACACGCGCCACTAGTGCTGCAAAACTCACAGTCGAGTCTCTCTCTTTCCCTCTCCCTCTCTCTCTTTCTCTGTCTCTGTCTCTGTCTCTCTGTCGTTCTTTATACAAACACGTATACACTTAACTCAATTGCCGACACATTGGGGGAAAAGCCAACTGCAGTCTGCACTTGGGGGAGCCAAGTTGCCAGTAGTCCTGGCAACAACAGCTACAGCACCAGCAGCTGCAGCAACAGCAACAGCTACAACAGCAACAACAGCAGCAACAGCAACAACAGCTACAACAGCAACAACAATGGTGACAATGGCGACAACAACAAGAGCAACAATCGCCAAGGCGACAGTCGAGAGTTCCACGGGTCACAATTTTATCCGCTGCAGGTGATTTCAGCTCAATGGCTGACTGAAGTTGGTTTGCTCTGCTCTTGTCAAGAAACTCTCAAAAGTATCTTTTAACTAATCCAATTGAGATTTTTTTTGGCATGTTAGGTAAATAGCTATGGTATCATGATTTTTCAATTCATTGCAATGCATATATGGGGTATATTCAATTCAAAAACAATATGTCAATGCCCAGCTCCAAGTAGGAGAAGGTTACAACAATTGGTCTATCTTTTTTTTATAGACATTTCGTAACTCTCCGATATTTAATCAAAACAACTGCTTATTTTAGTGATGTATAATTTAACGTAAAGGTGTTGACTGAAGTGGGTCGTTGGTTCAGTTTCACTCTCCAGTCGACTGTCCCATTAACCTAACTCAATCGATGTATTCCAGGAAACAAATAATTATGTGAGCTGTGCAGAAAGAAGTAATTCAAAAGTCGTTGACAAGACCCAGGTAATCAGTAAAAGTCAGGCAGGTAAGTAAATGTGTTACCTGCTGGTAACAGCCCAAAATTGGCTAAGCAACACTTACCAAAAACCATACAAATAGCAGGCGTTGCAACGTTAAAGAGGACAGTTGCAAGCGATCTTTGAAGTTGGCAACACGAAAATATACTCAGTTATAATGAAATTTCATGTAAGTTCAATTCTGGCATTTTGTTTCAATTATGTGATTTTAACAACATTTTGATATTTTAGCTGCAGTTGTTCTTCCTGCTCGCACTTGCATTGGTTGCATTTGCCGCGCCTCGAAGGAGCTGGAATTATGGTCGACGTCAGCAACTGCGGCGCGGTGGACAGCAGCTGTCGCTGCAACAGCAGCAGCGACACCTGTTGCGGCAACAACTGCAACTGGAAGGTCGTTGACGAACCTAAAAAATAATACTAATAATAATAATTAAAAATTGACTGGACTCTGTGTCATTTCTATGCAAGCATTGGAGTAAATATTAAATATAATAACATAAAATATATTTCTTGGTCTTATTAATAAAAAAAACATAAAAAAACTGTCTAAAAATATTAATGTTCTTCTTCATATTCTTACTCAAGCTGGGCTTTCCAATTTTCACATTTGTTTAAGAGCATTGAGTTTTTAAATAATAGTTAAATAGAAAACCAAAGATTAATTTAAATATACTTAGGCTCATCTCCCAAGGATAATTATACTTAAATTGTAATTTGCTAGAAACTGGTCCATTTACAATATTTCTTATCTGATCAAATAATATTAAATTAATTTAAAAATAATCCATTAGAATGCCTAAAGTTTGACAGTTCTCCGAGAAAAATTATTCAAGCGTTTTGTTTCAACTAAAAAATAAGAAAAATAAGGAAAATTTGTTTCTCCATTTTTTGGATGTAATATTTAAGTTTACTGAAATTGAAAATTTCACATAAAAATCGGCCGTTTCGTTAAGACTCAAAATCTTAAGATTTCCCAAAACTTTTGTTTCTGTATAATGTATATGATAAATACAAAAAGCCATTTGCCTTATTATTTATGCAGCTTATTCCATGTAGAACGTAGTTCTTTTGGCCAATTGCGTTCATGGCCAATTGTTATGGGCAAAGTTTCTGCAAGGGTTGTGCATGTCTAAGCCAAAATCGCCAAACTCTAATGAGTGTTATCGCCTTCAAATCTGCGTCAGAGCTATATCGAATGCGTTGTACTGGGATTTGGGTAAGGTTGTGCCTCCAAATAGCCCCTTCCCGCATCACCCCCGATCCCCCTTTGGACCGCATCAAACTCATTAAGCGCCAAAACCCTTTGGCTGCTCTGCGCCAATTTTGGGTTCGACTTGTGTAATGACTTCATCTTTGTGGCGCTCTCTTATGGTGAGGACAATTTGGCAGCGCTGCTCTCATAGCCATTGCCAACAACAACAACTACAGGAGCAATAATGGCAACAGCAACAACAACAACAACAACAACAACAGCTACAACATTAAGCGCACACAGAACGCAACATTCGCAACTACAAACAACTTTTTAATTGCAATTAAATACGTAACAAGTTTTTAGTTGTAAGTGCGGAGAACTTCGCCTCGCCTCGGAGTTTCCACAGTGTCCATTGTTGTTGTTCCTGTTGTTGCGCCCCTGTTGTTTCGTCCTTGCTGCTGTGGCTTGTTATCGAAGTCAGCTATCTCTTATGCACATACACACACACATATATATATATATATATATATCAAATTGCCTTTGTCTGTCTGTCTGTCTGAATGTGTGCTGGTGTTGTCTAAAATTGAGTTGTGCTCTTTGGGGTTTTAATTGTTAATTGGTGGCTGGTGCCACACGGTTGCCAGTTGTTGGCGACAACTTTGTCCACGGAGCGCGACTGATTATTGACGTGTTTAATGGCCAAACGGAAAATGAGTTTGTTTTGTCAAGGATTAAATCTTCAATTCTAAAAGCCATCTGTAAGCTATCCACGTTGAATCAAGCTTTTTAAATACTTAGCATTATTTCGAGTATAATTTCAGTCATAATGCACTCAGTTCTTAGATCTCTTCTGCCCGTTTGGAGTTTGACAATCGCTTCTTACTAACGTATTGAATTGTGAAATGGAAAGCACTTTCCTGTGAGCAGCAACAATTAAGTTTTACAGGCATTAAGTTTTGGATCTTTGAATAATGATTTCACTTCCAGCATTTGCTTTTTATTTCATACCCGTGGAGAGGGCATTTTAAATTTGGTTCTAGCTTTGCAAACTCATTCAACAACTTATGTTTTTATACTTCACAATTTATGTAATATAAAATATTGAAATACCCGTCAGAATATATGTCATCCTCTCTGAAACAATACACAAAACTTAAATAATTAGTGGAAAGTTAGTCATTAAACTGAAATCATAAGAAAAATGTTTGTATAAAGCGCTAAATTCAGTAGGATCTCCGTCCTTTTTTTTTTTTAAATATATATATTTAACTATCTATTTTATTTATTTTCTTATTTTTATTTGTTTTTTTTTTTTTATAGTTTTAGAGTATTTTTCCCCTTATATGCACATTATACTTAATTTTTACAATATAATCGTAGATTCTCTAGAATTACCTCTCTTTTATATTGTGTCCTGCTCTAAATGCAATTCCTTTAAATAGAATTCACAACTATAAACTATATAGCTGCTTAAAATTTCATTTGAATTGTATTGTGAATTGTGAAAAAGGTATTGCCTAATAATCTATTATTTAACAGTAGCATATTTAGCTAATTTCTAAGTTAAATATTCTAATTCAAAGATAGCCCTGTCTTTCACTCCCAGACATGCCACACCAGCATGTTCTGGTGCTGTCTAAATGGGTTCAGTTGCTGCTCCTACTTCATGGCATATTTGAACAAATAATTGCAAGAATCGTATTCGTATTCGGTCAACATTATTTCATCGTATTATTTTACTACATATGAGAGAACTGACAGGATGAAAATTTGAATTGCTTTTTGTTTGCATGTCTCGGTTGCTGTCTCCCTCATCTCCCTATCACTATCTCTCTCTGTCTGTCTATCTCTCTCTCATTCTGTTCATCTCTCTTCTTCGCTGGGTGTCTGTTTATTACACTGGCTCTTGTTTGGCTGTCAGTCAGTTAGTTTCGTCCATTGTTGGTAATTATTTAGAAGCATTTCATGCATAAATAAATTGACGCATTACAACTGAAAATCCTTAACGCTAACAAAGTCTTACGGCTGTCCGACAGGCATTGAGTACGGGAAATCTGCTCGGACAAGCATCGAGTACTCGGAAAAGCACTAAAATGCAGCTGACTGTCATTAGAACGCCGCCATCGCAGTAAACCCTCGACTTTAGCTCTAATTTAATCAAGTTATGTGCCAGGCAAAAGTCCGAAGGTTTTCTCTCATTTATTTATTTTTTTTTTTTCATATATTCTCTCTCTCCTTTTTTTGTTGGTAATTTTCAGTTTTTGGTTGTGGAAATATATGCAGAAATTACGTTGGCTAACAACTTTGGCAGTGCGGCCTTTATGTAAATTGCCCGGCAAATTAGTGAAAAACCGCGGACAGGTAGAACGCAAGTTGCTGTGAGGCATGATGAGGGGAGGTAAAGTGAAGCAAGCAGCCCCTTGAAGGTGTGGCTCAAGTCGACGGCCCTTTCTCTTTTTTTCTGCAGAATGACCTGTGTGTGCCCCTTCGGGCCAAGTGGTCGTCATAAAGTTTCATTAGATGTAAACGTTAAGCGGCAACAACAAGAACAACAACAACAACAGCAACAACAGCAGCAACATACTACAACAACGAGGGTAACGTTGTCATCTTTTAATTTGTATTTAAATGAAACGGTAGATCAACAACCAACGACAACCGACAAGGACACTCATAGAAAAAAGGACATGTCGAGGGTGTGCTCAAAATGTTATTATCCAGCTGCTCATAATTGGCTAATTCTTTTGCCTGAGGTAGCACACATACACATACATATACATATTCAAAGCACGACAAGATTACGGCTTGAAGGCTAAGCATATCTTTATGAGCATTAGCGAAATACACTCGTTTTACCCATAAAATTGGTCTGGGAACACAAAATGTGCGAGAAAGATATTAAACTTGCTTTCGAATAACTTTTTTGTTTATTTTAAGATTAAACATCAATCTAGAAGTCCATATTTTGCTTTGCATAAAATTACTTTAAATAAATAATTGTATATTCAAGTTAATCGCTATAAAGTAAAAATATCTAGATCGATATCCTAAACATAAATAATATTGACAACTATTTATTTTTTTTATAAATATTATCCTTTCTGAAATTTGGAAAATAGTTATGAAATTTGCTCTCTCTCTGGTCATGTTTGGCAGCTGTGTGCTAAGAGACCCTGTAGATCAGTTGGAAGTTAATGAATTCTCTAGAATTCTCTGCATTTCTTTATACCCTGCACTTTTTTATACCTAAGAATGTGTTAGAAGGGAATAATGGTTTTGTGCAACTGTATGTAACGGGCAGCAGGAAGCAGCTCCGAACCCATAAAGTATATATATTTTTCATAAGGAACAACAGCCAAGGCGATTTAGCCATGTCCGTCTATCTGTTCATCCGTCTGTATAAAACTGGTTTTCTTATATCCAGAGCAGATCATGTGAACTTTATTTCATTGATAGCCGCCTCCGTTTCTCGAATATCGATATATTGTGATTTCCGATAGCAATAAATGCTACAATGCTATAGATCAACTGGCTATATTTAATCAATATCGGATATGAAATTCCCAAATTATAGTCGCAAATATATTCTCATATTGATCTAATTTCTATTCGCAAGCCTTTTTGTGTATGCATACATACTCGTATATACATGTGATATGCACTGTGTTGGGTCAGTTTGGGCTGTCAAATAAAAATAGTTAGTTTTTTTTCCTCTGTACTCCCTGTGCCTGCCATAAGAAAATCCCTTGTAAACCTGCTCACAATTTGGTGCAACACTTTTTTTTAAAGGAAAATTTCACAATTAAACTGGAATATATTTAACAACTGAGTTGAGGGTATGTAGTAGTCGAGCTCACTCGCCTTACTTGTTTCTGAGTTCATATTTAATATGAGTCAAATAAAGTCAAAATTACTTAAAGGGGGGAAATATACAGTGTTCTCTTTGTTGTCATCTAACTTGAGCAGCTCTAATCTATGCACTTCTGGCTAATCATAAATCGAACAATAGTCTTAATATAGAGCCAGTTCCCCATTCATTGCAGTCATTTCAACTGGCTCACTCCAAGAAGAAGAAAACGATGACGAAGAAGAATAAGAACAACAACAACAACAACAAACAGCTAGAGACAGAAACGTCAGCGTTCGCTTTGCGCAATTCCCTTTTGGCCTTTTGTCCGTCGCTTTCATCGTGTTTCGCCTTCGGCATTGCCTTTACCCACTGCAGCAGTAAAAATGACTGCACACAGCTGTGCTTCATGGCTCTGCGACGCCACGGCAGTAAGATTTTATTAGCGGTGGTATTAGCAGCGACAGCGACACCCATCAACCGACACCCCCACCCCTACCCCCATCCACAACTCACAATACAGAACAGTCTGCTCAGCCGGGGTCCCCACACAGTGGTTGACGTTGCATATTAATGCAGGCATAAAAATATTTACAACTTTTTTATGCAGCAGCATTTTTGGCAAATTTAATATAATTTCTGGCCGTTTAATGAGACCATTGAAAAATGTTTTTTTCTGGTCGCCGCCAACTCATCAGAAATGTTAAGTTGGGTTGCACCTTGCGGACACAACAAGTGTTTCGGCCATTATGGCCTTAAACTCAGCCCGCTGGCCAAAACTCGTAAAAATTGGCAGAATCCAACATTATGCAAAGTACAAGAAATGACCATAAAAATATGCAGAAGGAGGAGGCTTCTTAAGTGGACGCCATTTTTCGACCACTGTGCTTGCGAAGAATTTTTGCATAGGTCGAGAGCTGGAAATTCTGTTCGGTTGGTTTTTGTCTTTCCACTAATCCAAGTGGCGGGTTCTCGAATTCCAATGCCTGGTTTCTGTCATGTGCAAATGCTGGGGCGTGGTGGAGGCGGAGTTTCGGTGGCGAGGGCAGGCCATAAGCGAAAGGATTATACAAATAAAAATAAAGGACAGGCGAGAGGTGTTATAAATTTGGGACAGCAGGTGAAAACAATTTGGTCCATAAACTTTTCGCTTAGCAGCAGCAGCCAGAGAATAAATGAAGAAGAGAGAGATGGAGAGGGGGGTAGGCAGTGAGAAAAACCCACAATCCGCAGCATGAGCCTGACTTCTGTTGTGGGCCCAAGCGATTTGACACAAAACAGCGCAAGGAAGCTGAAAGCTCGAAAGCAATAGGTCCCCAAAAAAGAACAATGCAAAACAGAAGAGATAAAAAGAAGTTCTTTTTGCATTGGGCAGACATATTTTCTGATTGTTCCTAGAAAAGCAAAATAAAAGAGTTAAAATTTCGCAAAAATATATGGGAAATTGCAAAAACAGTGCGATCTCCAAAATGGGAAATGCAGGTAGCAAAGAATTCACACGTGGTTTAATATTGAAAATAAACTCGAAAAAGTATTTAAAACTTTTTTAAAACAAGTAATAATGCTGTAGTCGAGTGAGCTTACCTACGAGCTACCCTGAACCCAGCTGATAAATATATTTTTTTTTAGTTTTATTGCTTAAATTCCCGTTAAAAATTCCATTTAAATCTCCGACTGCGACAAACGCTCGCAAATATAAACATGCAACGCAGTCGTTGATAATAATTAGCTCCGATTATAAATTTATTGATATCGATTTTCAGTTTATGCAAACAGAAAATGCTGTTAGTAATTAGTTCAATATTGGAATAGATTTAAGACTATGACTTAAGTATTTCCTTTAATTGAAATATTCTCTTTTTAAAATTGTAGCTTTTGTTGTTATCGTACTTCGATATGTAGTAAATATCGATAAAATTAAATAAACGTAATATGCGCAGGCTATACGAGAACCTATATTCTAAGTTATAGACAACTTTGTAGTTCCTACGAAACGATTCATGAATCGATTCTGCTGTTGATCATATGTATGCATATATTATGAGATTGGAGGTGATTCCTTCTGTCTGCCACCCATATTTGGACTACTTTATTACCAGGGTATACTTAGCTCAATAAGGAAATACTATCATAAGTAGATTGTTCTTCTGTTAAGGTCTAACAGATTTTAAAAATGCTAGTGTATTATTTATTTAATTAATTTATTTAATTCGAGAGCACACACTACCAAAATCTACATGATGAAGTGCATTTATTGCGCAAATCGTTGGCCAATGGTCAAAAAGGAAATGGCTAAAAGCCAAAAGCAACAAGCGCAAGAAAAGATTGAAAGAAAGTGCCACAATGACAGCAATTTCTCATGTTAGACGTGCTTTTTATGTGCACGGAAATTAAAGTAATCATTTTTTATTGCGCGAACAAACAAAGGCATTATATTTAACAGCATGGACAAAAGGGATAGAAAAGTGAAAGAAAGTGTGTAAGAGAACGATAGAGAGAGGGAGAGAGAGAGAGAGAAAGAGAGAGGGGGCTTGTGAGTGGTTGGTGTAGTCGCAGCAAACCGCAAAATGCGCTGAAGGACAATTGAGTGCAGAGAAATATGGGGCGCTTGAGAAAGAAACTGCAAGCGGATACTTGGTCCAAGCAAATAAGCAAAGCGAAGCAGCCAACAAACCCCAAAATAAACCCCAAACAAACCCCAACTAACTAACTGAACAAGGCAACAAACTCGGCAAACTCAACGAAGCGGTCGCTATGGAATCGGACGGACCTAGGCGAGGAACAAAGAACAAAGACTTTGGCAGCTGCGACAATGACAGCAGCGAAATAAAAACATATAAAACCCGTAGAAAATTGCATTAAAATCTATGGAGTGTGCATTGAAAGTGCCGTTACTCCCACCTATTCCTAGCCCTCCCTCTGCCACAACAACAACAACAACTACAACTAGCACTGCCTGAGATAGTGGCGGAGACGGCGACGGAGACCCATTATGAATTGCACGAGGGAGCACAAAGAGCGGAGAAGAGTGGAAATTCACTCTTTCTCTGCCAGTCCCCCCCCCACATTCAGGACTCTCCCGTTCTTTCTATCTTTTGCTTTCTATATTTCGCTTTGGTTTTGGTTTTCGGAACTACGAAACGGCGAATTCGTGAAAAATTAAAGGAAAAAGGATATGACGCCACATTGCAACATGAACGCAAAATTGCGATTTTATTATATTTTAACAATGCACTTCGTTACGTGATTCCCACTAGAAATTGTCCTCATCGTTTCCATCCAATACTCCTTCGACCCCTCCCTCCCTCAACCCTATCGTCATCCTGGTCGTTGTCGTTGCCGGCACTTGCCGTCTGGGGACTTTCGAACGAACGCTTCTCGAGTGCCTAGCACCAATGATGGTTATGCATGCGATCCGGTCTCCTGCCAGTTATACACATAAGTTAAAATTTCACTCACAGTCATGTTTTATTTGTTCAAGAGTCGTAAATTCATTTTATTTCTCGCATGCAACGAGCATATCTATTAGAACGCATTGTTTGCCCAAAATTTGTTTCAATTTGTCTATCAAATGACGCTGCTGGGCCCCAACTGAATTCCTTTGGAGAATCCAACTTGACAGCCTGTTGAAATGTGCAAGTTGATTGCAGCCATCCAACAAACAACATTTTTGATTTGTGTTTTTGCAAAATGGACTATTTACATTTAAAAGTTTATGCAATTATATGCATTTTTTTTTTTGCCTAAAATGCAAATTGGTGTAGGGATTAGAGAATAATATTTAGATTCTAATGACAGCCTCAAATAAAAAACTCAAAGAAAAATAACTTAATTTGATAAACCAGAAATAATTAAATTTATTTGGTGTTAGATTTAATTGCGTTGATTACAAATAAATAATAAACATTTATAAACACACAAAAATTCATAGAATAAATAAAATATATAAATATAGTCACAATACATTTAGAATATACAAATATTTATATTAATAAAAAACACGGAAAAAAGCAGTTAATCAGATTAAGAAGATAGGAAATTTTGGCTACAAAAATTAATTGAATAACTGTATTATTTTCCTATTTTTTTTGCATATATCATTCGAAGATTTTGTGTTTAAATGCCGATGTAAACAAATGCGATTTGTTGCAAATGGTTGTTGATTTATTCTATGCAAACATTAATTTCTTCAAACAATTTCGCTTGACATTTATGCTGATTAATTGACAAATTGGGCCAACAAACGGGGCATAAATCAAATTGAAAACGAGACTCTTGATATTGTAGTAAAAATCAACTTGTTGTTGCTATTATTGATGTTAATGTTGCTGATGTTGATGCAATGCACGTAACACGTTCCATGGTCAGCAATTTGTTTACAATATTTATGCAACAATTAATTGCTTGGCAAATGCTTTAAAATGATTGCCAGCTGCCGGCTAGCTTTTCACTTTAAATGCCAAACATTGTTGGCCATAAATAATAGCCCCACCATACCCATAGACCAGACTATACCATTCCTATTATTATTGCTTGCTTTTCATTTGCGCTTCAAAAATGTTATTTACACTTTATGACTTCTTTATTTAACACTAATTGCTGCCTTTCAAGTCTTAGCCAAGCAGCCACCATCCAAATCGCACCACCCTTAGACGATATATGTAAGTAAAATGTTATAGGCAAACAACAACAACAACAACAAGGAGTCGAGAGCAACAGCAATTTAACAAGATGATATATGTTTGTGTCTTGGTAGTTAAATATTTAATGCTCTTAAAAAAGGCTTCCATTATTTTCAGCAAGAAAAATCAAATAATATCTTAAATTTCATGACTTCACATGTGTTTTTTGTTCTTGAGATGCAAATTGTACAAGAAATAATCAAAATTTTAACAAAATATGACTTTTAGTTTGTCTTTATATTAATATTTATATATATATTTAATTATTATTTTTTTAAGCTATTAATCATTAAAGTGAGTAATAAGTAGTAGTAATAAAATTATTTGATTGATGGAAAAGAGAGAAATAAAAAATGTATTTATTTCTATCATTTTAAATAACATTTAAAGCATTTCATATGCAAATAATCTACAAAATTAATGCATATTATTATGTATATATGTATATATATTATATATAGGTTTTTAATATCAATTAGTTTCAAAATCTTAATAAGTCGATATTAATCCAGTTGCAGGGTACAATTGTGGAATGATGAGTTCTGCATTTTGGAGAGTCATAGATATGACCAGCAGTAACTCCCAATTTCTGTCCTGGCTTTTACAACTTTTTTTTTTCCAAATCTCTCTCTCACAACTCATCAGCAGCAACAAGAAATATAAACAAAGACACACACACACACACACAAAGACACACACACACACACACAAAGACACATACACATGCAGATAATATCGCAAAAGTTGTGCTTTCTTCGTTGGTTTATTTTTATGCCTTTCCTTGGCATATGCTTCTTTATGGTTTCCGTCTCTGTGTGTAAAGTTTATTTTTCTTACTTATTATTATTATTATTATTTTGGCGCTGTTCTTGTTGTTTTCTTGCTAAGCTCTTTGCCTCTCTGTCTGTGTGTGTGTTTGTGTGTGTGTGTGTGTATGCTTTCGTAATTAATTTCGTGCTTCGAAACATCTGCAGCTGGATTTTTACTGCAGCTTCCGCCAAATTACGCATACGCCCCGTGTAACGTGCAACTGGCAGACTTGGCAAAACTTGATGAGTTGGCTTTCTTATGTTTGTTTTCTTTTTCTTTATTTTATTTATCTTTTCCTTCCTTTTTATTTTATTTCATTTGTTTCCTTTTTTTTTGTTTTCAAACGCACAGCTCGCTTTAAGTTATGCTAATTTGTCTAACTGAATTTAAAGCTGTGAACAAATATTTGGCAGCCATGACGAGTCAGACAGACAGGCAGACAGCCAGACAGCCACACAATTGACACAGCAAATTCTGGCAAATTCCATAGCCCAGAAGAGGGGGCAGAGCAAAACGCAGTGTTGCTCAGACGATGCACAGCACGGCGTATGTGCAATGTGCCGTAACCGGAACGGCACCTTGCCACAACTACAGCTATCGTCACAGTCACTGATAAGCAACACCAGCAACAACAAACAAACAGTACAAGCCAAGCTCTGTTGCCTGTGCCACACATGAGCAGTTGTCGCTTGGCTCCTCCATAAAGTATTAAGCCTATACACTGCACCTCAAGAAATGTCATCTGGATTTGCCGACAAACTAAGCATAGATAATATCAATAAGCAGACAATGCAAAACATGGTATTGGTTATTGACACTATTGTCTGTTTAGTGATAATATTGAATATGATATTAGGAAATTGATATTGAATTAGTATTATTAAGCAACTATTTTCTTGGTAACCAGTTTAAAGGTATGACATCAATTATTTGCGCATAATTATAATGCAAATTAGTAATTTCCGTTTTTTTTAAATATTTATTTAATAATTTAATATAATAATTATAATTTAAAATGTATCTTTCTTTACAGATTCAGAGAATTGCCTATCTTTTCTATATTTTACGTTCCTTATTACTAAGCTACTAACATTTAACAAGTTTGGGTCTGTTTGGTTATTTTCTAGATTTCTCCAACACTTAAGATAAGTGTTAAACAACTTTATATTTTAGAAACCCCAGATTATTAATTTATTTTTATAATTTTAAATTGCCACTTTGATTACTACCATTTAATTTTATATAATTTAATTTGTAAGTGTCATTTACTATTTAAATATTGTAATACTGTTAAAAAAAAAAACAAAAGGAAACAACAAATAATGTATTTAATATTTAAATTTAAATTACAAAACTAAAAAAATGTAATAAAATGTCTAGTCTTCAATTGATATATTGGTCCAACATTTCTTCCAAAACAGACAAAAACTAAAAAAGACTTGGAATGAATTAATTAAGATGACAAATTAGAAAAAATAAAAAGTAATGCTTAATTTATTTTAAATTATTGTGAAATATTTTTGACAAACCTCGTATGGAATTTTATTTGAATTTGCTGAGCAGGTAATAAAATTGCAGTAGTGCATTTGGTAGCCGCCTTCGGAGCTTGTTTTCGTTGGCATTTTGCAGTTGCAGCATTTGCGTAAACCGCCGCAATGTCGTCTCGCAAAGTAAACAATTGGCAAGCCCAGAGGATTTCCTGCAAGGTTGCAAGGCTGCCAGGCTGCAGTCGCGACATTTGAAGTCGCTTTCGGCTGTCTCCGTTAGCCAAATTTGTGCGCACAACATTTTCTTAGCTGTTTACATATTTTTTCTTATTTTTTTTTTTTACTTTTTTTTTGGGGCGTTTTTTTGGTGTGACATAATCTGACGCCTGTCTGATGATCAAACACTCAAAAATCACAAACTGGAATTGAGCCGATAGAGTGTCAGGAGGAGGTGAGCGGATGGGTGGCTGGGGGTTACCTAATCCGGCAGACAAATAGATGCTTTGAGTTTTACCGCAGATTTCACACTTCAATTTTTGCGTGCGGTTGCAAGGTAAGTAAATGTTTGTTATGGCAAGCAGCAGCAGCAGCTGCTGGTGGCAATTGTAGTTGTGTCGTGTTGCAAGCCGTTTTCCATTTCGATTGTGTCAGTTACAGGTTGCGATGTGATGCTAAACGGGGATGAGGCGAAGACGGCCAATGATTGGAAGCGCCCAGGCAATTGCACATTGGGCACGTATGCAAACAGTTGGCTACAAAGCAGCAAGGTGCAAGTTAGGCAGGAGCAGGACGAGGACAGCGCCGGTTACGTTTCGGTTACACTTTCGAGCTGCAATTTTGTCAGCCAAACGGGATACACACTAGCAACAACAACAACAACAACAAAATAATAATAAAAAGGAAACAGGCAACAGAAACAAGAGGCAACTGCAAATGACGAATTCATTCGATCGGTTTTCGTTTCTGGTTCGAAATTTTCGGTTTACTGTTCCACCTACCGAGCAATTTCCGTTGCGTTGCAAGCAGATACAAAAATTGCAACTGCAATGCCTAAATACAAAGTAAGCAGCAAACGGAATTGCTGCAAGAACAGGAAACGACTCACTAAAGCACTGCTCTGTTGCCGTTGCTATTGCTGCCCCAAGGCAGATGCCACGTTCAACATAGTTGCCAATAAAGCGGCACAGGAAGTGAGTTTGGCAACTTAAGACGACAGTCATCTGCCACAGATTTCAGTCTGTTATAACTGCAAATATGCATAGCCTCAAATTTGTGCGGATGTGCGCTTCTTTGTTGCTGATGAGAAACTAATAACTCAACTGCAGAATTCTCCTCAATCAAATTATTACTTTAATATTTATATATAAATGCTAAATATGTATTTTGATTTAGTATTGTTCCAACTAGGTTTTTTCTGGTTTTCGGCAATCATTTGCATAAATATTTTAATACTCCCAGAAGTATTAAATCTTATATATTTATATTTTTTCCTTAATTTTAAATATATTTAAATCATTTAAATAGGTATTTAACTGGCTCTGGCCCAAGTATTTTTAAGTAACGGAATTCGAAAAAAGTTTTCAATTAATAACGACTCAATTTAAGGCACTTGACCTAGAGTTGGCTTAAAATCGTTTTAAGTAATAAGGAAAAGCTCACCAGTCACGAAACTATTTTTTTTATACCTTGTACTTACTAAAATAAATTGCAAAGTTTATTATTACTTAAAAATCTTGTTATTATAAATAAATGCTTTGCTATTATTACAATTGTTATAATTAACCTATAAACGAATATATAAATTATAAACGAATTCAATTATTTATTTCTAAGCCGATTATAGAGTATAGACAGTGTCAGAATAATTTATTATTGTATATATAAATATAAATATTATAGTTTACTTTAGTTTGGTTGACTCTTTTTATACTTTGATATCGAAGCATCCACTAGGGAGCTAGGAAGTTGATAAAATCGATATTCGCAAAGCGCCCACAATTTTATGGCTACAGTCACTAAATTTGGTTGTTACCAAACTTGGATGGAAGATTATTAGGAACCTTTTCTATGATTGTATTTAGCCACGCCTACTCCCGCCCAAAAGCCTATTTCCCTATATAAGAGGTATATAACTGTGAATGAGGATTACTATCTTATATCTATAGCAAGTTGAAAGGGAAACTTGGGCTTTATTTCTTGGCTACACACAACAAATCATCATCATCATCATCAAGAAATCAAGTACAAATCATCGTAAAGGGAAATTTGCCACTAAAACTAGAATATATTTAACAACTGGGTTAAGGGTATATCGTAGTCGAGCTAACTCGACTACAGCATCTTACTTGTTTATTTTTGGTATACTCCAATACATTTGGCATTCCGTCGTACATTTAGTACTTAATTATGAATTGGAAAATATAACAATACTTATTTTAGTTAGAGATTTAGTTAAAAAAGTTGTGTTCCTATTGCCTACTGCTACACTATTAAGATAAAACAGTTTAAATTTAAGTATGAATTTCCACTAACTTTAAGCTTTTTTATTTAATCATATAAAATAAATTGTTGTGATTTTTTGTGCTTTTATTGTTTGGCTTTTTCACATTTTTTCCTTTTACTCAATCAATCAATCATTGGCTTCATTCATTGCAATTTTTAATCTCTTTGAGTAGCCGTAGTAATCGAATAAAGAGACGCTATCGTATGGCTTCCTCTCCTCATACTGGGGTATTATGAATGTGGATTTTGGGGGACTAAACAAACGAGACATCCAGGACATGGTGGGAACGGGTCGAAAGGACCACAGGCGGTATGTTCTGTAAAATATCACACGTTGAAAACGTTTCGCGCCGCATTTGTGTGGCATTTAATTAAATGCATTTTTTTTATCTCTTTTTTGGCCATGACGTCACATAAAATATGCGCAGCAAAGAGGAAGCGAGGACCACAAGAAATGAATGGAAACGAGAATGCAAGAGCCAACAGGCAACAGTGCAAAAAGGTGTTAATGGGGACTATGAAATTCCATTTGCATTTTTGCACACACCTCTTAGCTGCAAAAAGTAAAAATAATATAATTAAAATAAGCATGTTGCCAGAAAAAAGTGTCAAATTTTTAATGCAATTTTTTTGCAGTTACTGAACTTGTTGTATGCCGCTAAGTAATGGTAATTAGGCGTGGAAAAATCCATTAGCCGAACCTGCCCCCCACCCCACTCTATTTGTTGCACATGCTGCAGTCAGCACCTGGAGCAACAGACGGCTGCAATTAGGCGTTTGGTCAAAATGTTTAATACGTTTAAATGAAAATAACATATGCAAAAAGCCCGCAAACTATTAAATACATTGTATTTATTTTATTTATTTTCACATTAACAACTTGTTTATTTAACTTTAAATTAGCTTATACTACAGATTAATTTTCTAAAATGTATTAAAATTAAATATTTGCAAGTTTTGTATACACCGATTTTTTTTTTTAATATAACATTTAAATTGGAAACGTTGGCCAACAAATAAAAATATAAATAAAACATTGATTTTATATGAAATAAATGATGATATTTTTTAAGTTTCCAGTCAAACAATATTTTAAACCGATATATGTTAATTATAAATATAACCGAATATAACCTTAGATTAATAAACTATTTAAATTGTAAGTAATTGTGTTCGATATTATAATCATCAGTTAATTGTTAAAATTTATTGGAAAACTTAGTAAATTAGATTTTTTTCATTATAAACATATTAGATTATTTCAACATAAAGTTTATTAATTATTGCTTAAAATATTCATAATATAATTCAAATGACAACGAATTTTTATTTCGTTTATTTTATTCTTTAATCTCAAGAAACATTAAACTAATCACATCGAAATATCTTAATACTGTTAATTATGATTAATTAAAGTAATTATTCCTTGTTTTATTTGAAGCCAAGAACCAATAATTAACTCACACGTCTGTCTTTTGTCCTTGTTTTTGTAATCCAGCCGTGAAAATGCTTTACCATAATTGCATAACACTTGAACTGAAAACGTGTGGTTGACAGTCGACATGTCATTTAACCGCAGAACGGGGTTTTTTTTGTTTGAATGTGAATGAATTTTTGTCTTTGCAGGGAGGAGAATTTCAGTTCCAACATAATTGTTTTAAATTAATTGCGAATTGTGTATGCAAAAAGCATAAAGTACACTTCAAATATGTAAAGGAACAATGCAGAAGCCTCTGCACAGCGGGTAATTTATTAACCACAACAACAACAACAGATACTCTCACATAACAACGGGCTTAACTGCAATTCCAGATTCCAGATTCAGCTGCAACTCTAACTCCTCCAGCTTTCTGTCCAGCTTGCAGCAAAATAAAATCGCATAAATCAAATTAAATTAACTCAAAGCGTTCAAAAAAGGCAAATAGAGTGTTGAATTTGTATAAGGCTCAGAGGCGAAACTTGCAACACACACACTAACACACTCACACATTCACAGACTCACATGCACACCCAATCATACTTTACTTACTCTATAAAGTTTAGAACCTCGCTCCATCAAGTTAGACATCAGCCTGGCGACAATTTCCTAAATGGTTCGTACAAATGAAAATGGAACTGAGGCAAGAATATACAATTTACTCGCACACCACTGCTCATGTTACTTAAACAGAATGTGACAACAGGTGATGCATGAGCGATTTGTGAGTACCCTAACATAACATATAACATATAACATATAACATATCTAACATATATAACATAACATATATATATCTAAAATAACAAATATTTTCTACAGAGAAAATCCAGTTCACTCTGTCATTGATTTGGATTGCTTAATCATAAATACATATTTTAGTTTATTTATTTACTATCTATTCAAGATAGTCCACAATTTTTAAAAATCTGTGTTTATAATGAAAATTGAAAATTATACTTTAAATTAATGTAACAGCTAAAATGTCTTAACATGCATAGGATGGAAATAAATTAAAAAATTAAAATTAAAGAATAAAAATTAAAGAATACAAAATAATAATATGTAAATATGATAAAATAATGAAAACATATGCAAATCTCTGTGGTTTCCCGGAAAATTTATTGAAAATTTAGTTTAAGGAAATTATATTTTTTATTCCATAAAAAATCAACGAAAAAATAAAGAACATTTTTTTTTGAATTTAAAAAAAACTGAAAAATTTTAAAACTGAAAAATATTGCAGGGTATTCATTTCTCAATTGAACTCCCGTATGACGCATTATATGTGTACCGAAATCAGTATTTTTTCGAAGAAATTCTTGTTGGTAAAAAAGACGAAACGTTTTACGATTCGGCAAGTGTAGCAAGACGAACATCCAGGATGTGGCATCAGGCGGGGAGGGGGAGGGGGAGTGCGGTACGAGAGAGAACCGCCAAGTTCAGCACTTTGGCGAGTCAAGTGCTTTTCATTTTCCGAGCACGTCGCCGCGTCATAAAACAAAAAACGCATGGAGCGCAACGGGGCGGGCACGTTTAGCATATATATTTTCACACTTGCAATCATACTTTAAGCAGATGAACACACACACACAGAAATTGACACTAGAGATGACACATTTGTGGCCAGATAGAGCAACCAAGCCAACGATAGTTTAAACAAAATAACACAAAACAGATTTAATGAAGATTGATGGGCTTATAGCTTTCATAGAATGTTATCCATAATCCATATTGGAAGGAAAAGGCTAAGTTATTGGCTAGAAAAGCTGAGGCATACGAAATCAAAAGTTGAGGGATAAATATACAAATCCTTTGGCCAAATGATGAGTGCTATCTCCAAGCATCTTTTTTGGTTTCCTAACTACATTTGGCTAAATCGATAACGGCTAAATAAAAATACATTTAAAAATTCATTAACTTAACCTTATTTAATGTTTATATTTAATATTTTAACTGTGTAAATAAGATTATCTGAATATTGTTTGCACTTCGTGCTGCTCATCTCTGGTAGCTTCATATGTGTTGGGGCCATGGTTATCTTCATTTACACACCCGAAAGCCGTGCCATAAAAGTGCGTCGGGATTGTCGCAAAAAACTTTTGCTTTCTTAATTTTTTTGTCTACATGCACTGATAATAATTTTGTGTCTGTCTCGGTACGTTTTTGTTCGCCTCAAACTCCAATAATGATATCTTTTTATGTGCGAGCGCACTTTATGCGAAATTCGCATCAGTTGGTTTTGCTTCTATCTGACTAAAGCACTCTGGCTGTCAACGTCGATGCTTTAATTAAAAGGTCATAGGTCGACGCGCATCATAATTACCAAAAGTGACAAAATTTCATAAATAATTTATATATAAATAAATTAATATTAATGCTGTCGGTCCGCCTGCCTGCCTGACTGCCTCACTGGCCAACATGCAGGGGTGGTAAAATCTGCCTCCTTCATTGTTCTTCAATCCGCTGACATCTAGTCAGCCGAGTGTCAAAGGCAGAAAGAGACAGAGAGAAAGAGATAGAGAGTTAGAGAGAGGGAGAGAGAAAGAGATGGCTCTGTGCTTTGTACTCATTATGACTGAACTGGATTGACTTGGAATAGCAGTTTTCCTGTTGTACTGGCATTAAAAGGATTTCAACACGCCTCGCCACGCCACGTCCCGCCATTATATACATTTGACACTAATGACAGATATTGTTTTGAGTTTTTCGATGGGGAAATCTGTAAATCTGTACATTAAATATGTCCCAAATGCAAAATAGTTGCGCCTGAAAAGTTATAGAGTTCAAAGCACGCTCTAATGCTGATGAATGGCCGTCTCTGGAGTTTGATAAGCCACGTCGAATGTTTAATGGAACTGAAAGCTGATTGTACCCCAACCCCAACCCCATCCCCAGCCCCAAACCCAACCACAAACCCAAGCACAAACCCAATCTCAACCCCCTTCTACAGTGTTCTGCCGTTGCGAAACTTTGCACTGACACTTTCAGGGTCAACTCGTGGTTTCAACTGTTTTGGCTACGTGGGCAACTTTGCATGCGGTTTGTCTTTGGCTTTGGCCATTGTTCTCTGTTGACACCCTTGACCCGACCATTCATCCATTTGCCACCCTTGACGCAAATGAATTGCCGGCCAGTTGCAATTGCTGCACTTGATTTGCGGTGCGACTTGATGGTTAACTATTATACAACAGTTGTTTGTCAACTCGACTCGACTCGACGACTTCACTATCAACTTTGTCCAAACTGTGACCAACTCTCAGTTGACACGCTTAAGCAAAACGCATTTGCGGTCCTTTCAACAATTACTTTTAATACAATTAAAAATGAGTAAGTGCTTTAGAAATTAGCCATAATTTCTGAACAAATATAGCTACTTAGTATTTGCAAGTCCACTTAAAGAGAACAATGAAAATAAACAAATATTAATAAATAATCCGTGCTATTATAATTTTTTAATATAAATAAATATATCAACTTCTTTCAATCAACTTCTGTCACGCCTTCTGTACGTAGCGTATTAAGTCTTTAACAAATTGTTTAAATTTATACTTTCCAACCAAATAGAAAAAAAACAAATAAATGTCTTTATATATAGGGAGTACACTCTTTTTGTTGTTCCTATATACATTTAATACATATTTTAAAACTTAAATATGTTTCTCTTTTGAGATGAGATTGGGTCTTCGCACTCTTCCACGTTTTTGAAGTTTCACATCAATCAACTTCTGTCACGCCAGCTGTAATTAGCGAATTAAGTATTAAGCAAATTGTTTAAATTTATACTTTCTAACTAAATCCAAACGAAATCAATTAAATATTTCTAAATTCTTTTTGTTGTTTCTACATACATTTTATACTTATTGTAAAATCGAATTATGTTTCTCCTTTGAGCTAAGATTGGTCTTCGCACTCTTCCACGTTTTTGAAGTTTCACATCAATCAACTTCTGTCAAGCCTTCTGTACGTAGCGTATTAAGTCTTTAACAAATTGTTTAAATTCATACTTTCTAACCAAATTAAAAAAAATCAAATAAGTGTCTTTATATATAGGGAGTACACTCTTCTTGTTGTTCCTATATACGTTTGAAACTTATTGTAAGATCTAATTATGTTTCCCTCTTGAGCTGAGATTGGGTCTACGCACTCTTCCACTTTCTTGAAGTTTCACATCAATCAACTTCTGTCACGCCTGCTGATTCGTTTATCAATTAAACGTAATTGGCATTTTCTTTTTCATTTACTGCCGAGCATCTTCCAGGCATCTCTTGTTGTTGGCTAATTAATAGCAGCCGTCTAGCTGGAAAAATTTTACCGCTAAAAATTGATGGGGCGTGGCTCATTAACCTATTGCTGCAATGGGTCTCCAGGGTTCGTTAGGAGCTAATTGCGCTTCGTTTCCATTTGCAAAGCTGTCAATCGAAAATTTCCCATTTTTTTTTTTATTTATGTTAATTTTATTTTATTTCGCTTCTGGCAGCATTTTTTTTATTTTTGTGCTGCTGACGATTTTAGAATAAGGTTGCGCTCAATTGCTTTTGTAATCAATCAAAGTCGGAGCGAGCAGTCACCCATATAGAGAGATATAGTTAGGGAGCTAAAGAGAGGCGGTGGGTGTAAAAGTGGAAGTGGATGAAGGGCTTTAAGCTGCGCTTCCAAATGCAGCCAACTCATCACAAAGAACGAGTTGCCGGTTTCATCAGCTATTGGCCAAAAATCATGATTGTCATCATGTGAGTTGCGTGCTTCATTGTGGTGTTGAAGTGACACTTGAGCGACACTTGACGTCCGATAATTGATATTATCCTCGACGAACAGGGTGGCCCGTGGACAGGATTTATAAGGAGCCAAGTAGACGCCTGGCGACAAGATGCTTGTAATTATCGCTGACACTTGCATAAATTGCTGTGGCCTGCAAGCTGCGTGTTTCACAGTGACCTCAATGAATCAATGTCATCGAAATTTACATATTTTTTATGTGCCTGAAGAACCAAATAGAACACAGTCATAACATAATAAAATATATATATATATGTATATACCAAAGGGGTATTTTAACTCTTATGCTTTTATACTGTGAATACTTACATTTTTGAAATTCGTTCATTTAATGAACAAAAACCAGCTTCTTACACAAATCGCATTTTTCAATGGAAATTTCTTTAAAAATTCCAAAGCCAGCTGAGACGACGACATGAAGAGTTTGGTCTTCCACATTTAACAGTGGAAATAACATCACTTAGCTCCAGACACACGAGATGACTCTTAGACCATACTAACAACTTGGCCATTAATCAGCTGGACAACAGTAGACTTCATCTTTGCTTTGAGGATGCAGCCAAACAATTTCACATAATATTATTATTATATTATACATAACAGTTGTCCCCATAGGAACAGATTTTAAAAAAGCACAATAATTAATGTGGACTAAAAACAATACAATAAATAAATATTAAATACTATACAATTTAATTGAATCCAAACTAAGCAACGCAAATAAATAAACAATAATAATAAAAAGAAAAGTTTAAAGCAACTGATTATGGTTAATACATTGTTTTTAGCCTGTTTCTTTTTGAAAGCATACTCATTTTACTGAGCTCTCGAATTAAAAAGCACTTCACGAAACTGGAGTTCATTTAATTTAGTACCAAATCGCTCCGCGCTCGATTAATTTGAATAGAAAAAATGCTGTTGAACATTTGCAGACGGAGGGAACGTTAATTGCTGGCTTTTTATTGGATGCCTAATGCTGCTTGGCAGCTTTAAAGCGCAACGATATTAGACACAACGGTAAACAGTCTTATAAACTGCTTGAAGCACACACTCGCACACACATTCGTATGTGTGTGTGTGTGTAGGAGCCCGGTCATTTAATGCAGAGCTTCTGGTAGTAGTACCTGCCTTTTGCTTTACTTTTAATTACCAACTCAAATTACATGGCCAGACACACATACACAATGGGGCACACAAGCACACACATACACACACACACACACACATCTATGCATTTGGTTGCTATTTTGCAACAGGGAACACACAAAAACGTTGGAACAGCTGTTTGGCTTGTACTTGGCAACGACTACAGAAGAGACGATGAGGGAGATGTGAGCACAGAGATGGCAATGGAGATGGAGATGGAGATGGCATATAGATGGTCCTACCAGTCCACAACAGCATGGGAGGAGCAGTGTGGAGCAATGGGAAGCAATGAGGAGCAGAAGGAAGCAGAACCGCAGAACTAAACTTCAGTAGTCGCCATCGTTTGCTGCACATTTCATTACAATGCCATTGTATTCAAATCCTATTATAAAACGCAAGTGCACTGCATGGAGAACAGGAGAACGGTGTGCTGGTCTGGAAGAGGAAGGGGGAAGGATTTCTAGGGTGTTAGGCTCAGGGGTATGGTAATGTTGCAGCAGTAGAGAAGTTCGTGTTTGCAGCACGTTTCCACTTTCGCACTTGGTAAACATAAGTTGCCCACGCACACAGCTCAACAGGGGGTGTTCTGGGAGCGGGTGCGGGTGCTACTGGGGTTGGGGTAACTGATGCTAACGCAACTGGATACTGGAGACTAGAAGGCAGTCTGCAACACTCCATAAAATAATTACCAACACCAACGCAGCAGCAGCAGCCGCCGCATAGCGAAACTGGCAAGAAAAGGCAATGGCTAACAAGTGAGAACACTGCAGTTGGGCCTATCCGACTGAGGAATACTCTGTTAACAGTTGATAAAAAGAAAAATTTAGTGTCATTGATGTAGCTTTCCCTAGTAAGTTCCCTAGTTTAGCAGGAGTTTTCTTTTAGTCTACGTTGCAGGCAAAGCTTTTCGTGGTTTTTGGGATTAGGAGTGGGCGTGGCCTATATGACCATATGCCTTGAAGGACATTACTTGCAATCCTTAACATTGGGTGACTCTGTCTTGGAAACCGTGGCAAGTATATGGTTATATCGGATTGCACTTATCGATGTTATTAGCACCCCTCCCCCCAGCGAATTAACCTATTCTCCAAGTTTTACTAAAGCTATTCGGACATTGCACAAAGCCAATACACTCCTCTACTTTCAGAGCAGAGAATGAGTGGCGATTCAGAGTCAGCATCAGAAAGGAACGAGTTTAACCCAATAGTTTTGGTATTTCTATATGCTAAGCTAATTTAAAAACATTTCATATATAATTGCACCACATTCCAAACAGGTAACACGTATCCACAATCCAAAGCCAACACTTTTTTAATGAAAACATATATTTGTACACTTTTACGCAGCTCGTGGAAACTAATGAAAAGTAAAAAAAACATGAAAATTCCCAGCAGAGAATGTACATTTTTTTTCAAAAAGTTCTCCGTTAAAATGAGTGCTTTCTTGGGTTAATTGTTCAGGTAAATCCAGTTGGCAGCCTGCATAACCGGAAGAAATTATTCTGTAAGTCAGTCCGAAAGAAATTAAGGCACAAAATACATATTTGCAGGCTGAGCTGCAAAATATGAAAAAGTAAAGTGTAAAATGTAAAATATTAATTTTCAGAATGCAAACAAAGAATTCAGACAATGAAGGAGCTTTGAGAACAGAATCAGCAAACTTACACTATTAATAAGAACCTAAAATACATTTTCAACTAATTTCCCATTCTCAGCAGATTTTATACCCGAAGGGTTGCGAGCTAAAAATCTATAAAATGACAAAAGACATGTTTGTTAAAAAATCCCGTCATTTATATATAATCAAAATTGACAAAATAATTTATTGAAGAATTGTTCTTTTTGGATTTGAATAAGACAATCAGAGATGTCTCAAAGGGATATCTAATGTTTCGAATAAAGCAGGCAATAGGAAATAAAAGCTGCTGCTTCCTCACGGAAAATTTTCACAATTCAATTTTATTATGCATTTTTTGTAAAACTACATTTAACTATTTAAAGGAATACATTTGGGGAATGATATGCATTTTTGTTAACCGTTGGATGTGGATGTGGCTCTGGCAGCGGCTTAGTCGATGTCCTGTTGCTTGTCGCCAACAGTCAATTCGCTCTCGTCCAGTGTGACGCCCTGAATCTCAATGAATCGCATTTGGCTATGGGTTGACCAGGGTCTAATCCACGGCATCGACATTAGCATCATTATTTGAGAAGGTGCATTCTTGCAGGACAGGGAGATCACATCCTCGTTTCTTCCATCGAGTAGTCGTTTCGGAGTATCTCCTGCCTCGTGCAGTTCCGTTAAAGAGGCTTCGGGTGTGGAAGGCAGCTGCAGCTGCTCCTCACACAGCATGGAGAGCAGCAGGTGCTCCACGAAGAGGGCATGCTGCTGTCGTTGCTTGTTGTTCCGTAGATCATCTTGCTCCAGTTTCGCATGCTGCTCCCTCATCCACTGCTGCAACAGGTAGCGATCCTCATCCGAGTTCTCCGGAGCCAGCTGAGACGCTTCTGGGTCAGCTTCAGTAGCCAGCTCATTGGCACAGCCGATAGCCAGCGTTAAGTTCGGTCGCGGGCTTGGATCCGCCTCCAGATAGCTGCTCGGCTCTGTACGTAGGCGGCGCAACTCGGACAGCTGATATGTTATATGGCTGGCCGCCTCGGTCTCCAAGCGGCTGCTGTTGGGTATTGCGATGGTGCCCATCTGATACACGTCACTCGATGACGATGGCGCCGGAAGGGGCTGTTGGCGTCGACAGCGTCGGACGAGTCGCGCCAACGAATGCCGCAGCGGCGGCGAATGAGGATCGAGTAGATTCGCATGCTCGATGTGATTGAGGAGCAGGTGGCGGGCCAGATTGCGTATGGCGACCAGTTGAATGCTGGGCAGGCCGGCGCACATGGGACACACGACATATCCGTCATCCTGGCGATGCATGCTGATCACATGATCGATCAGCTCCTTGGCCGTATGGCCAAAGATGCCGCAATAGGGGCACGTATAGCAGTTGGGCAAGTGCATCAGCTCGAGCAGTTCGCCATTGGGTAGTAGATCTGAGAGCTGATTGTCAAGGAGCAGCTGCATGGGATGATCAAGGCGATGATTCAGCGTCTGCACACTATGGTCGTAACAGTCCACGCACAGGTCATAGTTCACGCAGCGCAAACAGTGAAATCTTCGTCCATTGAGATTCTGTGCTTGGCAGCCATCGCAGCAGAAATCTCGATGGTCCATCGATGAGTTCTGATCAAAATAAAATATTTCCAATCTGGAATGTATTTGTTTTGTTTCTTGCTTGTTGTTTGATGGCGAAATTCGAAAAATGTGCTCGAAAAATATTTTGGATATGCGTTTTGAATTTTTGATTCTGAAATTAAATGACAGACATTAAGAATCGTATATGATAAACTAAAGAAATATAGTAAGAATATTATTTATATATTTATTTAATTTGTATTCACGAAATTAATTATTGTATGTGGCAAATAGTGGTTTTCTTGCCATTAATTTTATATTTTAATAACCTCTGATATTTATTTTTAAAATTTTGTTCGATTCATCTTAAACCAATTATTATTAATAAATGATATTTATTTTTAATATCCAGTAAGCTTTATTAATAAACATTTGTTATCGACACTTGCTATGTTTTCAAGCTCTTCGCGATGGTAATCAATTAAAACAAGAAAGTTTTGGATTTGTTTCAAGTTATTTTTGCTCCAGAGTTTTTTATTTGCATTTATTTAAGTTATTTATTTATTTTTTGTTTTTGTTAATTTTAAATTAAATTCACTTTTAAATACTTTATCTTTCTATCAGTCTGTATTTAAGGTGAATAAGTTGTTGAAACTTATTTGCTCATCAGCGAGGAGCACTCATTCTGCCGCTCCCCCTCCACCTCCGCCTCTCTCTTCCCTTTGAATCTCCCTCTCTTGGCCACTCTAAGTGCTTATGCGTATGTCTATCTCAGTCTGGGGTTGAAAATTGTTTGACTTTGGAGCTGCGTTAAAATATTTTAATTACTTCATGACCGGCAGCGTTAAAAAAGTTTATTTGTTGCATCATTATATCCTGTTGTTGGCGCCTGCCACAAGCAGCAGCATCAGCGGAACACAAAACAAGAGCTATTAAGTGAGCGGGTATTCAAAAAAAAAAAGTTAGGATTTCTACAGAAAAAGCTGAGATATTAGTATAAGAGAAGAAGTCTATAATCCACTGATATACATTGAAGTAATTCAGAAAATGTCTAATATTAAAAACAGTCAACTGTTAAACAAATTGATTTTACTATTTACGACAAAACATTAACTTCCTTCTGTTCTCTGACAATACAGTTCCCCCCAGAAATCTAAACTATTCCAAGGAAGTTTGTATAAGTGGTCCTCTGGACCTTCGAATAGGTATTTATATATTTACTCTGAGCATTTAAATTGAAACCACTGCCAGGCAATGCATTAGCTCATCTCTCGTTTGGAATGGTGCGAGAGAACTTTAAGATTATTATTCCATCAATGTAATCAAAAATACTGCGTTCTGTAAACCATTAATTTCAATATTTAATGCATTCATCCAAATCCGCAAAGCAAATCGGGCCACAACAAGAAAACAAATCGTTAGCATTAAAAACTCAACTCGCTGTCGCTACACTGACAAATGCGAATTGCGAATGCGGATTGTACAAATTGCTACAAATGCTAAATCCTTTACAAAACTGTGCAACATTTTCTTACATTTTAAGTGGCAACGCTTTTAATTAGCACGCACACAGCTCGTGGCACAGTCAGGACTCCCCAGAATCACCCCCCCACACACACACACTACTCCGCCAGAGTGACTTGAAAGGATTTATGCATTCGCATCAGCTGTGCGAAATAATTCGAAAGCTCCTCTCTCGTATTACTCTGACTACCATTTACCACTAGCATTATGGCCGGGGTTTGCAATAGTCAAAATCGAGCAATTCCATAAGTCCGCTCATCAATCTGATACAGCTTACGAGTCAGCCTTCTTCTGCAGTGAGTACGCGAGTATTTTGGATGTGGCGGAGGATTGAGGGGGGAAGTCCGAGACGGAGAGGTGGATACATTAAAGTGGGTCGATGAACTTAACAAATTAAAGAGCAATGATTATTCCTTTGATTTCATAGTACATTTAATTAAGAAATCACCTTGCTTTTGACGCCAAGGGAAGCTCAGCTAATTATTATGCAGAAAATATATTTATAAATAATGCATTTAGTTTCCAAGAGTATTATTAAATGTGTAAATATTATGACATTTTTGTTACTTATATTTTTCTTAATAATTCGTAACTTAAGATTTCAAATACACAATTTTAGTATGTTATAAGTTTAAATGATTTAATTAAATAAAAACAAATCCATACGATTTTTACTACGATTTTACGGTTATTTGAAGTTTTTATTTATTTTTTTTATTACAAAAAAAAAATATTTTAGAAACTCTTTCTAATATTAAGCTTTTCTAAACTTGAGAAAAAAAACTTTCTTTTAACTTTCTTTTTTTAAAAACAATGAAAACTTTCTTATTTTCAGAACGATTTTGTAAAATAAAGTGCGAGTGTGTTGGAGAGTGTTGTTTATCAACACTGCTGAAAAGTATGCTGCATAATTATATTTAAGAAATGTATGAATTCATATCAAAAGGCAAAAAGTTATGCTTATCCCGGAATATTCCAGTTATCCTCTAATTTCAAAACTGGTTGACTTTCAATAATGTAACTTAGTTGTCTATTAATATGTATATGAAATATACTAACAACAAAATACACACATATTTTACGGAGTGTACAAATATTTAATCTTTATAATGAAAACTATGCTGCTTTTATATATCAGACAAGGAGGTCTGTATTGTATTTTATACCCTCGAAATTGTTTATGAGGGTGTATTGAAGTTGTGCAAAAGTATGTACCATGCAGAAGGAAGCATCACCATCCTGCCATATCCGGATAAAGGTACCGGAGACTTCTAATTTCTAATATAACTTATAGTTTTAATTATTTTTTGTTTTCGTTTAATTAAAGATGTGTCTAATCATATCTAATTCAAAATATGTTTGTTATTTAATTAACATAATATACCATTTAATATAGATAATCTGTAAAAATAATATTAAGATGTGTATACACTGAAGAAAATCGTATATTAATTTTTACTAAATTACTCAGCAACAAGAGCTAGCATTTGCTGAATACACACATACATAACTCATACATACATACATACATACATACATGGAATGCAGTTTTCATACAATAGATAAAGGATTGGGTTCAGTGTCATCATAGTCAATTTCTCTAGAATCTACACCATTCTCACTTGCTTTTATATATACTTTTGCATGGAAATCGTCATTGCTCTAGTTAGTTCAGTGCTTATTCTGATTATTTATTAAAATATATTCCAAATCCCCCACCGGAAAACTAATATCAACAAATTGAGTTCAAGTTCAAGTTTAAGGTTGATCGTAAATTGCAAAATATTTTTTTTGGTTTAAGTGGTCTACATTTTTGTTAATTCATACAAACAAATTGGGCGCCTCCCGTTTATTGCCTCAGTTGTTGTTGAGTTGCGTCATTAGGGGGGAAATATAAGCAAATCAAAATTAAAAGAGAATTTCTAAATTCGACTTGTCAAATATTGAACACCCTTTTCACAATATTCTTCTTTTAGTAGCCTAATTAGTAATTCAATTTTATTACGAAACATGTTTTTTTTTCTCATTTCTAGAAATAATTTCAAAATATACGAAAAAAATATGCTTCTAGTAAGAAAGGCTTATCCTTCTCCAATTTTCGAAAATATAATTCATAATAACAGAAAATATTCCTAAAAGTATGCAGACCTTTATTTTTAGAAAAAATTGTTTTTGAAATTAATACAATTCATAATGAGTTCAAATCGTCGTTTTCAAATTAAATTTTCATAGCTTAAAAGCAACTTAAAATATTTGTATACGTTAAATTTAATAATAATACTTATTAATAGCAAATAACAGAAAAGAAATGTAACAAATTGCACTTCAAATTATTTATTTTTTTTTAAGCTTAGAAAATTACATACTGTAATTAAGTTTTATAATTTATTTTCTAAATAATAAGGTGAGTTACCTTTAACGCCAAAAGATTTAAATGAGTAAATAATATAAATACTTTATAATTTATTAAGAAATAATATTTTATAGAGCGTTAGACACTTAATGCTATAGTCAAAGTACCCTTGAGCTACATTAAAAATATATATATGTATGAATAAAAAACAAATATATGATAAGAATACTTTGTTCACACTCGTCTAGATTTTATTTGGAATTAGCTTTTTTCCCTTTGTTTGTTTTGTTATTTCGAAATCTATTATTTTTTTAAAGCTGTTAATCTGTAGCTTGCCGGGTATAAAAAGAGAACTAAACGGATGCTGTACAATTAGAACTTGTTTGGAAGTGCTACAGTAAAATCCACAAATCAAAATGAAAGTATTGGTAAGTGTCCTCCGGAGTTCTACAAATTAAATACATAAGACTCATCTCCAGTAATATTTATTCGCTTCTCAGATCGTATTGTTCGCTCTGATTGCCATTGCACTGGCTGGAGGCTACAATGCACAGCAAGGACATGGTCAGGGTGGACATGGCCAGCAAGGACTTGGAGGTGGACATGGCCAGCAAGGACTTGGAGGTGGACATGGCCAGCGAGGATTTGGAGGTGGACATGGCCAGCAAGGACATGGCGGACACGGAGATAGTGGATTTAACCAGGGTGGACATGGACAGAGTGGACATGGCCTGGGTGGACATGGTAGCCAGGTACATGGTGGACATGGTAGCCATGGTGGCCGTGGACACTATTAACCGATTTAAATCAATAAAGATAAGAAGTCTTTGAGTCTTTCAACAATTTGAATTTTTCATTATTTTGCTGAAGTTTGGTGGAGCAATCTACGGAATTCCTGGTTGCGAGTAGAAAACTGCGTCCGATCTTGGATAAATGTAGATATTTATATATGCAGGTGAAGGCACATAATGTTTGAGTGCAGTTGTCGCTTGAAGAAGTAAGAGTTAAAAAGCAACGTGGATCGTAATTCCAATGATGAGTATTTGGAGCAGTTTGATAATTTAATTTAACTCGCATAAAGTATGAAATCTAGTTTCTCTTTGGCATCAATTTGATTGGCAACTTTTAGTTAATATTATTGTTTTTTTTTTTATTTGCAGCTAACTTACACACAGACACACAAAGTGTATGTGATTTTATTATCTGGGATTTCAAGTAAAGCTAGGGGTTCATCGATGCTTTCGGGGTTATCATGAAATGGAATACGTTAAACAAAACACACAAAAAAACTAAATAATCCAGAAGTTTGACTTTGGTCTGCAAGGGCATATAATCTCGGTGTGTTTACGGTTTCAGTTTTGTTTTTTAATTGTTTTGTTATTTACATATATACGTTCAGTTCTAGTTTAAGGTCAAGCCATGAATTTCAAATATTTTCTACATATCAGTTGATTTCTATAAACAAATCTTGAGGGGCACGACTTGGGAAGATAAGCAAACAGAGCAAGTAAATTATTCGAATCATCTGTTCATTTTGGCTTGTCGAATATTAAACACCCTTTTCATGTTCTTCTTGTAAAAGTCGAGTTTTGATTATTATATATATAATTTATAATCACTTATAATAATAATTGGATTTAAATTTCTGAACCATTTATATTTTGTTATGCGAGCAGTTGCTGGCCATGTGCAGCCATGGCAAAGATTGATATTAATCGATGTTAAATAAATAACTTAAATAAATAACTTAACCGCGCCGACAACTAAATTTTAGTCTGGAGTTCGAGATATTATTGTATGCTTTATTTAATCGTAAGAGACAACATATTATTTATATGCTTGCTCTTTCTGTTCCAACTGCAAACCCAATTTATGAGAGAGGGAGACTTGAATATCTACGTCAATCTCGAGCCACCAAATTAAAAATCTTCTTTTGTCCGATTGCGGCTAATAAAGAAATTATTTGAAGTTTAAAAAGATAGTTTCTTAAACTGTGAAACTTGCACTTATAGAATCAAATCAGACTCGGCTAATGTTGCTGATTAAGAATGTGTATACTCTATGATTGACAACGGACATCCAAGTAAGAAAACTATCTAAGTTCACCCTATACAATTCTTCATACAACAAAACGAGCTCACAAATCAGAAAATTTAATCGTATTTAATTTTGTGTAAGCAACGGAAAGGAGATAACATATGTCTCCAATACACAAAATACCAAGACACCAAGTGTGCACATGTGTTGACTTTAGACTACCTAAATACTTATGTACAGCACTGTAAACCCGACAAAGGTCATAAGAGCAGCATATCAGTACATAAGCCACTGCGTCCTATCTCCTATCGCCTATCGCCTATTTCGTAGGAACTTGAAAGCAGAAGCAGGTAAAGACACAAATGATATTCAAATGCACACATATGTGTCCCACATATGTCGTCGCAGATAAGCCGGCCCTCGAATGCACTTAAGTGCCGATCCTCTTGGGTTTTTATGGATGTGTCTGGGTAATTTATGTTTATGATTTTTTTTTTTGTGCCTCCTTCTGTACCTCCAGCAGAGCCGATTTTCTGCTTTAAAAGCCGAGTGCGCTGCGGAGTTGAGTTCATAGTTGAGAGAGCACTCGATATGAAATTGTTTGTGAGTATTTTTGTTCTGCTGCACCGAGAGACTCTGTAAGATGCAAGTTGTATATTGTTTAAATATTTGTTCTTGTTCATTTTGACAGATCATATTATTTGCGCTGTTTGCGGCTGCTTTTGCATTGCCCCAAATTGGAAACGGATTTGGACGGGCTCGTGGTGGAGGCGGTGGCGGCGGCGGCGGCGGCGGCGGCAACAATAATCGTGGTGGTGGAAGCAATCATCATCACAATCCCCATCATAATCCCCATCACAATCCACATCATAATCCTCATCACAATCCTCATCACCATTAGGAGCGGTGCTGCACTAAGACATCCAGAACTTCATGTGTTCCAAGACGGTATTAATAAATGAATTAAATACTGTTTAATCAAAACTTCGAGTGTTTTTATTAGTTGTTTCTGCTTTTGCATGCATTGTTCATATGAGCAGTGAATATACCCCATTAGGAATTCGATTCGTAGGTGTGTTACTCTCCCATAAGCATGTAATCACAGAATGTAATGCAGAAAGTATTCATTGCCTTTCAGGCTCTCATATCTTGTGTGAAATATAGTTTTATTCTGCATTCAAGATCATTACTAACAAATGAATTCCATTGTGTGGAGACAGACGGCATTCGGTAATTCACTACTTTGCTGCTGGGGGTTTCGCTGCTGGGGTGTCACTCTTCTCTCTCTCTCTAAACCGTTGATGCTGAGCTAGGTTTTGCTCTTCTAAAAATAGACCTCTCTCATTTGGAAGCAGCACTCACCAGACAGAATTATTGTTGTTGTTTCGCTTTCGCTTGAGCAACTCATGTAAGTCTGTTCCTCAATTTTAATTTCACAATATATTTTTGGCGACAACTAAGTGAAATTGAATTTGAAACTAAAAAAGATACCCTGACCGTAATGAGGGGACAGGGTATCTTTTCTAATGCGAATGCGTTCTGTGTGCAAACAATGTAATCGGTATCCTGGAGCTTCAAATGGAGAGAGAGAGAAAAACTATTGGGAAACAGCAACGCTAAAATCCAAGCTTTATTTTAATTCCCAGACAATGAAGTCTCGCGCTTCTGTTGTGTTTGTGAGCGAGTTAGTTGCACATTAAAAACAATACTAATTACTGAAAGTTGCCCATTTCATATGCATGCAGAAGATGCTTATTTGTATACTTTATAGCAGTTTAATTGTTTTACCAAATTGTCCGCAATAATTGTGAAAAGTAAATGACTGCCAAAATACATGCTTGTTGTAGAAAGGGGATGCTGATTACATTATCCACATCAGAGCTCAGTTTAGGGCACCGGGAGGCGCTGGGGGATGTCCGGCACACCAGGGCGATGCTTCACCACACTCCAGCACACTCTTCGCGATGGTCGTATTTCCGACGGGTGTCGAATTCGCAGCGCCAAACAGCAGCGATAGCAAAAGAAGCTAATGGATTGAGAAGAGATGTATGTGACTCAAGGCATTCTAGCTTTGCTCTAAAAACTTACGCCGTATTTCAAATTCATTTTTAACTGACGATGCTCTGAATGAATCTCGGCTGTCTTATATACGCTGACGAGAGCTTTTTATTAACGACGATATGCAAATCAAACTATTTTCATTATTGATTCGGTCTGACAATTAAGCTTGTTTGTTATTATCTATAATATATATTGGATCTTATATACAGTGTCTCTCAACTGGTTTTGAACGGTGTCTAGCAAAAAATTTAAAAGTGCTATAAAGTTTAAACAAGGAAACAAATTCAAAATGTTTAAATGCCAATTTGTTCAATGTTATATCACATTTCAAAAAGAAACTTTAGCTCTTATTAAAATACTAATTAATTAATTAAAAATAGTCAAAAACTGATACATAACCAAAATTCATGTCTAAAGCTTTTTGAACAGTCTTAAAAAAAGCTACATATTTGGCGTATAAGAGCTTAAATAAGGATGTAAATACTTAGTATGATATTCTTTAGCCTTAACAACTTCGCTTAACCTATTTTTCATGAAAGATACCAGCTTACGGGTAGTTTCTGGGCTGATCTTGCTCCACTCCTCTAGCAGAGATCCTGTTTGCTGGATATTTTGTGCTTCCGGATGTTATTTTACAGCAGAGCCCACAAATTCTCAATAACATTTAAGTCTGGAGACTGGGCCGGTGGAATCATCACGTGGGGGCAGTTCCAGATAAGCCAGGACTGTACTATTCCCGACTTATGCTTGGGGTCGTTGTCCTGGTAGAACCGGAAAGTACGTCGGATTCCTAGCTTCTCGGCACTTTGGAGTAAATTTTCCCTTACTATATCGAAGTACATATTCCTATCCATTGTTGTTTCAATAATCACAAAATTTCCGCCACCGGCTACGGGATACAGGCCCAAACCATGACACTTCCTCCGCCATGCTTGACTATTGCCCTTAAGTTTTTGGGACTCAGCTCAGTATTGGAGTGTCGCCACATATAATTCCATCCGACCTGGCAAAAAATGTTGAATTTGTACTTATATTCAAATATGACTGTGTTCCAGAACTCCTTGTCCAAGTGGATTTTGGCGAACGTCATCCTATACACTGTATTTTTTGCTTATATAAATTGCTCTTTCCGTGGTACTTGGGCCATAAAGTCATGGTTGCGCAGAACTTGGAGCACAGTTCCCATACTGAACTTTTTCATTATTTCATCCTCCACCTATTGAGTCAGTGTTTGAGCCGATAGCTTAAGATTTCCCCTTGAAATCTTGATGATCCTTTGCTCGTCCTGCTCGGTGAAAATCGGGTTTGGTGCAATTCCGCCCTTGTCCTCTGTCCAATTTTCGTCGACGAAACTCCAAATGATGTGGAATACAGTTGAGGTGTTTAGATTGACCATTTTAGCTATTTGGCAATATGAATATTCATTTTTGAAGTGTTCCAGGATGAGTTCCGTTGTTCAATGGTAGTCCGTTTGCCCATAGTCCTTGTTGGCAGGTTGCATCCGAGATGCAGATTATAACTAAACTGACTTAGAAGGATTGGTCTATTTATACCGAAAATATTCAATTTTAGGTAAAAAAAATCCGGGTTTTATGGCACGCAGGTGTCCATAAAGTAACTGTTCAAACATTTTTGAGACCATAAATAGCGGTACTTTTTTACATAACCCGACCTAACGGGTGGGAAAATCCCAGTTTTTAGGGTAATATGTTCATTTTGGTGGTTAATATATCTACCTGCCATGGGTTTTTGGAATTTTTGAAAAATAATGAATAATTAGTTTATGGCAGGCAATTGAAATTTTTTCTAGACACCGTTCAAAACCAGTTGAGAGACACTGTATATGCATAGTTTTATTTAAATTCAAATATATACATGTATATACATATATATATAAATGAATATTTATTATTATATAATTTGTAATTCTACGTTGAAGTGAATATATATATATATATTATATATACATATATATAGAAATAATCACTTTAACTTACAATTACAAATTTTAATTATACATTTAGCTGTAATATGTAAATCAAATTGAGGTGCCGCGCACAGCAAAGTCGTCTATAGCCGATATATTCAGTTCCACATAATTCTATTGGGCAAGGTCAAATTAAAGCTGATAGGCCACGTGTTTCAGTAAATAAATAAATATATATGTATGTATGTAAGTATATATATATATATATACATATATAAATATGTATATGCATTCGCTGCTCAACGTTTTGTGTTTGGTTGGTTTTGGTTTTTCGTTTTCGTTTTCGTTTAGTGCGCAATTCTTAAATGTCTCCGTAATCTGACCCAATAATCGGACAACTTAATTGCAATTGCATTCGTAAAATATTTCTGCACACTTTGCCAGTCGATTTGTTACCTTTTGTTTGCATTCCACGAGAGTCTCGGTTACCTTTTGACTGGCAGTTCGTTTTAGTTAAGGTTGCCAATTCGCTACCTGTAAAGCAACCCCAACGAACCTATGCATGTAAATGAGCTATGCACTTAAGGGTAGCCATGTTTGAATGTGTTGAATATGATAAGAGTTGCTGGTACTATTACATTTCTAGAGCTGAAATGTTTACTAATCAGAGGGGACTTGTTTCCGATATATGCAAGTTGCTTACATATAATTGAAGCTACAGCTTAACTAGAAAGTTCTGTAAAATAATGCTAAATGCGGAATTTTACGAACTTTTCAATCTTATTTGTTTATTTAACAATGCAATTAGCAAGCCTCTTGTAATGTAGATAACAGCACTAAGACTGTAGCATAACATCTGTAATCTAACATTCCACTATTCCACTTAACATTGATATCGATGTCCATCGATAAGTAAATGGTGCAATAACCAATAAAAAGAAGAAGAAGAGTAATCACTGTGAATAAAGTAAAATGAGCACCGTGGAAAGGAAGGTAATTTGGTTTTGACTGCCACATTTATTTAACAATTATTTATTGACCGAATCAGGTTAATTAAGATATATTTTCAAATTAATGAAATAAGTTCCAAATGAATAAACAAAAATAAATAATTTTAACATATAAAATATATGTTAAAGCAAACAAATCCGAGTTAGTTTTTGGCGTTATGGATGACAGAAAATATATGTGAATCTGAAGCGACTTGAGCTAGGATTAACTGTAGTCCTGTATAACGTATAATACTTTGCATCGATAGTTTAAACTCAAATTTGATATATATGTATGTATGTATATATAGTACTGGATTAAATTTTCCATTTGTGTGCGCTGGCAAAAATCGGTCGGTAAAGCAAAACCGAAAATTTATTTGTGCCGCACATTGCAAGTGGTAAATAAAAGAGCAGCAGCAACTGCTTAAGTGGCAGTTTCTTTCGGGCATATCCCAAATGGCCATTTCGCAGTCTATGCCCTTGCCGCCTTTAGTAGTGCCTTGGTTCTTTCCATCAGTTGCCTCAAAATGCAGCCAAGTGCAAAGGCCACCTGGCAGCATCTCTTGGCCAAATTGTTGTTGACGTTGTTGTTGTTGCAGTTGGTGTTGTTGTCCCTATTGTTTTTGCTGGCGTATCTGTGGGCTTCCGGTTCGTCACGCACACACCCATCACACTCACACACACACAGACACACACACACGCACACACAACACACATGGTGGCACGCCCTCTGCCACAACATTATTGTGGGAGGAGAACAATGTGCAGCCATTGAGCGCAAATGTGCCAAATAATGACTTGCAGGCGAGTGCAATTTATATGATAAGCAACAAAAATAAATTGCATCCAATTCATTTTACTTAAATGCAGGAAATGCAACAACAACAACAACAAATACATTCTACAATGAGCTGTTGCAGCGTTGGCAACTTTTAAGCACATACGAAAAACACCTGCACACACACACACACACACACACTTCAGGTAACAAGTTGTATATCATTTGAAAATTTTGCGCTTACCTGGCAACTCTGCTGATTTAGTTGAGGGTGCCTAATGAACACCGCTCCTACGACAAATGCAAAGCCAAACGATTTGAAAATTTACTGCCGATTTGCCCAATGAGAGTGCGAACGCATTTATTGCATAATTTTAGGCGGTTTGCTTATATTATCATTTAGCTCGATCAATTCCATGTTTAAAACCTCAACCCATTAAAACTAGGCATAATGGGTATGATGGTTTTGTGGTAAAGTATGCAACAGGAGGACAGCATCCCCGACCACATAAAGTGTATCGATCAGGATCAGTAGCCGAGTCTATATAGCCATGTGCGACTATGAGACTATGAGATCTACCAATTTCGAATTTATAGACTATCGTATACCCAGGTCATACATAATGGCTCTTGCTGTGCGATTATCGACAATCTATCAATTTCCCATAGAAATAAGAGACAGCAGTTTTAAAGGGAGTTTCATCAAGATCGGATAAGAAACGCCCAAGTTATGGTCTGCTACAGGGAATTTGATCAAGGGACATCGGGTAATAGAACTATATTATATTAAAATTTATTAATCCGCTGGTTGAGGGTATCGCGTAGTCGAGCTCAATCGTGTACAGCATTCTTACCTGTTTACTTAAAATCAGTATAGAACAGATGTTCAGAATGTATACTCCTAACACTGAGCAAGCAATACATATGCAAATATTGTCTTATCTAATATGATATTGACAGCATCATACAGACACACATATATAATATATAGACAATTTTTTTACTTTCTGCAAATAATATGGCAACATGTTGAAATTTTATTTTCTAGCTACCATCATAGTTTTTACACATAACCGAATTAACTATTATTCTTGAAGCCAATGTACAGTTCTGCATTATTTTTCTTCTAACAAGTTTAATTAGAATTAATATTATTATTTTTGCTTGAGATCAGTGGACAACATTTAGCAGATAATTGACATAAAATTGTGTTATCCCGTTTTGTAATTTTATTTGTTTTACAATTGCACAAAAATGTCTGGCAATGCTTGGCAAGCAGGTTGCCATTAAGAATTTGTTGCCAGATGTTTTTGCCTAAGCGTTTAAATAAGATCAAATTAGTTCTGGCAACTCCAGGCGAAAGGCTTGCCAGAGTTTAGTGCCAGTCAAACTGCCAGTTGTTTGTTTAAATACGCGTAAAAAATTAAATAAAAGAAAGTTATAAAATGGGTTCAACACGAATTTGTGCTGCTGATAGATGATTATTATTGTGTTTATTATAGCCATAAACTTAGAATATCTGGCAAAAGTACATATTAGAATCTAAAATCAATAAACTTTCTACCAACACATGATTGCATTTCATTTGGACATAGTCTGTGGCTTTTATTTAAATTAATATTCTGTGATTATTTTGATATTCATACCAAAATTAATAATGTTTTCTTTGTCTACATTTATGAATTTAAATTATTTCTACGTAAGATACATCAATACATATTTTGTTGAATTCATAAATCCCTTTAATTTCACAGTGGACCTTCCAAATAGTATCTATTTTCATTCTTCTCTTGCCAAATTGGATAACATACATACAGTCATTCCAAGCTTATTTCGGGCAGTGTCTAGCTAAAATTTGTATTGCCTGCCATAAAATAATTATTCAATATTTTTCAAAAATTCCAAAGACCCATGACAGGTACATGTATTGACCACTGAAATGAATATATGACCCTAATAAACTGGGATTTCCCCTCCCGTTAGGTCGGGTTATGTAAAAAAGTACAGCTATTTAGGTTGAAAGGTTATTTCGGGCAGTTACATTATGGACACCTGGGTGCCATAAAACCCGGATATTTCTACCCTAAAGTTGAATTTTTTCGGTATAAACAGACCAATCCTTCGTAGTCAAATTAGTTATATCCTGCACCTCGGGTGCAACAAGCCAACAAGAAATATGAGCAAACGGACTACCATTGAGCAACGGGAACTCGTCCTGGAACACTTAAAAATTAGATATTCATATCGAAAAACAGCTAAAATGGTCAATCTAAACACCTCAACTGTATTCTATATCATTTGTAGTTTCGTGGACGAAAATTGGACAGAGGACAAGAGCGGAATGGCACTAAACCCGATTTTCACCGAACAGGACGAGCCAAGGATCATCAAGAAATTAAGGCGAAATCTTAAGCTAGGGGCTCAAAAACTGACTCAATAGATGCAGGATGAAATAAGGAAAAAGTTCAGTGTGAAAACTGTGCTCCTGGTTTTGCGCAACCACGACTTTAAGGCCCGAGAACCACGGGAAAAGAAATTTCCAAGCGCAAAAAATAGAGGGCATAGGTGACGTTCGCAAAAATCCACTTGGACAAGGATTTGAAGCTCTGGAACACAGTCATATTTGAATTTGAGTACAAAATAAACATTTTTGGCTCGGACGGACGGAATTATGTGTGGCGACATTCCAATACTGAGCTGAGTCCCAAAAACATAAAGGCATAAGTCAAGCACTGCGGAGAAAGTGTAATGGTATGGGCATGAATCTCGGCAGCCGGTGTCGGAAATTTTGTGATTATTGAAACAATTATGGACAGGAATGTATACTTCAATATACTAAAAGAAAATTTACTCCAAAGATCCGAGAAACCCGGAATCCCACGTACTTTCCGGTTCTACCAGGACAACGACCCCAAGCATAAGGCCGGAATAGTACAGTCCTGGCTTAGATCGAACTGCCCCCACATGATAATTCCACCGACCCAGTCTCCAGATTTAAATGTTATTGAAAATTTGTGGGCTCTGCTGGAAAATAACATCCGGAATCACAAGATAACCAGCGAACAAGATCTCAAAAATGTTCTGCTGGAGGAGTGGAGCAAGATCAGCCCAGAAACTACCCGGAAGCTGGTATCTTCCATGAAAAATAGGTTAACCGAAGTTGTTAAGGCTAAAGGATATCATACTAAGTATTAACATCCTTATTTAAGTTTTTATACGCCAAAAATGTAACTTTTTTTAAGACTGCCCGAACTAAGCTTGAAAATGTATTTTGGATATGTTTTCAGTTTTTGACTAATTTTAATTAATTAATTAATGATTTAATAAAAACTAAAGTTATTTTTTCAAATATGATATAACATTAAGCAAATTGGCATTTAAACATTTTGCGTTTTTTTCCTTGTTTAAACTTTATAGTACTTTTAAATTTTTGCTAGACACTGCCCGAAATAAGCTTGGAATGACTGTATGTTGCAAATTGGATGATACACAAATGTTGCATAGTTTAACTGGAAAGCGATACATATTTTCATGAATTTAAATCGATTACAAATATTAATGACTTGAATATCCTTCTAGTCCCACAGTCTCGGCTTTGAGTCTTCGATTTCAAACATAAGAAATTGGACTTCAGCTCCTGGCGCTTCCAGCTATGGCAAACTGAACAGGAGCTTTCCTCGCTGATGACATGCAAATTGAAACCTTTTTTCTTTTGTATTTTTTTTTTTTTTTGTACGGTGAAGAACGCAACGAGCTCTCTAATGCTTTTATGGACTTCACCTGTGTGTCTCTGGGCAGCACTTCAATTACCGTGCTGTGGGCCTGGTTCGTGTTGCTAATGAGCCGACGGGCTTAGCTAATTGGGCATGGCCGATGCTTCAAACGAAATTAATGTGAAAATTGATGCCGTCATCTCGACGCTTGCAGGACCTCCCCGCCAGGCCGAGTTGGAGCGTATTTCTAAAAGAGAGCAAACGGATGCCAGGACATGGGCGACGGGTTGGAAATTCCATTGCATGCAATAAACATGTCGCAGTAGATGCAATCGCTACAGCAGCTCCTCCAAAGGCACTTTTGTATGTGTGTGGGGCCAGAATAGGACTAAGCCATGTGTCCATACCGTATTCATATGCAAAATTAATGACAACCTCTGCGGAGTCTCTCGAGCGACACAACTACAGACTGCCCTTGGACGGGGATTCCTGGTCCTGCATCTGCGACTTAACCTGGAGAGCAGAGGAGCACTACATACCCATGGCGAAAACAGTCAAATAAAATCGTCTCTAATAGTAGAACAAGTTTATGGCGACAACGGTAACTCACTCTATTATTAAGAAATTGTATTATTCTGAATAATATTCTTTCTACAACACAGGGCTTAATTTTATTATTTTCAGAATACATTTACATTTTACAGAATTCGTACATTGCATTTTCTTGTTTATTTATTATAATTATTAATATATTTAATTTGAATAAATATGTCGACTTTTTAGCGTTTTAAAAAGCAGACAACAGAGAATATTATTACTATTTTATATTATTATTATAATATTATTTTAGACTTTTATTATCACCTCTCAAAATTTACAAATAAAGAAAGTACTTATTATTACTATAATTTTTTTTTTTATTATTTAGACTTTTGATTTAGGCTCACAAGTAAACTGATATGCCCACAACAATGCTCTAAAAAAGAGCAACACATCCGTTGACCTGACAGCAACAGCCTCCCGCTCCCTTTTCAGCAGTTGAAACTCCCCCCTCGCTGTGTGCACCGCGACTCCTTCGGAGTGTCCTTCATTGTTGAAAGCTGAACCTTGGGAGCAATCAGTGGATTATACGCTGCTTTACAAGAGATGTGTTGCTGGCAGTTGGACGTCACAGCACTGCATAGCCAAGCCCACCCCCACATCACACCCTTCTCCCTTGCTTTCGGACTCTATCTCTTGCCACGCTCCTAGAGAGAAGGGGAGGGGAACGAGCTGTGTTTCGCGTTGTATGCAACACTTTTTTGCATTCATTGTTCGTTAAGAGTTTGTAAGTGTGTGTTGCTTTGTGTGCTCGTGTGTGTGGGTGTGTGTGTGTGTGTGAGTGTGTGCGTGCGTTAAAACATAAATTTAACTGCAAGCGCATGGAGCGTGTGACAAGGCCACAGGAATTCAAAACAAAAGTTGCAACAAATACCAAACACGCCATAAAGACAACAACAGCAACAACAGCATAGACACAAATTGCAGGATGGCCATTCTCTCTCCATCTCCCTCTCTCCCCACTCTTTCTTTCTCTCTCTCTTTTTGTTCTTCTTTGTCTCGCGCTGTGTAACTCGCTGCAACCACCCGCTGCTCTTTCACTATGTGTGTATGTATGTGTGTGTGTGTGTGGTGAAAAGAATGACAGGAAACCGGATGTGAGTGCTGCCTTTTGTGCATGCAACAAATTATTCAGTTGACATGCAGGATGTGTGCTTTGTTGTTGTTGCTACTGCTTGCCTCATGCCCCTTGGTGTCGTCTCTCTTCTGCTTGCCTCTTCGCCAGCCAGCCAGCCAGCCTGCCAGCCAGCCAGCCTGCCAGCCAGCCAGCCTGCCTGCCTGCCTGCCTGTCTATCCGACAGCCTGACCACTTGAAGGACAGCTGCCCCCTTTTTTGGTCCTTTGTTAATTTCATAAAATTCATAATTTTTGGAAAATGTAGGCAACAGATTAATGCACATTCTTAAATCGGCCCAAATTGTGTACTAACTAAAAACATTTTATAAAAATATAAAAATATTAAATATTTATGTAAGGTGACATTTTGAACTTTAGAATCTAAAAGCATTATTTAATAAATTCTATATTGTGTTTATGCTAATGTAGTTTTAAGATTTAAATGAAATATTTTTCCGTATAAAACTCACTTTAGTTGACTTTTTGCAAGTGTAATAAATACATATTTGTTATTTACTTTATTTTATTATTATTATTATTAGTTTTCATGTTAAATAAGAATTCAATTATACACTTTTAATTTTACATAGTTTCACTTGTAACTTAATAAATAATGGAAAAAAATGTTAATTAATTATATATGAAGCAGATAGGTAGAATTATTAAATTTAATATATTTGTATATTAAAATCATTTTAGTAAGATATTGTACATTTGTATTTTACACTATTATATTATATTATATTACCAGATTTTTTATATCTCTTATGTTATTAATGTTTTTAATTTTAAATTTAATAATTGACTTTGAATCATTTCATTTATATAATGTAACTCACATTTTTTATTTAGTAAGAACACATTAAATAAATATGTTTGAAAAGTTATATTTTTTATTAATTGCTTATGAAATAAACATAACAAAAATTCAAATTGAAAAAAAGGTTTAAAAATTTGCAAACATTAAATTGAAATAAATAATATTTTTAGTTAAGCCAAAAAAGGTGATCCCAAGAAACGACATGGCTCCTAATTTTTAAATCAAATTATAAATTAAAAAATATAAAATATAAAAGCAATAAATACATTATATTATTAGTGTTGTACATTAAAAAAAAGTATTTTTCGAAACTATCAAGCTTAATTGCGTTTGTCATTTAAAGAGCATTTGAAAGTCGATCTAAATTTTCTCAAGTTTTGATTGTTGTTGCCATTTGGCATTCTGGGATGGCGTGCTTTATGATTATTGTTATTACACCCATGTAAGTATTTTTACTTGAGTGCCACATTCTCAAACATACACACACACACACACACACAAATATGTGTGTGTATACAAATACATATGTATTTGAGGCAATTTTTCAATTTTATGTTGCCAACTCATAAATAAAACCTGGTCGAGTTTTTTCGGTGTAATCAAAAAGTGCGTGCTAACTAAATTGTTATTGCTTTCAAATGTCACGTATCATTATCATAATTTTTTCGCTTGACATTTTTAAGTAGCTGCCATAAATGTTTATAACTTCTGCACACACACACGCAGTGACTTACACGTAAGGAGTTTCTATTAACCCTGCATTGCCTGAGGCGTTGTGCGGCCTCTTTGCGTTATTGGACCCCAGGGAGGCACCCAAGGGGGGGAGAATCGGTTGGGGCATGCCTCACATAGGGACACATACACGTAGACACCTTGCCTTTCATATTCATAATTTATGACTGCATTTGCCGACTGCTTTTTATTATTGTTGTTGACGAGTGCGGTTAGGCAAGCTGAGCAAATGGGGCAGCCGCAGAAGAGAAGTGCCTCTTGGCGATGCCAAAGTCGCTTTTAGTTAACTTGTAATTATTATAAAAACAATCTGTTGAAAGTCTTCGAAAGAAAAAATTAAATTTTCTTTGACATGTAATTTAACAAAGTGATATGAATGTTGCCGAATTTAATATTTGACTTTGGAATTGGATTGATTTGTACAAATGAATAAATGACTCTTCAATGTTGAGTCAAATTGAAAGAATGTTAATTAATTTCTTGTAGTTATTTTCTCATGTAATATTTGATTGCAATGTCATAAAATGATGTAATGTCATTTCCAAGAAATTGAAATGTCATTAAATAATTTAAGCTCAAATCACAACAATGACAACAATGAAAACCAAATTGGAAAACTAAAGCATTTATATTAAATGAAAATCAAATGACGAATAAATGAATTTCGAATGGCGACTGAGCCAACTAGATAAAGGGACAGCCGCACAACAATATTACTAACAACAATAATGTTGCCACAGCCACAGCAAAACTGCCAAATATGAGATATTATTTGGCCAACACATTGTTGCTGCTGCTGCTTTTGTTGTTGTTGTTGTTGTTGTCGTCTAATTTGCATAATTTTATTGCATACATTTTCGGTGGCATAATGAGTCTAGACATTTTGTTTCAATTTATGAAATTGTTATTTTATGCAATATGCTTGTGATTAGTTAACTTTTGCATAAATATGCATACATATTGCAAGAGGGCGCGATATCGGGCGTTTGCTGTACAATTATATACATATATGTATACATATTTACGATTTTATCTTTAAAGCTGAAAACAAACTAAAAATTACAGAGAGCGACATTGACAGACACAGGGGCACACAGAGAGGGAGAGAGAGAGAGAGAAAAAGAGAGAGAAACTTAAGAACTTGCCTCACAAACATTAAAAACTAATCAAACTTTTAAATACACTTCAACCGCAGCAGTCTCAGTCGCTGTCGCAGTCGCAGTCAGCGTCGCAGTCGCCAACTTAAGGCGTTTACGCGACTAAAGTGGGCGTGTTCCAAGCACAATTCGACAGGCGTCTTAAAAACACGACGTCGACTTTGATTTGTTGTTGCTCCCTCACCCTCAACCCCCCCAAAATAAAGTTGCACCTCCCCTCCACCACCCCCTCTACATTGAGGAGCGTTGCGCCTTGTCTTTTGGCCTTAACTTTGGCCGGACTTTTGCCTTGTTGTCAACGTCAACAGAAATTGATTGCTCACCAAGCGACGCTCGCTATCGCAACTTCCTCTCAATATCTCTACCCCTCTCTCTCCCTCTCTCCTTTTCTCTCTTGTGTGCCTTATATCTTGCCCTCTGCCTCTGCCCCACAGGAATTTTTGGTTGCCTCTGTGGCATTTTCATTTCATTCAGTTGAGTTTGCTTTACGCAAAAGTTTTGTAAGCTCGTCTCTCTGGCGGTTGCCACCAGTGAATTATCCTTAGCCAGCGACCAGGCAGCGTTGCATTGCCTCCTCCCCTCCCCCAGCCCCCTCTCAACTCACATCGCCTACGCCCAACTTTGACACAGTTTAGAAGCCAAAAGTTTAATGGAATTTGTCTATGGCGTCGCCTCGGCGGTCGCCGGAAATATAAATAAAACAGCATTCAACTTGTTTTTGAAGCAATTAAAAATTCTTTAAGTCGACGCCTTCCAGGCCGCAAATTGAGTCGTCCAACGATCGACGAACGACGAAGCAAACCCAAACCCAACCAACACCCACCGAGCCAACCAGCCACCCATCCATCCAACTAACACCTCCCTCCCACAAACACCCATAGACCCGTTACAAATGTAAACACAAGTCGCTGTAATAACGAAAGTTTTTCATTTTAAACCGATTTATGTTTGTCTACAACATTTCTGAGTGCTCGAGCCAAGAATGCTGCAGCTTTGATGGAAATATACATATACATAATAAAAATATATATAAATATATATATTGATATATATATATAGAGTATTGCTTAAAGAGTCCGTGACTTATTGTTTTGTGTTTTGAGATCTGCCAAACTAAACAGACGAATATGTTTTGTTCACATTAAATCGATGTACTCGCAATAATATTGCAAAAATAGTATATAAAATATAGTATGCAAAATTTAAAAAAATCGTTTATCATTATTAGAGAAATATGAGTTAAGGCAACGTTGTCGATATAAATCGATAAAGTCGCAAAAATAGTTGATACAGTTGAAAAAACAATTTATGCAAAATCAAAATCGAAAAATAATTCATAAATCATATTTACCAAAATTTGTTATATGCATTTTGAACAGAATAAAAATTTAAGCGTTTACACTTAATTAATAATAATAATAAATTAGCTTAATTGCCTTAATAAAACAAAGTTGTTGGCTAATAAATGCATTTTACGAGTATTTAGTTGAAGTTGAAGTTGAAATTCGTAAAAGTGTTAGCAAAAATAATTGCACATGAGCAAAAGATATTTGAAATAAGAGAAATTCATTGAAATCGTTGCCCAATTTGAGGAATTTGTGCACAGTATATTAGTTGTTGACTGGTTTATTTGAACATTTAAATCGACTGGCAAAACAATTGCAATCTAATTTAATTTGCCAATGCTTAGTCGAACGCCCTCCCCCGTTCACCAGTGTTTTCATGGCGTATGAGGAATGCGGCTTGTTTATTGTCCCAATGCTACCCACAGAGACTGCCGCACATAAAACGCACAGTTTTCCTTGTTAAGCAGCAAAAACACACACACACCACACACACACACACACACATACAACACACACAACACACACACACACACCACACACAGCACAGCGGGAATCATTATCAGCACTTACACACACACAAAAAAACAAAAACAAACAACAAAAAGAAAATAAAGGAAGAGAAAAGGAAAACGATGAAAGTCGTTGGAAAAACTGCTCTTAACTACTTTCTGCACGTCTGCAGATAAAATCGATAAATTCCTTTTCGCAAAACGAATTAGGAAACTAATTGACTTGGATTTCGCTTAAAGAATCTCACATAAATCGTGAGCTTAAGCGTGATTCTGGCAGTCGACGCAGTTGCGCCATTTCACTCCTCCCTCCTTACTGGTAGTTTAACCTCTCCCCTCCCCCTCCCCAACAACGTCTCCATAATCTTGGCAACTTTTGCTGTGGCAAATGCCAACTGCTTTGCGGTATGTAGAGCACTCTCGCACTCTCATGCGTTTCCTTTCTCTATTCCTTTCTATTTATTTATATATTTAGAATTTTAATTATGCTGCGCCGCCTGTTAAATGTCATTAAATGTTTCAACATCAGGCCATCAACTAAGGCTACCCCAATCCCTATTCTAGGCTGCCTCATCATTCAGAGTCAGCCAAGCGTTGACAAACTAACAAGGCGCAAATATTATGCTCGTATTTCCTGCAATGCCTTTCAATTTAATTTACCACACACACACACACACACACACACACACACACATACACACACACACACTTACACACACACAACATTTTCAGCCTGCTGCCTCCGAAATCTACTCAACTGTCTCACACTCCCCAACCACACCCCTCTTCCTACATTCCACTCCTCTGTGCGGGCATTTTCTGCTCGGCTTATTTGTGGCTCTGCGAATTCGTCTAAGCCGGCAGCACTTGGAGCTGGCCTGAAAAATGCACAGGTGAAGAGGACTTTGGATTTAACACTTTGACAGCAAATGCTCAAAACGTAGAACGCTTTTTCTGGTCCACACTCAGACACACAAGATTCACTCCAAAACAAAAAAAAAAAAAAACAAAATTGCGAATGCTCATTTTAGAATCTGTTATTGAGAACTGCATAAATAGGTATGATGATTAAAAAATCGAAAATAAAGGTCACAAGTCAGCAATTTCGTTTTTAAATAATAAATAAGAAAACAAGAATTTTTATTCATAGTACTTACTTTTAGAATAAGTGAACTTAATCTTACAAAATATTCGATTATTTTTTAATTACAATTTGGAGTATTGCATATTGTGTCTTTAATAAATAATGGCGATGATTTTTAGCTGTAACATTGAATATTATAAATAATACATTAAACATACATAAACATATATTGAAATAAAAATATAAAAACTTAAATTTGTTTTCTTTTTTAATGCATGCTATAAAATGCAAATTTGCTTAATTTATTAGGAAAAAAACATTTTCCAATTATTGGAATAATTATTTATTTAATTACCAAAAATATATTTGAATATTAGAGATATGAATGATGAAGCTTAAAAAAAAATAAATTAAAACCGAAATATAGAATAGTTATTTATTAAACAAAAAAATAGATACATAAACACATACGTTAAACATTATAAAACTCCTCTGTTTTTTTTTATAAAATATTTATTTTAATTTCCATTATTTAAATAGTAAATTATATATTTACTTTTTTTTAGTTTTCTTGGTCTTAATTGCTATTTCTACACTCATTTTGCGTTAATAGTTGGGCCCAGTCGGATGGATTGCTGGAAACTAATGCAGGCAATGTCCGTGCTTTGTTAATGAGACACAGCAAAGGAAACTTGAGCATTAATTTTCACGTTGCAAGTCGCAAGTTGCAAGCTGCAAGTTGACAAAATTGCGTTTCATATTTATAAATGCATATGCAATTGCAATTTTTGCCGTCAACTTTGCTGACTGCGTGTCTCGCTCAAATTGCAACAAACATGCAAATGTATAATTTTAATAAAGTCCCCGACTTCTTCATAGCTACCTGAGCTGTGGGGCACCTAGACGAGTGCTACGTGCAGCTAGCTCATCAAAAATGCCAACCAACAACTGCCACGGCAAGTCATTTGGCACAGCAGCAACAACAACAACGACAACTCTAAGAACGACTTTGACTACTAGTTGTTGTTGTTCTTGTTGTTGTTATTCTTGTTGTTATTGTTGTTGTTGTATGGGTTGATGTGGGATGCAAGCACTTGAAGTGCCCAAGCGGCGAAGCAAAATGTGGGCGTCTGCAAAATGTGAAATATGAAATTTATTTAGTAACTACAAAATATTTTCCATGTAGATTCGCTGCCGTCAATGAGTGCAATTTATATGCAATTTGTTTGCCAGCGCCAACAACAGCACTAACAACTAACAACCAACAACCAACAACCAACAACTACATAATGAGCAGTCAAATACTTATAGGGGAATCGGTTTCAGTACGAAAAAAGATGCAGATACGGAATGACAACAAATTCAAATTACGAGGGTGCTATCAAAGTCAAAGTTTGTTAAAACTGTTCAACAACAATAACTAAAAATACAACTACAGCTACAACCATTTGCACCGATAAAACTTATCGGCAACATAGAAAATTTTATTAGTTAAAGTATTTGGAGCCGTTTGATTATTGCACACCTTTATATATGTTAGATGGGTGCTTTGGAACAATTTTTACACTCAGAAAATAAAATCGACAATAATTTTATAAAAATCTATTTGAATTGAAAATTGTCTTGAAATTATGCAAAATATTTTTTTTTAGAAATAATTTCAATTAAAATATAAAATAAAATTTCTTAAATTCCTTGTTTTTAGAAAGACATAAAAAATATTTATAAATTATTAGCCAAATAATCCATTCTGAATTTTCATGTTAAAATGTTTCTGTGTATGAAATTTATCCAAGTCCTTTTTTGTTTAACTCTCAAATTAAAAACTTATACTATAATGTTATATATGTAGTATGCATAAATGAAGAAAGCACGACAAAAGTTATAAGACAGAAACGATTGCGGATAAGAAAAACTTTTCAGAAATAATTATATAATTATAATAATAAATTAAAAAGTAATGAATCTAACAACATATCAAACATATATATGTTGTTAGATTCATTAAATTAAAATTGTTTAAAATTTAATATCACGCTTCTCAAATAAGTACTTTAATTAAAAACAAAAATTAGCTATGTGGCAAGTGTGGCTTTATTCAATAAAAAAAATCTAATAAAAAAGGTTTTTTTACATACGCTTTTTCATGCTGCAAACGCAAACTTTACAGACGAGTTTCAACTTTCGACTGGCAGCAGCTAATAATAAAAATCCGTAACTTTTGCACGCCTCAACGCCACTTTGAGCGAGGTCAAAGCAATCCAAACTGGACACGGACACCCTATGAGCAAATTTATTGTTTCAATGCAAACAAGCTACATGTGCCGACTAAAACAAAAAAAAGAAATAAAATAAGAAAAAATAATAGAAATTGAATTTTTGTTAAACTTTGGTTGCATGCAAATGACAAAGTTTTTGCCGGCCAACTTTACTGCTGCTTACATATGAGCCTGAAGAATGGAAGGGGACGGATGGCCAAAGGGCAAGGGAGTTGTCCACCCATCGAGAGCATCTGCTGCTCTTTCCAGCACAGACAAGTTGTCAAAGAGTTAAGTAGCCAATCACAGAGCTCTCTGCTGCCGCTCTTGCCGTGCTGCACTTCTTTTTTATGTGACGGCTGCTCCATAGAGGGCGCTGTCAACACGTCGACTTTTCTTGGACGCATCGTCGCCGTCGCCGTCGCCATTGCCGTTGGCGTCGCTGCTTTTGTGCTGTCAGCAGAAATGTCACATCTTCTTGCACATGCATTCGAATTTCGAATTGGCCTGGCAGCCAGTATGTGTGGCGCCCTCTGTCGTTCGTTTGTCGTCGTCGTCTGGCCTTTTTGGCCGGCATTATTTGCTTTTATTTTTTGCGAGTCAATAGCTTTGGCTTTTAAATTTATCGACTGACGTTTGATGCGCTTCATTTAACTTGGAAACATTTTTCAACTCTGCCCTCAATTGTCAACCCATGCCTCGCCACCCGCACTCCGCCAAAAGCCAGTTGCATCCGTTGCCACTGCTGTTGGCCCCATTCCCATTCCCTTTCGTATTTTGCTTTTCCCATTTGGCCATTTCCCCTTTAGTTGCAGCAGTTTTAGAAAATACATGGAAAACTCTCTGCACAGAGATAAGTTTTGTGCATGGCAGACGTTAAGTGTCATTAAATTTTGTCACACAATTGTTGCAGCTGTGCTACTATCGAAGTACAGTGAAGCGTCGCTGTAAACAAAATCAATATTTTCTGCAAATAGTTAGTTTGCAACGACTTATAGCTTTAGTTGATTATAAAAACTGAATAATAATTTATTTACTTAATGTCTAATAACTTCATGAAATATACAAATGATAAGAAACAAATTAAATTAAATTAATAATAAAATTTAATAGGTAAATTTAAGAATTAAAAAATAAGTTAAAAGTATGTAAAAAATAATAATAATAGTAATGATAATAAAATTAATAAAATAACTTTTACTCAAATTATTTAAAAGTTATTAACTGTCTATTATGTCTTCTCGAAAAAAATATTCAAGAAAAGTTGTTAATTTAATATTGCATAATATAATATTATATATATATTAAATTAAAAACTTTTTATGAATATTTTTTTAAAATATTATATTTTTTTTAAATATTTATTATTTGCTTCAACCTTTGTCAATTTGTTTTTATTCTTATATATACCCTGTTTCCCAATTTTTTTTAAATTAACAATTTGTCATAGATTTTATTTAGATATAAAAATATTTTATTTTATTGAACCTTGTCAAATTTTTTTTTTTTTAATATTGCGCTTGACTTTTATACAAATTGTAAGGATTTCAAAGACAACAAAATGAATAGTCATTCGGAGAAAAGTAATTAAAAAGTCAGTGAAACGAAAGTCTGTATTTATATATTAATAAATCTAGCTCTCTATGTCTGGCTATATTTTAGCTTTAATTTATTGAGTGACAAAGCAAGCACTAGTTATTTATATTATAATTGCACTGCAGCATCAGCTGTATGTTCTTTAGTTGATCTCTTAGTAACCATTAAGTATTAATGTATCAAAGTAGGCAGGTCAGAGCTGCTAATTCCACTAGGAGCTAGTGAACAGGAGTATCGATGTTAAAAGGGAGACAGACAAGGCAGAGAGAGAGAAAGAATGAAAGAGAGGGAGAAAGTCTTGTTGTTGCTGTAAGCGGGACAAACTGGTTGACTGAATATCTGACTGAATTTGTGGACCAGGTCTATAAAGCAGCAACATTTCGCATACAAAACTGAATGGGGCTACTTGAGCGCGATGCGAACGTGGCACAGAGGCGCCAACAAAGAGTCTAAAGAGGGGCAAGGGGGCAAGGTTGAAGGGGTCACTGCTGACCAGCAGCAGGCGGTTCATCCATTTGGTTATTTTCCAGGCTAGCCGCACTTCAAAACATTTTTACAATCCATGCACAAACACAAAAACAGCAACAATACCAAAAGCAACAAACACAACAATTGCCTGCTACGTTTGAGGGTGGGGGGAATGGGGCGTGGTCTGGGAATATGAAAGAAGTGTTGCTACAATAACCAAAATGCACTGAACTGCAAAACATACAACTTCACGGTTATTTTCTCTTTAGTTAGATGCAATTTTTTTATCCGCTCTTGCTTAGTGGCAGCCGGCGGGCAGTCGTGGGCGTATGGGCGAATGGGCGTGGCAAACTGACCCAGGCATCCTTTTAACAAATATCAACTAAAATGGGTTTATATGTTGAGATAATAAAAATCCAGCTGCTGCAGCTGCAGCTTCAGCTACATCTGCAATAGACGACTCACTGACCAGAAGAGAGAGAGAGAGAGAGAGGGAGAGATGTTGGGAGATTGTGGAGAGAGCACCCCGATACCCTTCAGTGTTGTTTGTTGTGAAAGGGTCCTTAGTTGTGTGCCTGGTTGCACTTGAGAGAAGGCATTGCGTTTTGTCAGTTTGTCAGCTTAAAAAGCGCACAGAAATTTAAGCACAACAATGAAATTCAATTCGAGATGACCGACCTCCATTTCCTAAATTGTAAAAAAATAAATAAATAAAAAATGGAATCATACTTGTATTCTTTTCATATATTTTATGGTTGAATCAGTAAAAGTAAATATTGTGAAGATTTATGGGAAAAAGCCCAATACTTAATTTAATTGAAACATCTTTAATTATTGCTGTTCAATTTTCCACGGATTAATTAATTTATTAATATATTTTGTGGTATATATAAAGGTACAATTGTTGTTTAATGAAATGCCTTTATATTATTAATTCAATTTTTATATAAAATAATTACTAATTAATATTGTTATAGATTTTATGGTTCACTTAATTTAATATCAGTCAAAGTGAATAAAGTATAGATTCGAGGGAAGAAAGTACACTTTTTTTTTAAAGAAATTTTCGTATATTTTATAAAATAAAATATTTACTTAATTTATGAATATTATTTTAAGGCTTCATGCACTGTAAACAAATTAGAATATAATTTTATTGTTCCTTTCTGAGTTTATTGTCAGCTTCGTCAGCTAAACTGATTCTTCACAGATTTATGCATTTGCCAACTCACCAATTTTAATCTAAAGCATTTGGAGTAGAGTATTTTAATTGCTACTCACTTTTACAGCATCAAAATTAAGTTATATTCTATTTAGTTTGTAATAGAGCATTTATTTTTATGACAAGTCAAGAAGTGTGTTGCTTCTCTTTAAAATAGCATTCAGATTAAACCCGATCTGAGACTCAAACCCGATCTGAGAACTTATTTATCTATAGACAGGATATCTCCCTAGACGTCATCCCTCTGAGCCTAGAGTTGTTTGCCTTCCACTTTAACACGCGTAATTAATACTAATAAATGGCTCGTAGATTATCAGACAACTCGATGCTTAACAATTTCGAGCACTTAAAAAGTTCTCTTGGCCCAAAAACAAGCCCAAATTGGCCAATTGAAATTCAAACCAAATTGGCAATTACCTGCTGGCTGAAGGGCGCTGTTGGGCAGGTTATAAAAGTATTAATAAGCATAAAAGTTGCATAAACTCAAATTAAACAAACGGACGGACGGAGAGACAGACAGACAGACAGACAGACAGACGGACAGACAGACGGACAGACAGCCAAACATTGCAATTGGAAATCGAGTGCTTGTCCTTTATGCTTCTGGGCAGCGGGTAGAAGGGAGCACACACACGCAAACACACACACACACACACACAACGAGCGAAGAGCAGCTGCGACTTCCGGCTCGGCACACACACACACAGTAACAATCGTTGGCCGCCGCCAGGGGGCGCCACTGCAGGCGTCATCGTCGTTTTGCTAATGAACTTATTTCGCATTTTGAATTCAAATGCAGACTCTTCGAAATTGGCTTATTACAATCAACTGCCATTAAACAATCGATGGCGCTAATTGTAAGTAAAATAAAGGCCAGGCAGCAGACCAGGAGGAGGCCACAGGACTCCACAGTGTACGAGACCATCGACGCAATTGCAATTCGATTGCCAACGAGCTCATTAATTCATTAGAGTTTTTACAACCCAAATACCCAACAAAAAAGAAAATGGAAAAATAAAATCCATGCAACAATTAAATTGCATGTCCAATGGCTTTGAGTGGCTGCGGATTCCGCAATGCCAATTATTAAGGACAGAGATTCTTGCGAGCGGAGAAAATACATACGAGTATGTATATAGAATATATATATGTTGAGATGTGACTTATCAATTCGGGAAGTATTATTTTTTTTTGTAATAATTCTAATTTCCCTCTATCGAAACTAAAATCGATATAATAATTAAATTTAAAATGCAATTTGATGTATTGCAGTAAATAAATGGAAAACATTTTAAAGTTTACACGAAATTAATTTAACCCATTTTCAGCTTAAATGTGAATTGGTTAACTTTCAATCGAACTCAGCACAAAAAGAAAATTATAAAAAAATATGCATTAAAATTATATTTTCATTAAAATTATAACAGAATTTCTCACTTCAAGTATACATTTTAAAAGATTAAAAACAATTTTAAAATTCATTAAAAATAAATGAAATATGCAGCTTTTATTTTTCTATAATTTTATTTAGCTTTCAAGCAATTTTTGTTAATGGGCTTAGCTGAAAGTATAATCAATTAAACTTAAATATGCATTGAATTTAGCTTAGATAATAATATTTCCCTGCGTCCTTTTGTCATAATTAAAAACTGTTAAATTGATTATTAAGATTACCTATTTATTTAATGTGAAATAACAAGAGTCGACACATTCTATATATATAATAGATCTGTATATAATTAGTATCTGCAGATTAAAAGTTATTTTCCATTGGTTAGTTTTTTTGGATTTTGTATCTTAATCTGGAATTAATCCAAGCAGCTGCCAGCATGTGGCACTAATTGACTCGCAGGACCTTTGCAAGTAGTTCATCAGAATCTCGAATAGACAGCTCGATCAAAGAGAAAGCTGATTATGCCATCTACACAAAAGCCGTTGACAAAAGATAAACCTTTGACTTGGTCGAGTTCTATTTGGCGCCAAGCACCACCCCTGAATTTCTCTCCCTCTCTCTCTCTATCGCTGTGTATCTCTCTCTCTCTCTCTCTCTCTCTCGTTGCAGAGTCTCGAAACAGACGATGCGGCTAGACAATGGGGCAAGCTTTAAGTAAGGCGGACATGTGTGCAGCTTTTGGCGTCGCCAGGGGGCGGTTGTGGGCGTGGCTGGCTTGTAATAACTCACGCCTTTCGACACAGATTAAACCAGCATAAAGACAATGCCAGACGCCGGAGTGAGAGTGGAATACTGATAGAGAGAGAGAGAGAGAGAGAGAGAGAGAGAGAGATTGAGGGAGATTGCATGTTGACGATGACGAGAACAAAAGCAAACTTGGCTAAAGGATTTGATGACCCTTTCTGGTTAGTGTATACGTGCGTGTGTATGTGTGAGTGAATGAGCCGCTTGTGTAAATGTTATCCTTTATTGTTTGCCTGGCTTTGCCCTGCATACAGACTGCACATGTCACTTGGCGAGACTACTCCCAAGTTATTCCATCTCCAATCTCTGACAATTGCTTTCGAGCGAATACGGCTTCATTGTAAGTGACAGCTTCCATTGTCCTGCGAGTGCAGCAGCAACTCCTCCTCCTGCCCAGAGTTGGCGGATGCATTTTTCGGATTTTGTACGTCATGTTGCGAACGCCCACCCGCCAACGCACACGTTGCACACACTCACACATACAAACATACATATACATACATGTGTCCAAACTGCAGTTATGTATGTTGCACGGCCTGAAACACCATTTCACATCAATTTCAGCTGGCATCATCTCCAGTGCACTCATGTACACCCAGCACCCCCAACTCTTTCACATGCATTCATTATTTTTAATGAATACATAAAGTTAATTTATGTAAAGCTGCTACTAAGTTTATGGCAGACAATTGCCTGTCTGACAAGCAAACAGAATGAATACCTTCCCTCAGGGCATGCACTGAGCCCAAAAGTTTGATATACAATATTGTATTATATCCAGAGGCAGGTCGGTCAGTGTAAGCTATAAATTCTGATTTATATAACTTGTTAAAAATAATAATAATAATAATAATAATAATAATAATAATAATAATAATAATAATAATAATAATAATAATAATAATAATAATAATAATAATAATAATAATAATAATAATAATAATAATAATAATAATAATAATAATGATAATATCATTCTGCGCCTCATATTTATGAATTACTAGTTTTAATGAATGAACGAGTAAACAATTTTAATGAATTCTTATGGTTAGCAAAATTAAATATAATTTGTTATTTATATATTTAATATTGCTATTATTATTAAATATGATACATATGAAAATTAATTCTATTATGTAAATATTAATATAAATACTCAATCATTATTAGTTTTTTTTTAGATTTTTATTCATTTAAATTTAATTTGTTTAATGCAATTTAAAAATAGTAGAATTAGATTTTGATTTTAGTTTGAAATATCAGTAATATAAATAATCAATATGAAAATTGAGTAAGAAAATGCAACTTGCTGAAATCTCTACCAATTAGTTTTGGAAAATGTATCTGCTAGGGTATTAAATTGTGGTCATATGAGAAGTGTGGTTTTCTGTATCTTTTGTTTAGCTTTTCTTATTAATTAAATAGATGAATGTGCCTTGGCTCTTACACATATTGTTGTACAACCGCAGTGCACAGCAGTTGCACAATAAATAAATTCGAGTTGAATGACTTGCATGCTTTTGACAAACACACATAGATACACACACACACACACACACACACACACACACACACACAAACTGAGGACAAAGACAGTTGTTTTGGGGCACCAGTTTCCGTTGGCTTTGGTTGTTTTAAGCAATATGTCAAGGCAATTTCAACTGCAGCTTGCTCTCTGCTGACCCAAAAGCAAACTCGTCTATAGCAATGACAACAACTGCAATTGCAACTGCAACTGCAACTGCAACTAGAATATTTGTTTAGTTCTTTTGGGGATCACAGTGCGTATGCGCAATATATTTGACTCAAATTTACGAGGCAGCATTACAAATGATGCGCTACTTGCTACTTGCAACTCCACTAAAACAGCGTATTTATTTGCTTTTCATTTAGCAAAGCTCAAAGTCACCAGACAGAGAGAAAATGCAACAACAACTGCAACAGTGACTGCAACATCTGCAGCAGAGCTCCAACTCGAGTATTTGCGAAATGTAGTTAAAGCTGTTCAAAATAAATGAATGTTTTTGGTGATTGAGGACATTATTAGTAAAGTCTAATTGCTCATATTGCAACAAAGTAGCTCTGCTTGTAATTGGAATGTCCATTTAGAGCTATTAAATTCACAAATTAAATTACTTGAAAGGTGAACTCTGGTCGAAGTTGACCGACTGGCAGATACACTGCTGCCAGTCCTAAAATACATTAAAAGTTATTTATTGTCCCCAAAATTGATAAAATTTATGAAATCAATGCAACTTTGAAATCTGAATTTTAGAAAATCGCATTGAAAACTAGACGGTTTTTCTAGAAAAAAACAATCTTTTAAGTATTTTTTTTTTTTTCAGAAATGTATTTACTATTTGTATAAAATATTTTTTAAAAGAAATACAAAAACTCATTTTTAACAAGTAAGATGCTGTAGTCGAGTTGGCTCGACTACGATATACCCTTAACCCAGTTCTTAAATATATTTTAGTTTTATTGGCAAATTTCCCTTTAAAATGATTCAGTTCTGCAAGTGCATTTCTTACAGAGTATTTTTGCTCACAAGCAGATACATACATAAATACACACATACACACGTACACGAAACAGTGTTTATCGGGGCTCAGCAGAATACACACAAATATATTGACGCTAGCGTCGATTATCATGCCATCTCTTTCTCACACATGCGCTCACCTATTTCTATGCATACAGAAAATGCTTGCGGCTGCTGACAGCAAGAAGATCAATACGAAAATATATTTTCGACTATAACTTTGGTGTTTCTTGTCCGATCTCAATGAGAAAGAGAGAGAGAGAGAGATAGCGAGTGTTATTTAGTGAATGAGCGAATAAGAAGGATAGAGAAATGGAACTTTTGCTTTAATCGCTGGGCATTCGGGGGCATGCAAAATGCAAGGCAATAGACAACTACAGGGACAATCAAAGCAGCTTGCTAGTGAGGGGGCAGTCCGCCAAGTGAGTCGGGGGATTGGACCATGCGTAACCCGGTTATGCAGTGACCCATTAGCCGCCTAGCTGTCAAAATGCCAATGGGACAAACGGGCATTATTAATGGCACTCGAAGTGCACTTAGTGTGCAACATTCATCATTTAAAATTCGACATTCAACTATTATTCTATATAACTATACAACTATTGCAATTATTCTTCTAATACACAAATCAATCAGTTATGCACTCTCAGTCTCTCTTTTTGTCTGACTATCTGTGGAAACTTGTTGCATTTTGTGGTACGTATCGATAGTGGCTTATCGCATACCACCACATTTTGTGGCGACAAAGTTGCACAAAGAAGAATTTGCCATGTGATAAGAGAAAAAGACAATTAAGTGCGCAGGTCATGGTCGTTGGCGGGCTAAATTTTTTATACGATCGAGCGAGGAAATAGGAAGTACTCCAGAGTGCGAACCCTAGATTTACGTGTTGTGCTAAATGGAATCCGGCGTAGGTGTGTTTAAATAATTTGAATGTTTTATGTATTAATTGTATGTTATGTGTGTAGGTGGCCGACGGCAGGTCACGCCGGCGCAATTATTTGATCTTTATTTGATCATTTTTTTCTGGTGTCCGATAAATGGGACATTGCCAGTAATCACGGCAACGGCGTCGCCTGGGACCCAGATGGTATCTGTGAGACACCCGAATAATCACGCCGGTGGAGACACATCAACGCCACGGCACATCGCCCACATCGACGCAGATATATTTTACGCCGGTGAGTGCGTTCCTATAAGGAACAATAGCGCAACGACCCCAAAGAAAAGAAATAAAATAAAATATTGAGGATGCCCTCAAAAGTCAACAACCAAATTTTGTAAAAAGCCAAATTTAGCGCCCAGGGCGCAGTGCTGTGGCACAGCCGTTATATATACCTCCAATAGCAATTAAGTAAATGTTGTATATGTTTAATTAGATTGTAATTTAAGCGTCTATTAGAATATATATATATTTGTACGTTTACTAGGATTAAGTAAACCTTACTATTAATTATTATAAAATTAAAGTCTGGCATCCGGATTTTTGCCAAGTAGGTAACTTCCCTTCTTTTACACCCCCCCGCACCGAATACTCATATTAGAGCTCTAGTAGGGTGGGATAGGGATTGAGGGACGTCCACGGAATAAGCAACCGTGTTGATTTAAATCGCTATGTACAATTTCTCATTTGGCAAAATTCTGAATTCAAATTTAAATTTGAATTGTCAGTAAATAAAATCCATACGCCACCTATCGGAAAATAGCATACCCAGTATATAAAAATAGTAGTAAGAACAATTGTTTGTGAATAAATCATAATGAATTTCGTAATTTGTGAGTAAAGTTCTATAGAGGGGAAAATCACCGGGAGCATGGAGTAGATCGATCGTCAATTTAAGGGCGATGGGTCTGCCAAAATCCACATAGGTCCATTGCAGGAAGGGTGGGTACGTCGCAGCCATAGACACCAGGCCTGCCAACTGTTTAATTTATTTTGTGTGTGCATGCAGTTCGTTATGTAGTGTTGTGAAGGTCGAGTATTGTTTTGGAGTCTGTACCGTCTACGGGCAGGGTTGGGAAAACTGAGCTAGCCGAGGTTGCCCACTGAAAACAACTAGACGTGTTACAAACTGAAACAAAAATTGTGACAAACGCAGCAAGCGTTGTGAAATACAGTTTAGAACTATATATTTGCGCAGTCATCATCTAGCGACGAAAAGTATATTATCGAAAATCAAAATTTATATTTATTTTTTGCGTTCAAAAGTTAAGAAACGAGCTCAAGAACAAAATAAATCGAATTTCAAAACGTTTTTGTTAATTGTGTTAATTGAATAAAGCAAAACCTAAGTCATTATGGGTCAGATTGCAGGAAAGGCAGTGCTTTGGGGCTCCATCGCCCCAAAACGCACTAGTGAAACAACCACCGAATAAGCGGAAGATTTGAATCTGACGACAACACGCAGCAAGAGGCTGCGGCAGGACCCAACAACTGGGGCAGCAATACCTTCATTATTGTAGTAGCTGCGCTGCGATTCCGAGACAACTAGCACCATTGCCGAAGATGAAAACATTGTAGGCAAGCTGAACAATGTCGCTTCAGCTTCAGCACCAGCTTCAGCTGCAGTTCCATTCAAGAAAGCCTAACGCTCCAGCTTCAGCTTCAGCTCCAGCTGCAGTTCCATTCAAGGAAGAGACTAACGCTCCGGCTCAGCCGGAATCTGTTCACTTGCCACCAGCCGAGCCAGCTGCAACAACAGTAGCCCTCCTCAGTACACGCGGGATTGATGTGGAGGACATTGATGTGGAGAGTCTGTTTTCGATGGTGTCCAGTGACTGTCATCGAAGCCGGTCGAAGCACCAGCATTGCCATTGAGCCAGTGCAGCGACAGAAGGGACGAAGCAGCCGCAATGTCGGAGGGCTTAACGCTGTCCAGTTTGTAGTTGAGACAAGCAAGTTCCACGAAGTACTTGGACATGGAAAGTTGATGCACATCGGCGCTGACTGCCCTCGAGTAGCATCTCAGGAATTGGATGGGCACCCGACAGATTGAATCCGATCGTCTTGAGTATGTGAACCTCCATTTTGTGTTTATCGTTAGCCTTATACTTGTTCTTCACACTGTAGAGACACTCACGTTTGGCCATCGAATTTGACGCCTCTTTTTTGCGGTTATGAACGGCGCACGGACGACGACCAGCTGAAGATTGTCGCTTTTGATGTCCTTCACCAGCCACAGATAGGGATCGATAATGTAGACGGCCAATTGGAAGGATTCTACTATCAAATCCATCTCCAAATGCTCTTTGTTGATCCAATCGATGAGGCGGGCAAGCAACTCCGGCGAAACCTCCGACGGATATTCCAAGGGATCCGGACAGATGGAATGCTCCGCTTCCAACTGGAACAGATAGTCGTAAATGTCGCTCGCGTATTCAGTGATCGAAAAAAGACTCTACATCTATGTCCTCCACATCTATGCCGCAAGTACTGAGCAGGGCTACTGTTGTTGGAACTGGCTCGGCTGGTGGCAAGTGAACAGATTCCGGCTGAGCCGGAGCGTTAGTCTCTTCCTTGAATGGAACTGCAGCTGGAGCTGAAGCTGAAGCTGGAGCGTTAGGCTTTCTTGAATGGAACTGCAGCTGAAGCTGGTGCTGAAGCTGAAGCTAAATTGGTCAGCTATCGAACAATATTTTCATCTTCGGCAATGGTGCTAGTTGTCTCGGAATCGCAGCGCAGCTACTACAATAATGAAGGTATTGCTGCCCCAGTTGTTGGGTCCTGCCGCAGCCTCTTGCTGCGTGTTGTCGTCAGATTCAAATCTTCCGCTTATTCGGTGGTTGTTTCACTAGTGCGTTTTGGGGCGATGGAGCCCCAAGGCAGTGTCTTTCCTGCAATCTGACCCATAATGACTCAGGTTTTGCTTTATTCAATTAACACAATTAACAAGAAGGTTTTGAAATTCGATTTATTTTTTTCTTCAGCTCGTTTCTTTACTTTTGAACGCAAAAAATAAATATAAATTTTGATTTTCGATAATTTACTTTTCGTCGCTAGATGATGACTGCGCAAATATATAGTTCTAAACTGTATTTCACAACGCTTGCTGCGTTTGTCACAATTTTTGTTTCAGTTTGTAACACGTCTAGTTGTTTTCAGTGGGCAACCTCGGCTAGCTCAGTTTTCCCAACCCTGCCCGTAGACGGTACAGACTCCAAAACAATACTCGACCTTCACAACACTACATAACGAACTGCATGCATACACAAAATAAATTAAGCAGTTGGCAGGCCTGGTGTCTATGGCTACGACGTAACCGCCCTTGGCAGACCCATCGCCCTTAAATTGACGATCGATCTACTCCATGCTCCCGGTGATTTTCCCCTTCTATAGAACTTACTCACAAATTACGAAATTCATTATGATTTATTCACAAAAAATTGTTCTTACTACTATTTTTAGATACTGGGTGTGCTATTTTCCGATAGGTGGCGTATGGACAGATGGAATGCTCCGCTTCCAACTGGAACAGATAGTCGTAAATGTCGCTCGCGTATTCAGTGATCGAAAAAAGACTCTACATCTATGTCCTCCACATCAATGCCGCAAGTACTGAGCAGGGCTTCTGTTGTTGGAACTGGCTCGTCTGGTGGCAAGTCAGCAGATTCCGGCTGAGCCGGAGCGTTAGTCTATATCTTGAATGGAACTGTAGGTGCAGCTGGAGTTGAAGCTGGAGTGTTAGATTATTTCTTGAATGGAACTGCAGCTGCAACTGGAGCTGAAGCTGAAGCCACATTGGTCAGCTTGCCCACCATGTTTTCACCTTCTTTCACGGTGCTAATTGTCTCCGAATTGTAGCGCAGCTGCGGCATGCCTGCGATTGCTGCTCCCTTTGTTGTGTCCTGCCGCAGCCTCTTGCTGCATGTGGTCGTCAGATTCAAATCTGCCGCTTGTTCGGGGGTTGTTTCTTCGTCGTGGGCCAAAGTTCGAAAACATCTTAAGCACATTTTTAATTAATTTCAATGCGTTAAATTGCTTGTCACTTCATTTGGCGATGTCCTTAATATGCCCACCCACCTACACCCACACACACAACTACCACCAATACACACACTTAGTGAATAAATCAGCCTGAAATATTGTTAATCGACATACTTTTGGCGCCTAAAATAAAAATTCCAAGTGGATGCTAGGTTGTGTCTTTTAAAAATAAATGAGTTTTTCTTATCTTAACTCTGGGAATTATTTTTCTAAGACTTTCAGTGGACACAAGATAATATATATGTATGTTATTTATGCACTTACGAAAACAGCATTCTAAATTTGAACTAGTTGGAAAAAAATTCACTAATCAATGGGAAGATGTGGTAAGATGCCAGATGCTCCTCCAGAAAGATTGCCGATGGACTGCGCAGGTGATGAGGACACAAGCAGTAGCTGTGTAGCCAAAAAATTGCCTTTAACCACCGTATCCAATAAACGGGCGCAACCACTCGAAGCACAAAATCAGTATAAGCCAAAAGGCTACTGATGCCGGCAGAGGAATTCGGTGGCTCGGACTGCAGCTCCAGTTTTTCATCCTTGGTATAGGTGATTTTGAACCACTTGTGAATCACAACATATTAAGTGCAAAAGAAAACAAGTAAGAACGCTCTAGTCGAGTGAGCTCGACTACCTGAACCAAGCTTTAAATACATTATAGGTTTATTTCCAAATGTCCCCTTTAATAGTTTCGCACCAAAAAATTATAGAGAAGTTTTCTAATAATCTTCCTATCCAGTTTTGTTTGGGGATATAGACGTTTATCGGTTTTGGGGGCTGGAGTGGGCGTGCCCCAAAAAATGTTGGAGTTCGATCTTAGTAATATACCTTCTAAGTTTGGTAACTGTAGCTCTTATCGTTTTTTGTGGGCGGGGGTGGGCGTGGTCCAAATTTTTTTTTCCACATTTATGAATGGTGTTACTAGCATAACATGTAAAATTTGGTGACTTAAGTTTTCAAATTGCGTGAGATATATGGGCTTATCGACATACACCAACAGGTGTATCGGTTTAGGTAGCTGGAGTGGGCGTGGCCCTCCAATTTTTTATTGATCTTTGGGCAGTTACCAATAACACACCTTCAAGATTTTGCGACTCTAGCTTGCAAATTACAGCAGATAGGCTCACTTTAAATTTATAGGGACGAAGTTCCTGGACGAAACCTTTTATACCCTTAACCCATTAAAAATGGGTAAAAAGGTATTAATGGTTTTGTGCAAATGTATGTAACAGAGAGAAGGAAGCATCTTCGATCCCATAAAGTATATGTGTTCTTGATCACGATCAACAGCCGACTCGATATAGCCATGTCCGTCTGTCCGTCTGTCTGTCTGTCTGTCTGTCCGTCTGTATGATCACGCGGATCTCAGAGACTATAAGAGCTAGCGACTTCAAATTATAATTATATAAGTTCTCGTGCACCAGGCGCAGGTCAAGTTTGCATTATTTTATCGATAACTGCCTCAGTTTCTGAATTATCGATACATTTCGATTTCCGATAGCAGTAAATTCACAAATTTAAGAGGCAGAGGCTTCTAATTTATACATAATATGCTTATACATATTATTGATCGATTGCCAAAATTCCATTAAGATCGGTTAAGAAACACCAAAGTTATAGTCGAAAATATATTTTCGTATTGATCTTCTTGCTGTCAGCAGCCGCAAGCATTTTCTGTATGCATATAAATAGGTGAGCGCATGTGTGAGAAAGAGATAGCATGATAATCGACGCTAGCGTCAATATATTTGTGTGTATTTTGCAGAGCCCCGATAAGTACTGCTTCGTGTACGTGTGTATGTGTGTATTTATGTATGTATTTGCTTGTGAGCAAAAATACTCTGTAAGAAATGCACTTGCAGAATTGAACATTTGAGTGCAAAAGATTTTAAAGGGAAATTTGCCAATAGAACTAGAATATATTTAACAACTGGGTTAAGGGTATATCGTGGTCGAGCCAACTCGACTACAGCATCTTATTTGTTTAATTTTATTAGAATTGATAAGAAAATAGAAACGCTGGTTTGAGAAAGACACAATCTTCCAATTTCGAAGTATACTTTCTGAATAAAATGATGAACCCTTGACGCAAGAAAGTATTGAGATTTCTAAAATAATGTACATTTTTTATCTGAGTGTCTCAGCTATTTACTAAGAGATACGCACAAAGGTAGTTGAACTTATTTTTACCCTTCAATTTAATCAAAAGGGCTTTTATTTAATAAAAAGTTGTCGAGCATATTTTGCTTTATGCAAAGCACACTAAGTAGAAGTTTAGTAAAATGTTTTAAGTATTTATTTAGTTCTTTAAGAATGCTTATTTTATAGTTCTGGAACGATGTTCAATGGAAGTTGCAATGTGAAAGGAACTCAGTTGCATAAAGAGAGGAATGTTGCACTAAAATTGTATTTGTTGCCTTTTGCTTTGCGCTTTTGTTGCAATTTTGCTTTAGACAGCAATATGCATAACATAAATTTGACTTTAAATGCATGGAATAAAGGCAAAATTCTATGCATTTTATATGACGTCACTGCCAGTGGCTATACACCCTTATACATTTACTATTTATACACACAATTCATGTATGTGGCGGGTGTGGCTTGTGTGCTAAATGTATTTTCGCATGCGGATCTGCATTCACGCATCTTTGAACAAGTCGTCTGACGCAGTTACTCAACACACATTTGGTTACGGCGCACTCATCACTGTCATTTGCAATGCTCGCCTCCACAATTCCACCCCAAATTCGCTCCTCCAACCTCCTCCAGCTACTTCTCCATCCAAGCTCTCCAAATGTGTCCTCAGCACGCGCTCATTTGATGTGTGCAAAAAATAAAGTATGCCGTGAATCAGCTGTATTAAACATACTAACTTCACATATCCTGTCAGACAGATCTACCCATCTGCCCATATCTAAAATGATGTATTTTCATTTATTTACTAACTTCACTTTATTACTAACTTTTAACAGATCTTGGTGTGTTTCTAAAACAACACAATAACTCTTATATAAATTATCTCTAAAAACTCATTACTACATATTTAATTTAAAAATATAATCTTATTGCCTTTTTGTAGAAATAGTGTCTCTATGGCAGCTGTAAGATATAGTAACTCGATTCCGAGAATACACATATACTATCGAATATAGCCAAAGAAGCACCAAGTTAGTTGTAAGACAAGGGTATTCAGAATAGAAGCAACTAAGCATTCGAACTGGATTTAGCGGCGTGGTTGCTGCTGTGTCCGCATGCATAAAACATGCCACATGCCCCACACATAGTTGCAAAATTTGCCTGAAGTGTGCGTGTGTGGAACATGCGTTTGGGGCAAGGTGCGTGTCCTGGCCAAGGACGCAAGATTCGAACAGTCAACTGTTTGGGTATTTCTGTCTCATTTTCAATAAATTCGCAACACAATTTTAATAGACAAAAGAAATCATTTTCAATGCACTTTGTTGCAACTACAACAAACCGAACGAGACACATGCGCCCGCCGTTTTGACTACCATAAAGAGACAGTCAGAAAGAAAAAGAGCGTTGGCGATGAGAAGAGAGAAAAAGACGCAGGAGCAGGAGCAGAGCAGGAGAAGTAGCCGAGTAGCCGAGTAGAGAAAACAATATTAAACTGGTCCTCGAACAACGTTGCACATAGTTTCACAGAGTCACAAAGTTACGTGCGGCAGCCACCCAGACCATGTAAAACTTTCAGTGGCAGTCAAACCAACACGACAAATGCCAAAAAAATAAAAGTAAAAATAAAATACGCTATATATATATACAAATAAAAGGACTAAAACAATAAAACTATATTGGAGCCTGCAAACAAGGCGACTTGTAACATTCTCTACAAATATCCCTTTTATTTTCATTATTGCGAAAAGTGGACCATAAAAATTACTATTTAAATTTGATTGTGATTTTCTATATGTTCTTTACGAAACAGATTGCGTTTAATTTTATTGGCATTACTACTTAATTGATCTCATGAGAATTGCGTAGAATTGTCATAATTTATATATTTATAATATACTTTTAAAACTGACTCTCTGTCAACGTTGATAATTGTCCTCAAGCTTTCTTTTCCTCCCCCCATTTTCCCTCAGTAACAATCGCAATAGAAAATTGAATTTCTTCCTTTCACTCTCTTTCGTTAGGTTGTTTTCTCTTTGACTTCTCTAGGATAAAAAAGTATTAAGTCTGTAAGTTGGTTTTTATTTATTTAATTAAATAGTTAATTGCTATTTGACTTTATATTTACATTTTCTGAATGCGTGTAATTTTTTTGATTTTTTACTTGAGTTATTGAAAATCGCATAGAAAAATCATAATTTGTTGCTGTGTATTTTCTATATATGCACATATATAATTAATATAGACAGCTCGCTCTCTATCAAAGTGGATCAGATTTGACTCCCTCTCTCTCTCTCTCTCTCTCTCTCTTACTCTTGTCATTTCTTTTCTATCTATCTCTATCTCATTCCTTCATATCCGTATTCATTCTCGTTCAGTCTATACTCTTCTTTTTTGCCGGACTCGCTCAGTTTATTTCTCCGGGATGCTCTGTCTATCTCTGTCTGATTCACTATCGGTGCATTTCTCTGTCTCTCTCAATTTTGCTTTGTTCTCTTCTCTCTTGCTTCTCTCTTCACTCGCTACGCTCCTCACTTGCACTCTCTCCTTATGTCTCTTTCGCTTTCTCAAAAATAAGCATTGGATTTCTGTGCGAAAGTCACAATTTTAATTAATTCCTAAGCTGAATATTTTTTTTACTTCCTCACACTTTAGTCTGTTGCTGTCTTCGCAAGTGAAACTTTAATTATTTGCAGTAATCGATTGCGTTTGGGTTCCACTTGAAACACAAAGTGGATATGCTCGAAATACCCTTTTTATGGGCTGGCATTGAAAAAATTCCGAAACCTGCTTTGTTTTGCTTGCTTACAAGGCTGGGTTGTGGGTGGTGGGTGGTTTGTGTTTGGTGACTGTTTCGAAATTGGCTTATTTGGTATTTTTATGCGCTCGACATACACACACACATACACACACACACACGCACACACACACACAGGGAGAGCTTGCCCCTTCACCTCGTTACCCGCGCTGTCGCTGGCCTTTGTTTTGTAATTGTTTTGAAAGGGGACGGCAGTAGGCGGCAAAAGTTAACGTCATTGTTGCTCCTCTTGTTGTTGCAGCAACAGCAGCAGCAGCATCAGCAACTGTAGCAGCAGCAACAACAGCAGCAGCAGCAGCAGAAGGACGACGTCCTGGACGTGCAGAACGACATTAGCGGCAACTGTTTTGAGTGCTCCTCCTTCCGTTGTCGGTTCGTTCTTTATAGTCGACTACTACCCCCTGCCCCTGCCACCCGTGCATCCGTTGGCTTTTCAAGTGGCATTCGAGTGGCAGCCATTGTGCACATTATGACGGAACTTTGTGTCGCAAAATGCAAATATTTGAAAGGTAATTGAATTTGAACTTTGCCGCTCGACGTTGGCGATAGTTCTTGTTGTTGGCGCTTGTTGGACTTGGTTTTGCCTGCTTTGGTTTACTACAGTTAGATCCAACCCCGACCACGCCCCACTCGCTTAAAGTATGAACATATATACGTATGTATGTATGTATATATTTTGGCCGTGGGCGCTTAAAGCGCTGATGTCAAATATTTGCCAATCGGCTTACATGTTTTATTTATATGAGCCAAATGGTCAACAGCATTGCCAAACAAACAAAACTGGGCCCACAGTCAAATTGAAATGCTCTCCCCCCTCCGCCTCCTCTCTCTCTCTCTACCCTTCTGTTTGCCAAACAAATTATACCGAATTTACACTCGCACATGCCCAACAACAATAGCAACACCAGCCAAATAACAGTTGTTGGCATATTTTGGAGACCAAAGGCAACAATATTTTCAAAAGGCATGAAAAGCGCATGCAATTTGATCCAATCTCCGCCCGAAGCACTGAAATTTCTATATATGTATCCTTGGAATGCGGCTGGGACTGAGTTTGACTGGTTTTGTTGGATCTGGGTCTAGACCTGAGCCTGGGCGTGTCCAAATGCCTCAGGTGTAGTCAACAATAAATTGTGTTGAAAACAAACAACTATCTATATTTAACTAGACAGTTGATCGACTTGTTTCGGACATTGCCTTCAAGGCATTTCCACACTTTTCTTTCTTAATAATTATTTGCATTTATTGATATTTATTTAGTATTCAATTAATTTGAGTAAAGCTCTGCAAATGAAATGTTGGTATATTTAAATAATAATTTAATGTTGGAGTTTTGCTGGATTTTAGTGACTGGTTTAAAAACCTGCAATTAAATATAATTTATGAATATTTGTGGAAAATACAAAGTTAAGGCAATTTAAAAAATTCAAGGATTGTTTTTGTCATTGCAGAAAGTGCAATTAAATTTACTTAGATCGACAGTGCGTGAAAATGAAAAGACATCTGAGAAAATTATTGCAATAAGTTGGAAATATGCAAAAGAGCTTCCAGCACTCACAAAGGAACAACTTATGTGCAGAAGGCTGGAAGGAGGAAAATATCTGGCAAAAAAAAATTAATTTCTTCTGCTGACATCATAAAAAACTTGTTAAGGCGGAAAAGAAATGCCAAGAAAATTGTGGAAAATGGGCGAGCAAGCCGATAAAAAATACACCTAACCCCAGAGAAACAACTGGCCGCAACTGACATTAAACGCAAAAACCAAACCTAATTAGAACTACAACGAAGGGCAGTGCAGCCTGTGAAAGGGGGCGTGGCACATTGACGCATTGCAGCATCGGCAGCAGCAGCAGCATCACCATTGTCCTGCTCGAGGACAGCGTCAAAAGGCAGCATTGTGAAAGCGTCTGCTTTCTGCCTCCCCCCCGCCTAGTGCTGCAAGTTTCCTGCGGCCAGAGTGAATGGGCCACAGCGGGAAATTAAATTGAAATATAATTAAATGGCACACATTGTGGCGAGAACTGTTGCTCATTTTGTTTATCACAATTATGAGTAGAACGACAGCCAGTCGGACAGTCGGACAGCCGGACAGGCGCATAGTAGCACAGACAGACAGTTGGTGGCAGGCCACTTTCAAGTGCCACACAAACAAACGGACGAAGTTCTTTTGGTGCGTCAGGTCAAGTGCAAGGACAACAAAGGACTATAAAAAGGGAAAAAGTGCATTAAACATAAATAATTAATTACAATTCCTCTGCAACACATTTCTATCGAGCGAAAATTAATATATAAATTAATATTATTAATGTTGGGATATATGCAATGCAAATTTATTGTGCCCCTTCTGTGTCCATAGCTCTATCATCAACCCCAGCTGATGCAGGAATGCAACAATCTGTTCAATATTCTAAATACCCAGCTAAGATAGGTGATTTGTTAGTTTACAATGTCCTCTCCTCTGTGCCCAGCTTCGTTGTCGCCTCTGCTTTTCTTCGTTTCTAAGTTCCAGCCGTATTTTCTGTCGTCCTGTGCCGCAAAACGGTTCTGGTCCTGTTATTGGCCTCTCTGCCCCACCTCTCGCTTGCTCATCGGCAGCATCGCTACTTGCTATATCCTTATGACCAGGGACCCATCTTAGGGTCACCCTATTGTGTGTCCCGAGTTATCGCCTCACGAACTACTCTTGATTTTATTGGTTAGGATGGCTAGATCTGTGTTCCGATAGTTGAAATCTGCTCATCTCCCTATTACAGTGCTTAGCGTTCATCGTCGCACTCTTTGACCAAGAAGGCAACCAGGAAGTAAATGCCCTTGAATGAGGCAGCAGTGTCCAGCCCAGACGCACTGACTTCATCTACGATGGCCTCTTTCAATGCAGACAAGTCTCCGTGGCTAAGCATCGCCTGGGGGAGTTCCGCAGGAAACGCGGCCACATTCACCTTCTTCGCCATCGCCGCGTAGTCGAGCGAGTTTCTGTGGATGTCGGAGAGCTCAGCTTGATGGTCGATGCACGTCATGCCCTCCCTACCACTGGACCACGAGCAACAATCTAAGTCGCTGGGCACATTATTTTGGGATGTGGCATCGGAGTGCTGCTGGGTCTCCTTGGTGCAAGCAGCTGTCTCTCTAGGCTCTTTAACCTTTTAAGAACTTCTTCCGCAGCAAGGCTATCACCACCATCCTGGGCTCGGTCCTCTATCTATCTTGGGACATACACCGCAGACAGATCCTGCGATATTTTTAAATTTATAGATTTTTATAAAATATATAAATATTTAAAATATATAAATTCAAATATAGAATATGATAGCAAACTGTAAATAAAACAAAATAAGTTCAGTAAACTTTCCATCAAAAATTGCATATTAGATATGAATTTAAATACAACCACATTGAATACATGATAAATTTAAAATGGGATTTGAAATTAGGCAGAGAAAATAAATCAAAATAAATAAATTAAACATTCTATCAAAATATTGAATATTGAATATTAAAAAGTTTTAAATATTTTTTAATTAATAATTAATGAACTAAATAAATAACTGAAGTTTCAATATATAACTTGAGTTGCTTCTTGATTCGGTGATATTAGGTCTTGCATTTTTTGTTTTTGACCATAACCATATATTGATATTATGTAATACAGAACATAATAAATTAAAAAATAATTCAATTTAATTAAAGTTTATAAGGCATCTCCATATTATTAACTGAGATTTAAATTATGTTACTCTCCGAACGCGCTAATTCTTTTTACATTATTTTTTGATTCAGTGATATTAATTCTTGCCTGTATTTTTTCATTTATCTTTTTATATATGAAGTATAATCAACATTAACAAAGGGAAAATAATATTTTAAAGCCAGATATGAGAACTGTGCACAAATCGATATTTATGCTTTTAGTGTAAGCGGATGCTCCCATTCTTTTCCAGTCACATATGCGATAATTAATGTCCAGTCTGTCGTTCAGCTTTTTTGGCTGTCAGTTTTTATATGGGTGGGCGGATCGTAATTGGGCTCTTGTAAATTTGACAGCCGGATTGAGATGCCTTTGAGCGACGATTCTCGCGTAGTTTTAATGGCTTTGAATATGTTGTGCGAGTGTGTGATTGGGTGTGTGTGTGTGTGTGTGGGGAGTGACAAGTGGCAAGTGACGCTACAAATGGCCACACATTAGTCAAAACATCGACAATGTCTGGTCGCGACATCATCCAATGCGAATCTGCGTTGCGGCATACAAAATTTTGATTCAATATCTCGTTGGTGTCCTTTTTTGTCTGTGACGTGTGTGTTGCGATGACGTTGCCAAAAAGCAGTTGCCACACACACTGCTCTAAAGGGTGGACAGACCACGCCACGCCCACACCCTCCCCATTCGACCGACAATCTAGCGTTAAGCGACGCTAGATTGCAATTAAAATCGATTTTCTACTTTGATCGGCGCATTTTGATTGCCAAAGCTGTCGGCCGCGGCACGGGCCACGCCCCCGCCTACTCCTCCCAGCTCTCGTGTATTGACGTCTATTGTCGATGTTTGTCTGTCAACGTCTGGGCAACGTTACAATCCACCCTCAGCCCCACGACTCCCGCAATGCACTATTTAATGAAATTAGAAATTTGCACGCGTCGAAAGCGCCAAACTGAAAGCGATGCCAGAGAGTAAAAAGCGTGAGTGCTCGACCCCAAAACTCCCTCAATATCTTGCTGAACACCCCTCAGCTACTGGGCTATTACATGCCAATTGTAAGCATTTTGTGACTTTGATTGCTGTCGGCGGCGTCTCCGTCCTTTCATTGTTGCCATGCAACCAGTCTCTGTTCTGTCTGTCTGTCTGTCTCTTACTAACGAATTATATCTTGCTAAAGTTTAACTCCAGTTTTCATCTATATTATTGGTAAGTACTATCGTGTTTGATACTAATTTAAAAGGTTGCAAATGTCGTTTTTCTAAATGAGAGTTCAATAAAGCTTAAAGTAAATGATAGGTTGCCTAATATTCAGAAAGTTTAATTCGAAAAGTGAAACTTGTGAAGAAGACATAGGGCAATTATTTTCATAATTCCAGGGTTTATTTATCTAAAATTTGTACAAATCTTGTTCCTTATATTTATTTATCAATATTAGCAATTATAATTATTATAATTGGAGTAATTGCACTAATAGCTCCTTTCGTCAACGCCTTTGCACGAATGCTGGGATGATCTTAGCTGGGTTGAGGGCTTCTATGTCCTTATAGTTTATAGCATGCATCCCTAGAATGCTGCATCTTATCCTGGATAAAGCGATATACTCTGCAAGGAGGTGAGTTGAGTGATTCTTTTTTTGTTTTCACAAAACCTGCTAAGTTTGCTACTATAGATACTTAGTTAGGTAGATTAAACGGTTGTCGACTGATGATCTTATATGTGAGGTCATGTGTATATGGTTAGATAGAGAGGTTAATACTACTACTGGACTAGACAAACAACAAACAACCATGCCTGCAGCAGGATTCGAACCTACATTAGACACATCAAGCCGGCTAATATTAGGAATAAAATATTATTTTTGGGTTTTTGTATTTGCTAAAAAAAATAGGTTACTTAAGCGTTGCCAATTTTCATTGAAAATTATTAATTTAAATATCTTTGTAGTAATATCGATAACATCATTCATCATTAAAAGTAAATTGATTGCAATTATGGGCATTTGTTGATGTTTTCCTTTTATCTTTTTGACTATTCTCTACTTTCATTCCTTTCTTTGGGTTCTTTGATGGCTAGCAGCGTTATCAACACCCCGTCGGACAGTTTTCTGGTTGAGAAATGGGCTACCTGGCCAGCCTCAGAAATCAAATCAATTTCAAGCATTTCGCACGCTTTTCCAGCTTTACACTTTGCATTTCCATTTCACAGTTGTTGTCTGGGCTGGATGCGAAGTGGTGCGGTGCGGTGTGGTGTGGTGTGGTGTGGCTTGGGTTGTAGGCAGGTGTTGGCTAGCATAAAAATGGCCAACGACCAAGCCAATAAATTCAGCTAAAGCGACGCATCAATAAACCGTTAAATAGCGGTAACAATTCCATTGGTTTCGTTTTGGCCTTTTGAAGTTACCGCCCCTGATTTATGTGTCTCTGATGTCTGCGATTTTTCAAGCTCGGGTAATTTGATTTTTGCATACATCCAGCCAAGTGGAAAAGCGAAACCAAAGTTCCATTCCCCCCTCCCTCTTTTCAAATGCCATTTGGCAATTTGATTTGTATCTGTGTAATGGAATTTGCTTGTGCTGCGCATCTGCAGATACATGAGAATTTTCTTCAACTTGAACTCAGATCATCTCAACTCTTGAGATACACCTGCAGTTGCAGCTTGTCACGCCACCTGTCGGTCAGATTGCCTAACTCACATGCTCGACATGCGTAAAATGGCAGCTTATTGAATCGTTTGATTTTCCGGCTTTTCCAATGCTCCACTTTAAAAGCGAGAGTGCAGTGTCTCTTTCTCAGCTAGAGTTCTCATAAAAGAGTATTTAAAAAGTGCTTAAAAGCATTGGATAATCAATACAAAAGATAATATAAGACAAGTAATCAAATATCTTTATTGTTATTATTAAGTATTCTGATTCGGTCAGCCTCGATTACGTATTTAATACCTGCGGTAAACGGTAGAAAGTTTTCTTTTGTATAAAAAAACTCTTTGCCAGGAAATTAGGTACCCCATTCGATTGTGTTCAAGTTATTGATTTTATTTTTCGATATTTTTTATCGAGGCACAGTTAATGAGTTTTATTTTTGTTCCTCTTACTTAAAATCGATTCTTTTAAAATGTTGATGTATAATATAAATACTAAAAGATAAGTGATACAATATTAGTGTAACTTTCTTCACACTAAGCCAATTATTCAAGTTTCTCTTAAACTCTACTTTCAGTGCGAGGAGAGTGCAATTTATCGTACTTATGCAGATAACAAACTTAACAAACTTAATGATATCATGGAAATTATATGAAGCTTTTCTCACCTATTTTTCTTCTTTTGATCTATAGGATCTATTAACCAACAAGCTTGTTTTTAGGCAAAAAAAACTTACATTAATTTGTCGATCTACTATGCCAAGTAATGTTTGGCTTTTAACTCATTGATCTATTCGTATATTTTTATTGGAGCTCTGTTTAAATCTCAATATTAAAAATACAGGCTAACTAAACGAATGAGCGACAAAACATTTTGGCTAAGTATAGATGATTTCTGGTTCCGCTTGCCAGGTGGTCACTGAGGCGGAGGAGGAGGAGGAGAATGAAGAGTCGGAGGCGAGTAGCAGCGTTCCATTGAGTGCCGGTCAATGTCCCATTGTGAAAAGTCCGCAAATCGTTCTCATCAGCTATGCTAAACGCTACACGGATATTTCGCGTCTGATGCGGCTCAGGTTCATCGCTCAGGTGTGTCCCAAGCTCCGTGTGGAGGCTCTGGAGCTGGCCATCAATCATGTAAAGAAGACGTACAATGTGAAGATGTATGAGGAGCTGTACCGTAAACTCTGCACCGAAAGGAAACGCATCGTTGCCACACCGGAGTCGAGTGAGGCACCGAGTCCTTCAACATCGAGAGCAAAGCCAAAATCGGAAGCGCATCTCTACGATGCCTACTGGGTGGAGGATAACACAATGGAGGCGACACTGTTGCTGCAGGAGCTCGATGCCGAGCTCAATTTCAAGAAATCCAATTCGGGCAGCGCCTATGTGCGACGCATCCTCGAAGAGATTGGCGACTACCACGTGAAGAGCGGCAACTTCCAGTTGGCCGTCAAGTTCTATGCCCGTGTCCGGCCCTATTGCACCAGCAGTGATAATGTGATTCACATGTTTCGCAACTTGATACGTGTGTCCATCTACATGGCCAATTGGTGGCATGTGCTCAGCTACATCGAGGAGGCCAAACAGTATGCGTTGGGCTTCCCGAATATCATGGGGGCGGTCCCCGCCCAGCTCAGCTGTGCAGCAGGACTGGCCAATATGGGTCTCAAGATTTACAAGACGGCAGCGCAATGTTTTCTGTTGACGCCTTTTGAGGGTTATGAGTACGATAAAATTGTGGCGCCACAGGATGTCGCATACTATGCAGGCCTCTGCGGCTTGGCCACTCTCGATCTGGAGATGCTGATGCATGGATGCCTTAATTCAATGACGCTTAAGCCCTTCTTAGATCTATCGCCCGACATGTGGGACATCTTGGACAAGTTCATCGCTAACCAATTTGATATCTGCGTGCAGCTGCTTCATGGCATAGAGAATCATATTCGGCTGGATGTATATCTGGCGCCGCATGTGGATGCACTTTACAAAAATATCATGACTAGAATCCAGGATACCAGGCTCACCGATGGCTTGCAATGAAAGGACTCCAATTTTTGAAACTTAACAATAGGAAAGCAAGTGTATATTTTAAAATTAAAAAAAAAAAAATTAATTAAAGCACTTGTTGTTCACAATACAAATTAATAGTATAAAATTAATTTTCATTTAATATATTAATATCTCAATGGTTTTTATATCTTTGACGTGACAAATGTTTATTTAAACTATTTTTTTTATTATAATTTATTTACTTTAACTGAAGATTTAAAACTATTGCTGTATACTATAAATAATGCAATTAAAATTGCCATTTGACATTTATAAGTTAAATATAGTTAAGATTTCATTGCAAATGTTATTTTTATTATTAAGTAGAAAAAGTATAATTTTAAGGGACCATAAGAACAAAGAGAGCTGCCGTGGAGGAAACCATATGCAGTATATTATAATTTAAATAAATTAAAGTTAAAAATTATGTAATATTTTTCCTTTTTAGCTTTGAATACAATTTTTATTTAATTGCCAAATTGGTTCAACACTAGATTGGGCAAACCCGATCAGACCAAGTACAGAACATTTGGCAGTCTTTTGGTTGCACCCATTACAACATTTAATCAACCCAACTGCATTCGAGTTGTATAAATTATAATATTATTTATACACAACATTTACTGTTTGTACATTTTAAATTATTCGGTTTTAATGGAGAAAACTACTTTTGAGAGTTAGTCGCCAAACAAAAAACTGCAATATTTTTTTTTATGGCTCATTTACAATTATACAACTGTGTAATTTAAAATCCAAATTGTACAAAATTTTGTAATTTTCGTTGTGTCCGAAAATATTACATTCCTAACTTTTTAGCAACAATAAACAAACACCGCAGCAGTCGTGGCAAGCGTGTGGTGAGAGGAGGTGTTACAGTGTGCAACTTCAATGATGCAAAGTTTTTGCAACTCTCTGTGCGTTTTTTGCTGGCGCACCTTTTCACAGTTTTTGCCACGTTTCTTGCCAACAAAAATTGTTCTCCGTTTTTCGGGGGGTGGTAAATTTTACATAGATATTCGCATATTTTGGGCTGCCGCTGACAGAAAGTGGAAAGTAAGCCAGGCAATAACTATGAACACGAACGCGAAACGGAAAAACTGCGAAGGAAATGATAGGAGAGGAGGGGGATGCTTAAGTAGCAAAAATATTTTTATGAAAAGCGTGTGATTTTCGTGCTGCTCCTTTATGCACGACTCCAACAACTGTCAACAGACTTTTGTGAAATGCTCTTAGAAAAATATCATCATGATTTCTAATTAGTTTTGTTAAAAGTGGAGGAGGTTTGTGAGAATCAAGTTTAGAATCCAAGAAAACGTGGCAAAATAGTCACGGCTTTTATTGTTTGTTTAGTGGAAAATGTCAGAAATCTAACTTTAGGTTGGAAACTATCTGAAGAGATTTGAATTATAATTAAAACTGTTGACTAAGTTAAGAAGTAATTATTGATTGATAATAAGAAATTTATTAAAGGCTAAAATTCTAATTCTCTAAGAGATTGGTATAATAATGTAAGTCAGTCAATATAACAAAGAGACACATCAATTCTGAACTTAAATTTAATTTCCAGAACAGATTATTTTGATTTATCAATTTATTTATTTATTTACCAATCAAATTGAAAAGTATCTGGAGAGATTTGCATAAATTGAAAGTATCCGGAGAGATTTGCATAATAAATGAAAGCTTTTGAATTAATCAAAAAGTAATGTATTTGTTGCTTTTATTATTTATTTGATGTTCAAAATTTACTCAAAATTACAAATTCGTCCCACACATTTGTATCAAAAATTAGTTTATATTAAATTTTATTTTGATGAATGGAATAATGATGAATAAATAAATAAGTAAAAAGTAACACATATGAAGTGAAAATCATATGTGGTCATTTTTATTTATTTATTGTCAAGAATAAATCAACACCAAACATACAAAAATAAAAAATTTAAAATTAAATTAAATTAAAAATAAAATAAAATTATAAATTAACTAAAAAATTATATAATACTTATAAGATTTAGTATTTAGTAATTTATTTATTTAGTAATTATTAATTTTGTTTATACATATTTCTGTTCAAATTTGATCTGCAACTATTTTCATTTATTTTCTTTTGTTTTAAGTTCTTTAGGAATATTTTAATTATTTCAAGTGTAACACATCCTCAGCTCGCCCTTTCCATTTGTTGTTTTTGTACAACATTTTTGTTGTTTTGTCATTTTGTAACTGTGACAAAAGTTGGTGAGTGGAAGCGACTTCAGCAACAGAAACAACTACAGCAAAAAAAAAAAATATATATATATATAATTAGATTTTCCTGAGCTCAGTGGAACGAACGAGAAAACTAGACGCTCACAAAGAGTGAGTTGCTCCTGGAGCGGGGTATGTGGAGAGGACGAAGTACGAAGGCAGCAAGACATTCTGCATGACTTTGAGCGGCTCTCAAAAGATTGACGCAAAATCATGAAATATTGCACAGTTGAAGTGATTTTTATGAACTCTTGAATAGTAGCTGGCGACGCATAGGAGACAGAAGTTAACGAGCTTAAATAAGGCACCCGACAAATTTGCATAGAAACAGTACCGAATTCCTTAAACAAAGAACAGGGCCAAAACCAGCACTCAGTGCTCAGCTGGCGGCAGCTAAGGAAATATGGTCGTTAACGAAAATCTTGGCAGAGATGGTTTTTATGAACAAGGATCAGCAGTAGACTAGTCGGAACTAAAATATCCTCACAAAAATGCATGAATTTGTAATATGGCAAATAACATAGGTGGATTCGTTACCAGAAAAATAATTAGAAGTTAAATGCATTAAAATACTAACTATAATTTATATTATTACCAGCAAAATAATTAGAAGTTAAATGCATTAAAATACTAACTATAATTTATATTATTATTAATTGTAGTATAATTTGTACAGTTACTATAAAATATATTCAATCAATGGGTTCTTTTTAAAAGGAGCACTTATAAATTATGCTCACTTAAATGCTTCGATAATTGTTTTCCATCGTTTTCCTGATATAGTTAATGTTGGGAAATCAAATGATAAATAACAGAAAAACGATAAAAATCTAAAAAACACATTTTACATAAAGAAAAATTCCTGGTTTTAAATAAGTTTCGCTCTGTTTGTTTTTAATACACTTTCTTGAATTGATGTTCTATTTTAATTTATGTTTTTTTTGCTTCTGTCTATTTCTGGATAACTTTTCACTTATTTTGAGCATCTCAGCTTAAGATTTAAAAATGGTTCTAGCGCTATTTGCAATTTTGCTTGGAAAATCCATTTTATTTTTTTCAGATACGCAAAAATTTAATCTTTCCGAATTCACAGCTAAAACCGGATTCAACAAGAAAAGAAAAGATTAAACTAAGGAATAATTTTAATAAGCGCACCGTCTTACTAAGACTTTATATTGTTTCATTTTGATTTGTTTTTTATTTTACATTTTTTTTTTTTTTTCATATTTTTGACACGCTAATAAAGGCTGTCTGGCACCTGAGCAAGTCGCCGCTGACCCGGCGAATATTTAGCATCTCATCTTGGCCAACTTTGGCCAGACATTTTGTGTTGAGTAATTCTTTTGTAATGCGGAAGGAAGCGCAAAACAACAGTGCGCAGATACTTCCGCTCAACCAGGGGTGCATCGTGGATGGGGCAAATAGGATGGGGGTGGGGATGTTTGGGGAAATGTAAGATGCGACTTAAGAAACTTTAAAACAAAACTGACCTATGCGCGCTTAGCTGGACAAAAGCGGAGTTTGGCTTAGAGCTGGGGGGGCCAGCTGGGGTGAGAGTAAGATAAATTGCTGCAGTGTTTAGTTAATACTTGTGCTCTTGAACGGTTTGCCCCTCATCCTTGTTGGGTCCGGCACGCATTCAGCACGCGCCCAGCAACTAGAAGCCAGAAGACAGAGGACAGAAGACAGAGGACAGAAGCAGCAGCAGCAGCAGATGGCTGGACAAGTTTATCTTTTGTAACATTGACTTCCGCTAAAAGATGGTAAACTAGAAAAACATTTTTTGCCTTTTCTGGGCTAGAGCAAACAGGAAAAGTTAAACACAAATTAAACGCAGCCTGGGCAAAGCTGTACTGAAAAAACTGCACTGAGACAAATGCATTTCAGAGTGTAATGATAATCTTAATCTTAATCTTAAGTTTGTTATTTAAGGCAAAAAAAAATAATTTTCATTAAAACGAAATTTATTATATTTTAAATAAAACGTTATCCATTTATTGACGATTGGAATTTCATATTTGAAATTTCTAAATTGCATTTCATTTAATATACATATATTTTGCAACTTCAAAACTTCTACTTATACATGCCACTCAAGATAAGTTAAAATAAAATATGTCATCTTAGCAAAGTAAGTTTAATTCTAATGGTTATTATGATTTTTCCCTTCTTTTTAACTTTCCAAAAGTAACACTTATTCAGCTCAGGGACCTACTTTTTTAAGTAAAAACATAATTGCGTATTTAATAAAATAAATTGTTAACTGTTTTAAAATTAAACAAAATATTTATATTTTGTAAATAACTGAATCAACCGCTAGATAGTTTCTTCAAGATCTCCGATACCTCAGATCTCACACATATTCCTGCCATTTTATTGTGTCATATTTTCCAGAGTAACAAATTATTATTGAGAAAATTGTTGAACGTGTTTTTTTAATAATATAGATTTACTATGGAAAAGTTTTGGCAGCCTCAAAGGTTTGGCAGCCAAATTTTGAAGCAGCTGGTGAGTCTTGGCGTCGCTGCGATCATGGCATACTACTGCGGCAAATGGTTGATCAGCTCCATAGATCCAACGAGCAAGGCCAAAAAGAAGGCCAAAGATGTGGCAAAGCTGCAGATGAGGAAGCTCAATGCGCTGACGGAAAAGGGCTCCAAACTAAAACTGAGCGACTTCAATTGCTACGAGCTGATGATAGCCTCGCAGCTGGTTGCGCCAATGGACGTTGATGTCAGCTGGTCAGATATTGCCGGATTGGATGAGGTCATACAGGAGCTGAGGGAATCTGTGGTTCTGCCGGTGCGTCACAGCGAACTCTTTCAGCGGTCGCAGCTGTGGCGGCCACCGAAAGGCGTCCTGCTCTATGGACCGCCTGGATGTGGCAAGACGCTGATTGCCAAGTCGATTGCCAAGGAGGCGAGCATGCGTTTCATCAATCTGAACGTGGCATTGTTGGCGGATAAGTGGTACGGCGAGTCACTGAAGCTATGTACTGCTGTCTTCACCCTGGCCCGCAAGCTGCAGCCCTGCATTATTTTCATCGATGAGATCGAGTCGTTTTTGCGGTTGCGCACAGCTGCTGATCACGAGGCGACGGCCATGATGAAGACACAGTTCATGATGCTGTGGGATGGGCTGATGAGCAGCAACGGCTGCTCGGTGCTGGTGCTAGGCGCCACAAATCGGCCACAGGATCTGGATAAGGCCATATTGCGAAGGATGCCAGCTCAGTTTCATATCGGACCACCGCTAGAGAGCCAGCGACTGGCCATACTTCAGGTGATCCTGCAACAGGAGCAAGTGCATCCGGCTGTCGATCTCAAGCGGCTGGCCAAGCTGACACCTTGCTATTCAGGTTCAGATCTCAAAGAGCTGTGCCGTCACGCCAGCATCTGCCGCATGCGGCAATTTATGCGCAACCTTCTGGTCCTGGAGGGCAACGCCATCGAGGAGCAGTTTGTGGACGATAGCCAGCTGGTCATCAGCATGGAGGATCTATTGAAATCGTTGGACATCATGAATATGTCCAAGCAGCACACTTTCAACACCTATCTGGCTAAAAAGGTCGATCTTGAATAGTTTGTGAACCATTTTTGGAGAAATTTCTGTTTGCGCATCGCGTGTCTTCGATTTTCATCAAAATTTTAGCTGATTTTCGAATTAAAATTATGAGTTTTAATAATCCTATTAAATTAAGATTGTTCAAAAGTAATAATTATTTTCAGTAGTGATTTAATCATTTATTTGAAAAACCATTTTTAAATTGGTCTAAAAAAATCTTAAGAATAAAAACAATATAAATTCAATTTTAGATTTCCTTTTTTCTTGTATATTTATTTTGGGGATAAAATTAAAATATCAAATATTTATATCAGCCGTTCTGTTCTTAACCTGCAGTCAGCTACTGGTTGTGTGGTATAAGCACTTATTATAAAGTGTGTCTTGAATTGTTTTCAGTGTATGCTGCTGCTGCTGTTGTTACTTCGATGCTTCGCTGACCAGGTCGCCTGCCCGGCTATCCAATATTTTTCACATTTCATAGCATGCATGAGTTCGTTTCGCCCATGAAGTTTACTGAGTGAAAAGAGGGCGACAGACGACAAGAGATAGAAGGAGAGAGTGTATGTGTGTGTGCGAAAGAAAGAGAGAGAGAGAGAGAGAGAGCAGGAGACGAGACAAAAAGAAATCAAAATAGCAACAACAAAATCTTTTATGTTAAATTGAATATTCATAAGTTGTTCCACAGAAAAGCCGGAGTAGAAGCAGCAGCAGGTTGAAGAAGAAGCAGAGCAAAAGCGGCAGCTCAGGATAAGCCTAGCTATTGTTGTTGTTGTTGCTGTTGTTGCTGTGGTTGTTGTTGTTGTTGTTGCTGTTGTTGTTGTTGTTGCTGTTGTTCTTGTTGTTGTTGCTGTTTGGACGGCACTGGCAGTTGATTGTTTTTGTGTGTAGTTTTGTTTGGTTGAGTGAACCTGCAGACGCTCACAAGCATACCAGTGCATAAGCACACACACACACACACAGACACACAAACACACACACACACTGAAAATTGTTGCAGTTGTTTGCTATTTTGTCATGCAAATTGTATTTATTGCGGCGAAAAAGCAACAACTGAAAGACAACGCGGCGCTGTTGTAATTGTTTGCGATTTGTCATAGTGTATGTGTGTGTGTGTGTGTGTTTGTATGTGTGAATTTGTGCATGTGGTACACGTGTATGAGTGTGTGGCATTGTAAACAAGTAAATTGACTGCCGCTGGCGCCATGGCCTGGCCAGCACGCATCCCTCACAATTCTATGCCGGCAGCAGCCGACAACGGCAGCCAACAGCAGCAGCACTCCAACAACAATAACAACAACAACAAGAGCAGTAGCCACAAAAACTGCATCCACTATATGGAGTGCATAATGCATACCAAGTCAAGTTTTCCATCTGTCGTTGAAATATGCAAAAATCAAAATATTCGACATTCGCTGCGCTGAAAAGTATGCTACAAAAAGCTGTAAGCGGTCAAATCCGCAGGCAGCTAATTGCATTAAAATCTCAGAGAGAGAGAGAGCAATAAGCAAAGAGTGAAAGAGAGAGAGAGATTGAATAAGCAGCTCTTCTGTGCAGTTAACATCAAACAGTGCATTGAATTACCTTAGTTACAGCATTAAGCTAAGAGTTGTGTCAAAGGAAATTGTAAAGATTTCTGATTCAAATAGATAAATTATAGTTCAACTTTGTGAAAACTTTTAGTTAATTAATTCTTCGCTTACATTCAATTCACAACAAAACATATAAATATATTAAAGACCGACGTAGAACTTTGCCAAACTTGTACATATAAATTATCATGTCCATGATTTTAATTTAATTAAAAAAGCATCGATTTTTAATGAAAATAAATCGATTTTCTTTGCATATTCAATTTATTTTATCTAATTTATGCATAACATTTATAATTAGTTTCATTATTGGCTAGATCTAATGTGGAAATGCTAAATAACATTAAGCTTAATTAGCTGTACTTAAGTCAAACGATGCATTCAAGCGGCTGAAATGGATAACATATTTAACATATTTGGTGAATCCCGAGAGCTGCACTAATTTGATATGAAGTCGCAAAATTTAGGGTTGCATTGTGGCCACTTTGGGTTTATGTCGCTGTCGTAAAACCCTAAGAACCCGTTGGCCAGATGAGGCCACTCAGTTGCCTGCTAAAAGTCATAATTGTGCAAAGACAAACTTTACGAGAGATGTGTGCCCTCCTTCAGCCGGCTTCGGCTTTGTTCATGAGCCACAATCAATTTACATACGCGGCGGCAGTCATATAGACTGTCAGTCGATAAATTTTAATGCAGCACACGCAGTGAAATCCTTTGCAGGCTAATTCCAACTTGGCTATTAACATAATCCTCCCCAAGCAGAGAGGCATATAAATCCATCAAAGTTTCTGAGTATCTCCACTTGGCAGGCAGCTGATGATGCTGATGAGATGATTGACATAGCGAATCCGAATACGAATACGAATGCGAATGTGAATGTGAATGCGAATGGGAATGCGTTGGAGAATGGCAACGTGTGGCAAATAAAACTGAGAATCGTAAAACGGGACACGAATCTTGTTAAGAAGTTTGGAGACGACTACTGGCACCAAATTTATGACCGCATTCGAGGATTCATTTGAAGCAAATGATGATTTAGCTGGAACTTTTTAGACATGCCTTCGAATGCACAGAACACTTGTTCTAGAAGTCATCAAGTTTCCGATTGTTCATCACACATCCAGCCAAATTTGTAAGGTGGGTGCCAACTATCCTGTGTGCTCTGTTTATGACCTCTCAATTGGTTGGGAAACCATTTGGATGTGTTTAAATTTTCCAATTTGTCTCTGGTGGAATATTTCTAAAAGTTTACATCTTTTATTTGTATATTTTTATTTATAGTGCCTTAGATATTTAAAAATAAAATTCCATCCATTTTCATTAGAGTAAATACAACTTTCAGCTGTTTATATGCTAAATATTTTATTATTCAGTTTATTAGTATTTATGTTTAGGTGTAATATCTTCTACTTGGTTGGATGTTGACACACTATATAATTTATGTGATGCGTATTTCCTTATAAATTCAATGAGGCTAACAATTGCATGCAACTAATTTTAAGTGGCTTTTATGCAATTTATTGAATTATTAATTAACTCTGATTGCGTAAATAAATTGAATAGTACAGCTGTCATCGAGTGGCCGAACGAGTGCTGCCATTAAATTATTTTAATTATTTTCATAGTTTAATTGATTTTAATGTTGCGGCTATGCCACATTCAGAGCCCTCGCCATCCCACAACTGATCAATTGGCTTAGAATAATTGCTGACATTGTGGGATTAATTAAACTTTGCCAACTTTAAATAATTTAATTGTAAATGTCATTCGTTTCCTTTTTGTCCACCGTTTTTTTTTGTTTGTATGTTTTTTGTGTGTTTTTCTATAGCTAATTTTAGTATGGCACATTAATCATGCGCCGCCTGTTAATAAATATTAATTGCCAATGGCCGCTCGCACAATTGCTAATTTAAGCCATAAAATTGCAACAACATTTGCATTAAAATGGCCTGATTTATAGCAACCAAAAGCGACGACGACAACAACAACAACTTCATTTTTTAAAGTGGGAAAAAAATAACGACATGCACACAGAAAAAAATATAAACATCAATTAATTATTTAGCAGTTAACTTTTGAAGCGCTTGAACAGCTGCCTTTTGTATACTCTACGATTTCTTGAGGGATAATTCGAAAAATTAAAATAATTGTTGTATATTTTTCAAAATATATATGACAAATTCAAAAGTAAGGAATCTGTATCAAAATTAACCTTAACTTTATTATAGTCGTTAATATTGACTTTTTATAGTCTTGGATAAAAAACTTTAAGATAAATGTATAAAAATGATTATATCAAAATTATATTTATTATTTTTTAAATTAAGCAAAAAGCATTTGTAACTCTTCAGTTAAGCATAGAATTTTAGGGTGTTTGCAATTCCCGATTTAATGCTTCCAATGGACCATTTACTGCATTTGTTGCAGCCAGTTTGCAGACGCCATGTCCTTTGCTGTTGCCGGTCATTAAATGCATCTGCGTGCATCAAGAGCATTCAAAATAAAATTAAAAAAAAAAAAAAAAACTAGAAAAATCGTTTGGAAGATACTGAGAGCAGCCAGTGGCCAGCATGGTTGGGCCAGGGGAGAGGGCGATGGGGAATAGGAATAGTAACAGCAGAGGAGGTGCTAGTTCCGCTTTGACCATTTCTATTTCCTTTGGCCATTTCTGAAATTTGCATATTTCATGCCACAATGTATAATATTCATATTTATAAATCTTTTAACTGCACAAAACACAAACGGGACGCATCAAAAGCCAACGGACAGAAGTGAAAAATGTGCAAATAGGAAATGAAAATGGTAAAAAAAAATTAAAAAATAAAAATGAAAATGAAAAATATAAGAAAAGAAGAATATAAAAAAAAAAACAAAAAACAACAACAAGAAGAGTAACAGCAACAGAATATTCGCATTCACACTTTGCGCATAAAAAGGACACATAAAAATGTGTTGCAACTCTGAACTGAATGAATGAATGAATGAATATGACTTTGCCACAAGCACACAAGCACACACACACACACACTCGCGGAGACAGCAAGCAGAAGAAGAAGCAGCAGCAGCCGCACAATAAAAATATTCGCTTCGTATAGTTATGGGCAAGCTGAGCAGTTTGTGGCACGGCGCTGTGATTTTTCATTTTGGCACCGGGCCGAGACCAGCTCCGTATTCCAACTCTGTATCCGTCGGCATGTCCGTCTCTCCGTCCCCGTCCATGTCCACCTCCAGCTGTCGACTCCGTCCGGGGCAACAGTTGTGTCAACGGCTACCAAGGCGCAGGAGCCGAAAAGGCAACGCGTGCCGCATGCAACTGCAAAAGTGACCAAAAGACCGAAAGTGGTTGAGGAGAATTGGGGGGCACGTAGCAGAGATGAGGCAGTACCCGAGTAGCAAGTTGCACGGAGTTGGCCAGCAGACGATGCCACGCTGCATTTATTAAAAATTTTGTTTAGCTTTTTAGCCACATGCAACACTTTTTATAACATTTTTCTTTTCTTCTTCTTCTATTTTTTGGTGGCATATGAATAATAAGTACGTTTCACAGCTTGACCTTTTTTCACTCCATAGAAAACTGACTTACAAAATGGATGTGAGGACTGAAGCTAGGCACTTTGAAATACTCTAAAATGCAAGTATATAATTTTATTAAAATTAAATTCATATTTAACACAATTCTTAAGTTTCTATTTCAGTCGAGATTTAAGAATTAGCTTTGCTTTAATATTTATTTATGTATTAAAAATATTTATTACTGTGAACATGATATATCTTTAAAATCCTTATTATTAATTATTAATTACTTTGAATATTATGTATGTTAATTAAACAAATTCTTACAAATTGGATTATTAAACTTATATGCACACTTTATTAGACTTGGCTATTGATGCTATGAAATTAAATTTAATAAAATATTACAATTTTTAAAATCGCAATCGCTTTATTCTTTAAATATACGTATTTATCTATATAATGCAGACTGTACTCACAAGGTTTTGAAAAATAAATCTGTAAAATTTTTATTGAAATTAAACAAATTGAAAACTCGAATAATTTAATTAATATTAGATTTGTAAAACATGAAATACAATTTAAAGAACACATGTATTAAAATACAAAATGCTAAATGTATTCAACAGGTTGGTTTTGGGGTAAGCCCGGAAAATCTCATCTAGACCTAGACCTCTCTAGATCTAGAGAGAGAAAGTCAAGAAAGGAAATTCCCAAAGAGGGAGAAAAAAGATTCTCTGTGATTTCTATTTTGTTTGATTCCCTTTCGACTCAGGTGAAGACGGTGAAAGTCTCTTAGGGCGTGGTACAGGTATCACCTAGTCGAGCACTCTCGACCAAAGAGCACTCTTACTTACTGGCTATATATACATCCTGCATCCTATATACACATATATATATATATATATTTATACCTTTTACCTTTTAGTGTGGAATCATTTTAATTTTTGCTGGCTCTCGTTGCAAAGTGGCGTGGCGCTGCGTGTGACATTGAAATTAGCGTGACACTTAAGCAAATACACAAACACACACACATCCACACAGGCACACACAAACACACACACACATGCACACACACACAGTGATATAGAGCTAAATTTACTGGTGTCTACGCTGAAGGCGTTGACGTTGAGGCAAAAGGTGCAGACGCTTGATGCCTATTTGCAGCGGTCCTAGTTGCAACTTGCCAGTTGCCAGTTGCCTTTTGCCGCCTTTGGAAGTTGCAAGGTGCGCCACTGGAGTCATTTTAAGGCAGCCTGTCATCAGGTGCGCTTTAAGGCTACAAATTTGTCTAGCACTGCGTAGGACGAGCTCTCCGACGTTCTAATTAGCATTGACTTGGTGCAACTTGCATTGGCTTCTGCTGGGGCTCCTGCCTCTCACAGTGGATGCCTCGTTCGCTGTGCATGTGACATGCAACAATTATGCAACATTTAAGCGCATGCATCACAGTTTCGTGTACTGGTTGTGTAGGCAACGGAAAGAATTTGTCTTCACTGTGTGCAACGAGGCGAATCTAATTTCCTGTTCACAACACGATTTAAAACTCAACTGGGCTTAAGCTAAAAGTATCCGTAAGGAACTATAAAATCATATACTCAAGATAAATATTAAACAGTCAAATTGCATTGCAGTGTACCCAGCTAGCCTTGGATTGCATAAGAAATTAGAATTGATATTTACCGCATCTTAAATTCTGTGAAAGTGCATTTTCTTGCCAAATAAATATTTTATTTCAATTTAACTGTGTCAGCAAATGTTAATTAGCCAAAATAAAGCCAATAAAAGACAAATTTAAAATGAGTTTAACAAATGTTTAGTGGAGCTTATGTCTGCGAGTACTTAAATTAAAATTGGGAATATTTGATGCCATAAACTGCTAATCAACTATGCTGAGACAAAAGTGTGCAAAAATTAAATACACAAACGGAAAAAAGTAATTAATAATATATCCAGCAGCTCATTTAGTGAAACAGCATTCGAATTAGCAGTGAAAAGTTGCCACAAAGCGAAATTAAAAATGAATTGCGAAAAATCGTAAGCCAAATACGCGAAATTTTCCGAAATTTGCCAGCCAGCCAGCCCCAAGTCCAATTCCCTCTCTCCCACTAGCCGTTCCCGGCCCTCGTCCCCGCCCCCTCTGTAGATTTTCCCTCCTTATAAAAGACGCCCACACAGCGAAAATTTTTAGCGCTGACTTCATTAAAAATAAAGGAATCGAAAAATTGCAAGCAAATTCACGACTTGGCAAAATGAATGAGTCTGGCGGAAATTGTGCTTGTGGCGGCAGTGGGAGAAGGTGCCTTCGATTGGGTTCAATGCTGGCCAAGCCAGAGCCATCAGCTAAGCCAATAATCATGGGCTACTGTGCAGAGCAAAGGTGGGGAGGGGAGGGACTAGGCAGAGCGGTCTGCCGAGCGGCAGCTAATTTATTACGAGCATTTAACAAGCATACTCCAGGGAGGCGCCGGGGAGGCCGCTTTGATTTATTAGGTGTGTGGTTCCTGTTTTCTTTTATTTTTTTGGATTTCTCTCTTCTTTTTTTTTTAAAGAGAAACTCGAAAAAAATAAAAGAAGAAAATGTGGCGAGAAACAAGGAGCAGGAAATGCCGAAACACTAATGTGAATGTAATTTGTAGTTAATGTGTGTTGCCCAGAAATGTGGGCCGAACGGCAGCCAGGAGTCTCCCCAAATCACCTCTCCTATTCTGCACACAAGCGTTTAATTGCTCAAAACAGGGAGTTTGGAGCAGCTTGAGAGCTGCTTTGTGGAGCAGTTAATAGTTCACGAAAATGACCATCAAAATGTCTGACTTAATTTATGGAGTATAAAGCATAAATTCCAAGACTGCTCTGAATTAGACTACAACAATTCCATTCTCTTATCTCGAACTTACTTAACTGAAGTGTCAGGCTTCAAAAAAATAGGTGTACTTAAAGTATGTTTTTTGAAATTTGTTTATGGATTTGAGTTCAATTTTCTTCATTATAAATATATTTTTTGCACATTTGTTAATTGATAGTAAATCCAATTTTATATATATTTTTTCGACTTGACGTAAAATGTTAAATTGCATCCGAAATTTCGTGCTTCTCGTTAGCTACTCTGTTGCTTCCAGCTGCCCCTCCTCCCCATCTTGCAACCCACACCCGTTGCTTTCGCCACCCGTCTTTAGTCCTTTGTCATTTGGCTGGGCGACGATGCCATTAAAGTCCATAAATCACAACATAGCATAGAAATAAATCAAGCCTTTATTATCAACACATCGCAATGTTTGTTATCGAAAGGGTTATTTATAGTGCTCCTGGGAGTGAGCTGCGGCGCAGAGCAGAGCCAGCCACGTGGCTGCCACTTGTGTAATTTTCAGCCAGAGAGACTTGTTAATATTAACTGAATTAAACCCCGCTCACAGTTCAAGGTTAGCTCTCTTGACCCAGTCGCCTGGCCACATTGCATAGTTTTTACTGACCATTTAAATCCTTGCCTGTGTCTGCGTGTGAGTGTGTGTGGGTGTGTGTGGGTGTGTGTGTGTGTGTGCGTGCTGTTGAGCTCATTAAACAAATCGCATTATTTGCTCATAAGTAGAATCCTGTTGGGAGCACTTGCAGTGCACTAAACAGACACACGCTCCGACAGTCGTCGAGGTTGAAGGTTCATTTGCTGGCAATTGAAAGGCTGAAAAGACTGAGGACTGTCGAGGGTGCTCACATGCCAAATGAATACATCATTAGCTGCATGAAATGTCCTTATGTACCATTGAAATACACACTAACACTCACACACACACTTGCAGACACTCGCTGGAGACAACAAGAAACACAAGTGGCCAAAGCCGACTGAGTGGTTAGAGAATAAGCGAGTTGCTCCCGTTCTATGCACTTGACTTGGCTTTTACTACACAGTTCTATTTCCCGGCTCCTGGTCAATTTCCTGTACAGGTTCACCTAGGCGGGCTACTTAAACTGCTTAATTTTCAAGAGCTCCTGCAACTTGTTGGCTAATTATGTGGAAGGCAACAAAAGTTTCCAATAGCAATAATCTGTCCACGTACAGAAAATATGTGCGATTCGATTTGGAATGAGTTGAGTGAGTTCAGAAAAGAACCTGAAATAATAATGGAAGCAGGAAACAGCAGCTAATAAAGTTAAATGTTACTCGAAATAATATGATAATAATAATAAAAAAGTATTCTACAAACACTTAAATAGTTTTAAGGATGCACCTTCACTCAATTAGTTAGCAATTTAAGTAATTAAAATGCGATATAGAATTTATATTTTAGTTTATTTATATATTTATATATATTTTTATATTAGTTTTTTAAATACATACATACATATAAGTATACAACAATATGTTTGTTATCATATTTAATTTTTTTTTTATTGCCTGACAAATATGAAGTGCTCAACTGTTGACAATAGCTAATTTACACCGTTTGCTGTTAGGGCAACATATATGTAGATAAAGATGCTTGGCAAATTGGCAAGCCAAATGTTTGATAAGAATATTGCCAAGGAAACACACACGTACACACACACACACACACACACACACATACATTTATATACACACATGCACACTTGGGTTACCTTTTGCCACACCGGAAATCTCGCATGATAATTTACCGTGTTTGTTTTATAAGACTATTAGAAACTCAAAAGCAATTAAGGTTTGCCAAAAGGCAAGCCAGGTATGTTATAATTTATGAGCAGGTAGCTGCCACTTGGGGTGAATATATACATTATAGATATCTACATGTGTGTGTGTGTGTAGTGTGCGAATGTTTGAGTTTGCCACTGAGTCGCCACGTTTATCGGCACGTTCCTAAGCAGCTTGTTGACAAGCAAATTGTGGCATAAATTCTGCTCAAGATGCTCAAATGAATGCAATGAATTTATGCAAAATTAATTCCCAACTTTATTTCCGGGAAAGCAAAGGAAACTGATGAAAATGATCGCCAGTCATTTAACAGGAAATTTCAATTTGTTACATTTCTTGGCATTTCTTAGTAAAACTTTGTATACCCTTAACCCAATAAAAATAGGTAAAAAGGGTATAATGGTTTTGAGCAAATGTATGTAACAGGCAGAAGGAAGCATCTCCGACCCCATAAAGTATATATATTCTTGATCAGGATCAATAGCCGAGTCGATTTAGCCCTGTCCGTCTGTCTGTCCGTCTGTCCATCTGTATGAACACGCGGATCTCAGAGACTATAAGAGCTAGAGACTTCAAATTTGGTATGTAAGTTCTAGTGTACCAGGCGCAGATCAAGTTTGCATTATTTTATCGATAACTGCCTCATTTTCTGAATTATCGATACATTTCGATTGCCTATAGCAAAAAATTCCACATATTATTGATCAATTGCCGAAATTTCATTAACATCGGACAAGAAACATCAAAGTTATAGTCAAAAATATATTCTCATATTGATCTCATTTCTATCAGCAGCCGCAAGCATTTTCTGTATACGTATTAATAGGTGAGCGCATGTGTGAGAAAGAGATGGCATGATAATCGACGCTAGCGTCAATATATTTGTGTGCATTCTGCAAAGCCCCGATAACTAATGCTTCGTGTACGTATGTATGTCTGTGTGTATGTATGTATATGCACAAGTTTGTAGCCATTCAGTTCGGGCATTTGAGTGCGAATCATCTTAAAGGAAAATTTTCCAAGATAACTAGAATATATTTAACAACTGGGTTAAGGGTATATCGTAGTCGAGTTAACTCGTCTACAGCATCTTACTTGTTTAATATGTTCTCAGATCACATAATTTTCAATATTTCTTCAAACAAAAAATGTTAAATAAAAGTAAATCGGAGGACATCATTTGTAAATATATTAAGAGCGACATCAAAAAAATTTAAATTATATATAGACACTTCACTAATTACTCACTAAAAAAAAAACATAATACAAATTCAATAATTTTTTGTAGCTTTGGCAATTAAATTTCCTGTGTCGCGAATTTCAATTAAGCTTGGTTCTAAAATAAATTAAATCAATTCCGGTGTGCATAAATTGCACAAATCTAATTAACGAGTGCGGAAAATGAACGGAACCAGTTTTCAATACAGGGGGAAATGATTTGAAATGTTGACGAGTTTATTCAACACAAATCGAAATATAAATCGCTATCGATAGGAAACACTTTTATCAATCTTGCAGCAAGCCAAAGGATGTCCGATGTGCTTGCGTCAAGTTGTCTTCGACTTGCTCTTGTTGCAGACACAATTTTTAATTAATTTTTACCTGCAGTAATTCGTGATGGAGCATCGCAAAAGCTCGACAGGTGCTAAATAAATTAATGTTGTCTACTTCCCACAATTATGAGTGCATTTTTAATTATTAAAATGGTTGTTTTTCTTCATAAACAATTAGCTTGACTATTAAAATTATGTATTGTTTAATATTGCTTCAAATTGACTAGATGAAACGTATGTGGCAAAGGGGAAATATTTGCTACCTGAGACTTTCAAAGAGCCAAAATCAATTGACCTTAAAGCCTATGCAGTACAATTAATTAGTTGCCCACTTGGCCCACTTCGAACCCTTTTGCCATTTGCTTAACGATGCTGAAATTGAAATTTGCTTTAAGCATTCAAGCAAATTTGGGTTTAATTTAAATGCCAATTGCTTGAGCAAAAGAACAAAAACAAAAAAAATAAAGTTAAAACTTTGTAGACAATTGAAAAAGTAACGGCCCGAAATGAAGTGCAAATACAAAAATGTTGGCAAGTCGAGCAACAACAGAGAGTCCAAGGGAAAGAGAGATTGAAAGAGAAGAGGGAAAGTAATGGAAAACCCAAAAAGCAATCCAAATAATAAATCACACCTTTGTCACTCAATGCGCCTTTGCTTTTTTCAATTAAAAGCTGAAATGCCACCTTAGGAATTGCTTTGGCCTTTCGTCGACCGTCGCCGGGACATGTAATTAGTTGACAAAGGTGTTGTTCGGGGTCTTAATTGAATTTTTATCTCAGCTTGTTCTAAGCGCTCAACCCGCGAAAGGCTTCAATTAGAATTCGACTCCAGTCGCAACCAGACGAGGCAACTAACAGTCGATGCCAGCAGCAGACTTTCAATGACTCTATAAACTCATGTAAATTTCGTGGGTTCTTTGATTAGAGTTAACAAAAAGACTTTAAAAATACAGTTGGAGAAAATGTGTGTCCTTTAAGACTACTGAAAATTACACAAAAATACACAGATCTTAAGACATTTAAAAATAAAGAACACAAATATTTAGCTGATATGAATTAGATAAGCAACTTACACTTGCCTAAATTGTGTCAACAAATTAAGTTGCACGGACTTCTTTTGGGGCTTGGAATAATTGCTGGCATTGTCAATTTGTGAGGAGCAAAGACTGAAATCATAAATTGGCATTTTTATTGAGAGTCAACAATGGGAAAGAACACTTTTAATTGCTATTATTTACGGAGGGCGGGGACTTTGTGGCAGGGCCACGCCCACAATCGACGCCTTTGTTGTTGAGTTTGTTGCTGTCGTTTTTTGTATTCTACTCGCATCATTGTTATGCTTTTGCTTGTGGTCAGATTTCGATGCCCATTGTTGTTGTTGTTGTTGTTTTTGTTTGGCTGACAGTCGTCAGGCTTGTCGCACTTTTGTGGCATGAGGAGGAGGCAGCAATGTCAGCATAAGCCGATTGCGTGGAATTTGCCATTGTTCGAGTTTGTTGTCGCCCAGCGAGCGTTTGTGCCACAATTCAACGGGGAATTACGCGTAAACCCAACCGCACAAAGTCAAATGATAAGTCAATTGTTGTCTGGAATCCTCACTTGTTGTGCGACCATTGGCAAATAATGAACAGCGCCCAGTTTCCACGAAAGCAAACAATTGGCAATAGCAATAGCAAAAAGTAACGATAGGAAAATTTGAAAAACAAAAACAACAAAAAAATCACCAGAGTGAGAAGGAAAACTGCAACAGAACTGAACCCTTGAGGTTCCCAATAATTAACTGCATTTAGTTTCAATTTGTAGCGACGATCTAATTGTTCCTGACGTCTCAGTTACATTCAATGTTTTCCCAGCACAGACACAGGAACAGTCACACACCCACACACCAAAATACACACACACACACACACATTCGCAGACACACATTCACATAGCTCACAGTTAGAGGAGACCCCAGTTGAGTTTTATGGCCAACAATTGCGCTTAAGTGGACCCAACTTTACGAGCTCCCCTCTCCCACGCTGTCTCTGTCTCTGCTTGCACAGACAACCCGGGCAGACACTGCCATTGATTATGATTCGGACTTGTACTGGGAATGGAACCTAGGCTTGGTCTTCTCTACCACTTGGCCCACATGCCCCCCACTTGGCCCACATGCCCCTCTTGGCCCACTTGGCCCACTGGATGTTATAGAACAATTCAAAATAGCACGCAAGCCAAATCAAGTTATGTTGTGTCTAAGTGGGTGGGTGTTGTGTGTGTGTGCGTGTGTGTGTGTGTGTGTGGAACGTCTTGTTGTTGCCACTTTGATGTTCACATGCAAACAGTAGCTCAATGCGACAATAAGAAGTGAACTCCACAAACATGATGGACTAGCGGCTACCCACAAAATATTATAAACAACTTTATATAATTTATACTATTGAAATAATAATAAATATAATATAATTATAAAAAATATTTAATAATATTTATATTATTCAAAGAAAATAGTTATAAAGAGCAGCCTTAAAGGAAAAAATAGTTTGTCTGCCTTACTTACTACTTTACTTATTTTTTTTATAAAAAGTTGCTAAAACATATAATTTTTAACAAAGCTCTCAATGATAAATTATTACCACAAAATCTGTAAAATCTGTAAAATAAACGGATTCATATTACTTTTAATAAAAATGTGTTAACAAAAACTCCACTGGAGCAATAATTAAGAAGGCAAGATTTGATTACCGGAAATGATTTCTAACTAATGTTTCAATAGCACTTCTACATCCAACTGCAGGTATTCATTACATCTTTGATGTACAAATAAGATTTCAGATAACCCAATATTGATGTAGAGTCTTCAAAGAAGCTAATACACCCATTTGTGTACTGATATTGATTGCCGTATCTTGGGGCAGGGAGTCGGCCACTGAATAAACAGTTGCCATGGGAAATTATTAGGGACAAATAAATTAAATTTTATAGCACCGCGCACTGAAGGTGCCGACGATAGAGGGCGCCAGCGAGCCACGCTACCAGCCGGAGTAAGCCAATATTTTATGACTACTTAATGCGTTTTGCCGCCGGATGGGCGGACAGGTGGGGATGGAGTGGAGCGGGTGCGATCGTTCCGAATCGTCAATACAATTTTGATTGCCGTTTGTTGGCAATTATGGATTTGGTCGCTTGTTTGGCTGCGCTTTGTATTTGTGGCTCCTGCTGTTCTGCGGTTGTTGATTTTGGGCTGATTGTGGCGCGAAATGAAGGAGCTTGAGGGCTGTGTGCCTTTTGGGTTGTGCTGCGCCAAGAGCCAAGCACACTTCAATTTATTTCAGCTCCATTAATGGCGCAACATGCAAACTAAAAGTTAAGTTTCAGGCCAACAAGCAACCAGCCAGCAGCAACAACAACAACAACAACACCAAACAACATACAAAGCTCGATGCTCCCCTCGATCCACATCCGAGTTGCACTCTGCAGCTGCTGCTGACCATCATCAACACCCAGCTTACACTCTGTCTTCAATTCTTCCCCCAACCCCTCTTGCTGTGCAGCACCATCTTTTGTTTTTTACAAGCACTTTGCAAATATTTATGGCTGAAAGCAGCGTAAACAATAAACTCATAAACTGCAGCGACGCCAACGGCGACGGCGACGTCGACGTCGACGCGACGCCAGCAGTGGTAAACAGGACATCAATGGTAAATCGATTTTCCAAAATGAGTTATGTTGGCCGTTATGGAATATATACGACATAATATACATTGAGTTATAAAGTATCTTCACAATATGTGTGCTGAGAAGCAGACCAGCTCTGTAAATATTATTATATTGAATAATATTAAGCAATTCTTCTCAGTGTAAATTTTATTTGTAATATGTGGCTTTAGGATGGATAAGGTATTGTGGTTGTTTTTGAGCATAATTCTGAAACTCTTTCTTAATATCCTGATACTCTGAAATTTTTTATGAATAGTTTTGCAAATGCAGTCTGGGAATTCCAGGAATTTAATGTTTACGCATTTATGAGCTTTTTTTTGATTATTATTTACTATTTTTAAATATTTATTATTTTTTTGCAAAATGCAGTCTGCGCATTCCAGGAATTTAATGTTTACGCATTTATAAGATTTTTATATTATTACTTACTATTTTGAAATATTTATTATTTTCTTCTTCAGTTCTAATCGGATCTAGGCACAGAAATTTATTATACACTCAAACGGAAAACATTTGGGTAGATATAGTTATACTGATATCGATAAATCGTTGATATCGGTATTTTATTGGTGTTGACAAATGACTCACAACCCAGTCGAGTAGTCGCTACTCTTTAGTATCTGGACTAGGGCTAAGTTGTTGCGATGGATATTTATTTATATTTGAAATCTCCGGCATTTGAAAAAAGTGTAGAAAATAGATAATGATATGTCTTACAGACTACTAATTATTATTCTTCATAATCTGGTTTTTAAACATCTTATGACTATTTCTTTGTAATCCCACTTATTCCTTAATAATATATTAATTATTCTTAATTATCGATCACAATATACCTGGATGATATTTATTTTTCATCACAATACATTTTTTAAAAGCTCTTTCTTGTTATGTGGATTTCACTTGAGAACTTAATGAAAATGATAAACTATTTTAACTGGGAACTAAACAGACTCCAAACTGCATTTGCACGTTGCCGTTTTTAATTTGATATCAGAGGACAAAGTTCGTCGGAGGATCCACTTTGGATGTTGCTTGTTTGCTTTTCACTTTTGTCATGTGTCAATGACTACAAATATGCGGGTGTGTGTTGTGTGTGTGTGTTTGTGAATGTCAACGGTCCGTTGCAGGTGCATTTTATAAATTAGCAAAATATTTTGGCAACAGGCTTCGTCTATCTCTGTCTCTCTCTTTCTCACTCTAACTCGCTCTGTTGCATTGCGCTCTGCGCACGTTCGTAATTCAAGTCGACTATTTGCTCAAAATTGTGAGTGCGAGTTGCTGTTGTTTTTGTTGTGCAAACATGTTGCAATATGCTGTGTCATAATTAGAAGGCGTTGCAGCGTTAAATATGCCAAAATTTTGAAGCAAACATCAGACAAAGGCTGAATCCTTTGGGCACACGCAAGCAGCACAAACAGCACAAACAGCGCTGCAATTAGTTAAATTAACAGACAACAATGCAATGCAAATGGATAATAAGGTAATATTAACAAACTAACGAACTGGAAATGTTTGCAATTATTCAATATTAAAATTGTTTCGTATTATTCAAAAATTAGTTCGTTTAGTTTCCGTTTAACCAAGCATTTCCATTTGCAATTTAATTGCTGCTCCAAATTGTACCACATTTTGCAGGTGGATTTTACTCACCCACTCACACACACACACACAATATTTACATAAAATTATTGGAATAATCATTAAAACGAACCCATTGAATTGATTATCGTATTGGCCCCAAACTTAGCCTAATAGACTGACTTTCTGTTCACAACCAGGCCAACAATGCCAGTGTTGCCAATGCAAACTGATTGCCCGAATGTCAAATGCAACTAAATGCAAATTTGCAACTATTTATAGAGCACAGAAATTTATCAGTGGCAAATACAAATGCAAAAACAAATACTAAAAACTAACAGTAACTCATAACATTGGCAATAACATTTACAAATTGCATTTCCATGTTGACCACATGTATTACAACCTTTCGATACTCTGATTATTTGAGGCAGCTTCTTTTTTTTTTTAGTTTTCTAAAATATAAAAAATAAACCAAGTGAAAAGTGAAATACTTTTGAATATTAGCATATTAATTAATTATACATTATGCATGAGCATAAAAACTGTTATATTTAGCTGTATATTAAATGGTATTTATTATCATCATATTTATTATTTATAATGCATGTTGCAATTATCTATCCACTTATTTGGCTCTATAATAGATATATCTAATTATATTATGGATGCAACTCGGCAGTCCGACTTTCTAATCTCTGGCATTGGCATCACAAAGCTGCTGAGGAATGCATAATATATAGCCACAGATGTGATAGGGTGCACCTGCAACCAGCAACCTGCAACCTGCAACCTGCATCTAATTTACATGTACAAATTCCAACGTTTTTGGGGAGTATTTGGAAATGTTGTTGTGGAAGTGCAGCAGCAACAACTGTTCGATGTACACTTGATGATTACCTAACTCTGCAGCCCACAGCAATCCCCCCGCCGGCCCTTTGTCTGAAACATCGCTCAAAATGGCGTCCGTCCAGAGAAAGGTATTGAATTTGGTGTGCGTGTGTATTTGTGTGTGAGTGTGTGTGTGTGTGGGTTGCTCTGTTGTGCTATGTTGTAATCCTAATGAATCCTGCACCTATTTATTTTTCATTGTGGGAAATTGTGCAAATGCCATGACAACATTTCGCACAAGAGGCAGCTGTCACGCCCACAAACCGAAGCCTGAACCCCACACCAACACCAACCCCCACCCTCAAACGGCAGCAGTCGCGTCCATTTAAGCATGTGTGAGTGTGTTTGTGTGTTCAATTGTTTAAATGTCCTGTTACAGCAAAAAAAAACAAAAACAAAAACCAAAAAAAACAACAACTAAACAAGACAAAACTCAGAATTGTTCTTGTTTTGTATATAACAATGTCCCAGTTTCAGGGCAGGAGTTAGTGTTACACAGCTGTTGTTGTTGTTGTTGGTTGTTGGTTGTTTGTGTGTTTTACATGAAGCATTGTCTCTCATCAGTTTAATTAGTTGCTACGCTTTTGCTTTGCTTTTGCTCAGGCCTATGCCAACAAAAATAATAAATGTTTGCATTTAGTTGCTGTTGCTGTTGCTGTTGCTTCTGTTGTTGTTGTTGCTTTTGTTGCTTTTGTTGCCCTTGTCATGTCATAGCCAAGCACTCCTAAGTTACGTGAGCCGAGCTAACTAACTGCCAGACATCGCCCTGTCTCAACTCGGCTCAAGAATCACATCTTGTTTGCCATTCGCATGCATATTTTATGGCGCTGCCTCATTTTCATGTAGAGCACAACAAAACTAAACAGGAACCGAACCGAACCGAACCAAACAGGACCAGAGTGTAAAAATCCTTGATAAAGGCAACAGATGTTCGAGCAAGAGGAAGACCAGACTTACAAGAAACTGCAGTAATGCAAATAATTAACCCCCTAGCGCCAGACAATCTTTGTTCATTCGTTTCAAATTTGTATCTATCTTGGAAATATCCGAAAATTTAAAAATATGCAATATTCGAGAAAATTAAAAAATATGCAAGCATGTGAAATTCTAATTCATATTAATAAATATAATAAATATTATTATAGTATTGCTGGCAGTTTTGAAAGCCTTTATGTAAAGAAAAGTTTTGATAATAATCGTGAAAATAAACTTGGGACATTTGAGGGTCATCTTGGATTCTTCAAGGTTAAAAGATGATAGTGAATTCAGTAGAATAGGAGTTAGAAATAATTTTTATTGAAACTAAATAAATTACATTCAAACAAATATAATAAAATAAATATTAGCTGTGAGTTTGGAAACTGAATTCAAAATTCTCAGTTGATAGGGCAGGAGAAGATATAAAGATGACATAAAACAATTACCAAATATTTTAATATTCTCGTGCAGTATTATTGTAATATCTTGAATATGCTGAATATATATAATATATAGTAAAAAAATATTCTAGATTCCCTGGAAGCTTCAACTTTAAAGTATTTTTATTTTATTTTTATTTTTAGTTATTTTAATTGACTCTACAGAAGTGATACGATTATTTTGTCCATCATATTTATTTGTTTTATTAGTTGCACATTCCAGCAAACATTAATCCCGTTATTTCATTGATTTACCAATAGAAAATCTTTATAACATCAATTTGGTTATTTATCTAACACATTTACACACATCACAATATTTATTTTGTAAACAAATATGTTAATAAAACAACAAAACAAAATAAAAACTATTTTGAAACTATATGTTTTGGAATTGAAATGGATTGCAAATAAAAATTTCACTTTCCGTGCAAATTTAAAAATAAATCTATCTTTTGCTCTTAAAATTAGTTTTTTAATTGGAATTTGGAGGGGGTAGCACGATTTGTGTGTGTGATTTGAAATTTTAGGCAGGACATTCAAATGAAACTGATTTTATTATAGAATAGAATAATAATGAATTAAATTGGAGAATAAAGAAAACTATTTTTTAATTATGTGTGTTGTTTCTTCTGTTTTTATTTTCAATATTGTTTTTCCATTCAACCAATTGTATCATGTTTTAAATAATTGTAGGGACTCAGCTATTCAAACTATAGTTGGAAATCACTGGGATATTCAGTTTTGGTCATGCCCACAAGCACTTAGTATCTGAATATTCAATTTTATAGAAATAGAATGGCCATCATTGAAATCAATTAAGTGTCTAACGGTTTGCAGACGAGGTCGTGTGTTTGGCCAACTCTTTTATCAACTGTTTTTTTTTTTAGAATGAATATCTGGGTTCGCAAAACAAATGCAAAATATTTGTTAGCAAAACAATTTTTTGGCGGATTTTGAACAAAAAACGACAACAGGAAAGTTATTAAAAAATCAGAATATCTGTCGATGCATACAAAAATGTGCATTTAATGGAAGGCGATTGCACTGGCTGTTGAAATTGGCGCTGCTTTCTTTTAACTGCCTCGTTAGCTTGGCCATCGAAGGAACATAAAAATTGTACGCTCTCTGACTGAAAACGAAAATGCCAAGGCCCCCTACTCCTACTCCAGCCCCCCGCCACGCCCCCTTTCCATCATAGATTTATCGCTTTTATGCGCTGGAAATCACATTAGCCGCGCATAAAACCAAAGAAGCGCCAACATTTTTGAAAAGAAAAATGCATGGATCTGGCGCAGTAACACTTAAACAGGCTATAACTTCCTATAATGGGTGTCTTTTTAAGAGAAAGAATCCTGAATCCACACACAAGGATTTGATAAGTGCACATGCACTCAATTTGTTTAATTTATTAATTCGATTTTTAGTTTCTAGGTTTAAACAAATATTTATATAAAAATCTTATGCATACTTTCTATTAATAAGCAAGAACATAGACAATTGTAATTTGATCAACATTTCAATTTGTTTTGCATTTATTGTTTATTTTAAGCTTTGATCCCACACACCTGAGCACCCTTTGAAAACTTTACTTTCTGTAAAAAAAAATAATCATTGAGATTGTGATTGCGGCAACAAAAGAAAAGTGCGAAGAGAGAAGTGTCTGGAAAAATAATAGGAGCAGCTTTCCTTAACTCTCCGCTGCTGTCATTTGTATAGTGTGGCGTTGGGGCAGCTCGAAAAGGGGGCAGGCGCACTTTGCCAATGGTGCACATGAAATATGAGTTAAGGAAATTGATGACAAACATTTCAACGTTTATTGCATAAAATTACCATAAAATATTGCACGCAAGTATTTTTTTGCTCGTTATGAATTCTTTTTTTTATTTCCAGTTTTCAAACGATTTAAGCGATCGACGAGAGTGCAGAACGCAGAATAATTGCAGCAAGGGAAATGGTTGCAAGAAGCTCGCCGCAGCCGCAATAACAATCAGAAATGCAAATACTTTAAAGCTCTTTAAATTGAGTCAATATTAAGCTTTTATCCAAAATTCACATAACAATATACATAAATATATACATACTTAAATATTTGTATTTTAAAGTGGCATTATAGCCATATCTTTTTCGCAGCTGGCTAGCATCTTATAATATTTATAATAATGAGGAAAGCAGATTGAGGAAACTTAATTAAAATGTGGTAAAAACAATGTGGTTTTCAACAGAGTGTCACAGTGTAGAATATAATTATCTATAATAATATCTATTTATTGAGGCATCCAAACTGAATACTTCCAAATGGATGACATATATTAATTGTAATCATTTGTTGCAGTGGCAACTAAAGTCTGCTTCCATGGCGATTGACAGACGAGGCGCTTAACTACCTTGAAAGAAAATTTCAGCATTGGCATAATTAAAAATATTACCACAGCTATCTTGGCCACACCCCCACTTGGCCCTTTTCTTTGAGCTGCTGCGGATGTTGTTGCTGCCGTCTTCTACTCCTTTTGGCCATGTCATATTTATAACCACCTGCACTTCATTCACCAGCCACTATAAATTGTTGGCTGCTGCTGCTGTTGCTGCTGTGGCTCCTGTCGACAGATGCGGGCACATGACTGGTGGGGTGTTTGGGGAGGTTCTTTGGGGTGGTATCGTCTCCGCTGTGGCATCAACGTTGCCTGGTTGGCGCCCACAGGCAACATTATTTGACGTAACCAAAGTAATTTTAATTTTCAGTGCGCAATGCTCTGAAAGGAGCCACTGAAAGGCTGGAGGCGGTGGGGCAGCACCAAGTGGCACTACAATGCACTTAGCAGCGCAGCAGCAGCATGTAGGGGGGGAGGGGGAGGGGGTATCAAGGCATTCGGAGCAACGAGTCGCTTAAGCATATTGTAAATAGACTGCATAATGAGCTGCGCTTGCTTTTTGAGACTGACAGTGGGAAATTGAGGTGAAAATGGAAGCCAAAGAATCACCTCAAGACACACAACAGAGAAGGGGGCATTAATGGGGAGCACAGAGTCTTAGCTGCTACCCCATCAAATGATTTCAAATTATGGGTTGCGCATCGAATTTGGGAACGTTGTATTTAAAAATACAGTTGAGTTATTTGAACACCAAAATAAGTAAACTATTGAAAACTGTTTGAAGTGCTGCAAGATAAATGGCAACGGGTGGATACTAAAAGGGAAAGAAAACTTACAAAACAAGAATATTGCCTGAACTTTATTTTAACTATTAGTAAAGTTGACAAAGATATGCCAAGTACGAGTATAATAAATATTTATGCTTACCCGAAGTTTTAAGCGTGCAACTTAAAAATATATTAAACATAACAAACACGTATTTATTTTTCATTTAAAAAATGTCCTTTTAATATTAAAATTCTAAACACCCTTGCAACTTCATATTGCTTAATATTATTTAATAGAAAAGAAAAAAACATATTTATAATCGAATTTACTGATAAAGAAGATCCATAAACAAAATTAAAATTATATCTTAACTTCAGTTTAGTAGATCGGCTATTTGCCTGAGTTAAGTAGCCGACATATAAAATACCACACCGCGTCGTTTAATTACCAAAATTCCACAATATAGCTTTAAGACAGAGAAATGTACTTATTTAACAAATGGGTTTATTTAAATGGCTGTATTGACTTGGCCAATCTTGCTTATCAAGAATATATTTATGCCTTATATATTTAGCCTTATAGGTTCGGAGACGTCTCCTTCAATGCATCACAAAGTTGACGACAAAATGATGATAACCTCAACATGAGTAGACATATTAAAGTTTAGCAAATTCTTTGTCGACAAAGTTATCAATTCAACACAACTTAGTTTTGACAAATGGTAACTCAATTAATGTAAAGCTGTAAACCAAAACAATGTTGCATGATAAAGATAGAGATAGAGACAGAGCCAGGCACTTCCAGTGTTTTTCCAGTGTCGCAAATTGAAAACAACAAATGTCAGCAGTTTTATGTTCTATAAAATCAACAACAAGCAGAGCTACAAACAACACAGACAAATACAATGTATAAATGATGATGTAGCTGATGATGAATGTATGTGTGTATGTATGTGTGTGTGTGTGGATGTGTGTGGATGTGTGTATGTTTGTTTGTGGGGCATCTCTCAATCCGAACCGTTCAAGTATCTTTGTGTTGGTGGCCAAAGTGAATACGAAATTTGCATACGTTGGCTTTACGACTCAGTTGCAAAGTCCCTCGTCCCTCGTCCCTCGTCCTGCCCCGAGTTGAGTCACAGTTTCGAATCACCAAATTGAGTGCTGTCAGTTGTTGGTTTGTTACTCTTCACCAGTTTGTCCTGGCTGGGGCTCATTTCAACTTTTGAGCATTTAGTCGACAACATTTCCAGCTCAACCACTTGATTGCGGCACTAAATTATATTATGTTCATTACTGAATACAAATGCGAATACGAATACAAATTCGAATACGAATACGAATACCAGCATCAATATACAAAACAAAAATAAAATAAATGCGCAACAACCACTTGATATTTGGTTAGACAGTCAATAAAAATAAATAAAAAAAACTTCAATAGTATTTTTACACTACACAGTAGATACTCAGTAATTTGTTTGTAATTGACAGCAAAATATTTACTCAACTTTATTGTAAATTTAGATAGTTAGTTTTAAATTAACGTTCACTTGAAACCAGCATTTCACAATGTGTTTATATGAAACAGGTCGAGCCGAGTTGTAAATTCGAACTGATTTTGTTTCTTAAGATATGTATATAGCAAGACTATGGTCACTTATGCTCTAAGATAGTTATGTATCTATTGTGCTGACACAGCCGGTGGTCATTTTATCAAATGTAAGGGTCATTTTACAATCTGCCAGTTTTGTTTTTATCAATAAGTTGCTTATATATAGGAAATTGATGACCCTTATACGACCAAGTTACTTTTTACTTCTCTTGGACGTCCAGTTCTGGAATATGGATCTTGTGTGTGGTCTGCACAACAACATATTCACCAAAGTAGATTGGAATCTGTGCAGAAGAGCTTTCTACTATTTGACTGGGGTGTACTGCCTCCATACTCAAATAGACTTCTTCTTATTAACCTTCCTTCCTTAACTAATCCTCGTGTTATGTTAGGAGTTTTGTTTGTTGTAAAATTACTTAAAGGCGAAATCGACTCAACTGCGTTGATGAGCCAAATAAGTTTTTATGTACCCTCTAGACAGTCTCTTTATTACTTCCCACTTTATTTTAATCGTTGTACTACTAACTATTCCTTGCATGAACCGTTTCGAGTACTCTGTAATGATTATAAAAAACTATATCATGTAATCAATTCAGAGTCATCCATTTCTTTAATTAAAAACTCAATTTTAAGTGTCTTATATAATGAATAACTTTTTTGCATGTACATGTGGTGGATCTTAACTAATTCTTAGTAATTAGTTTCTTACTGATTATTTTTGGTCTGATTGGGTTTTTCTGGGTTTTCCCCAATTCATGCAACAAATGTTGGGCCATTTTGTTTTCTACCCCCTGAAATCTTAGAAATCTAAAATAAAAAAATATAAATTCTTATATATCTTATAAGTATTTTAGTATTTTTTAATTTATTTATAATTTTAATTTTTGTATTTTTGGTGTCGACTTACTTTAGTTGACAATAAATAAATAAATAAATAAATAAATAAATAAATAGATAAATAAATAAATAAATAAATGCTAAACGTGCAACAATTCTAACATAGATTTTCTCTTCTTTAAAATAGCGTTAATTCTTTAACACAATAGTGAAATATATATTTTTCAGAAAATTATATGTGTAACCATTTAATTAAATGATACATTTTTTAAATTAAATAGTAAAGCATTTCAAATGTTTTTAATTCAGATATAATTTGACCAATTTTAAAGCATATTTATTTTAAATACTAATACTAATAATTAAAAGTACAAATCAAAACGACATAAGCTTTTCTTTAATAATTTTAACCTACTCAGCATCTGATGCACATCTCATTATGAATGAATTGAATAAAATAATTTGTTAGTTTGAAATATTTAAAAAACAATGTTGATGACCGAATATAAAAAAAAACTTGATAGTAAATTAAATAAATAATACAAATAAGCAAATAAACATTTATATTTATTTATTTATTTTATTTTCATTCAATTTAAATCTTTATTTTTAATATTTATAACTGTATTTTTTAATTATTACTTATACATCCATTTCAAAACTGTGAACTGTTTTTGGTCCACATTGAAGAAATAAATACAGATCCCTTGCTAAATCAGATGGAAAATAAGATACATTATCAGCTATATAAGATGAAGATTTTAATAAATAAAACAGTTATAATTTATAATTCAACTATTATGTTAGTTTTGACAAGATGCTGATATTTATCACTTTCAGGTAATTATTTCGCATGATATCCGAGGCTAATGCACTATGTGCATTATGTTTGTATAGTTGTTTCTATTTATGCTGCGCAATGTAATTGTTGCGACAAGCAGCTGCAACATATCCGCAACAATACAAGTTGCAAGTTCGCCGCTTTCTTCAGCAAGTCACAGGCCGCAAACTGTGCTAATTAGCGGAGACAAAGGGTTCGAAAAACGGAGGCAACTCGGGCCGCAGACATATGGGTGGAGCTGGCGTAATAATTACAACCGTTAACATACACAAAAGGAATGCACATACACAAGCATATGTAAAGAGAGACAGAAATATAGATAGAGAGAGAGAGGGATATATTACGCATACGCCATATACGCCAGGGCCTGCAGCGTTCTTGTTGCTAGTCAAACAAAAGCCGCTGCACACAATGATAAAAACAAAACCAAAAAAATACTGCCTGGATTTGGACAATGCGTCTGAGCTTGATTCGGAGTCGGAGTCGGAGACGGAGCCGGAGCCGTAGTCCGTGTGCCAGAGCGGATAAAAGCTTATTTACAAGGATTGCGTTAATGCAGCTCGCGGCTATGCAGCACGAACTTTTCTGGTGGCATTTATTTATGCTTATGCTTTTCCATATCTGTTGCATGTTTCCTCGCACACATTATTGATGCATGGTGCTCCTTGCCCCAACAGCACAAAGGGATTAACAGATTTCACTAGACGTTCGCTTAATGTGAGCAAATACCGAATGGGAAATGTATTTTTATTTATTATATTTTTTTTTTGTTGGAAATTTTAATTTTTTTAGTCTGAGTGCATTTTTTTCTTGTTCCTTGAAGTAAATTTTATTTATTTTTATTTATTTAAGCAGGAATAAAAACATCCACAGTCTTTAAAAATAGCTTTTAATGAAAACTAATTAAAATTCGTTAAAATTGAAATGAAAAATTATATTAAAAATGTTTTTAAATTGGGGTATTATTATTATGTTAGGGGTGTTTGTGCACTGCGACTTGGTAAGTCTATTGTGCCCCCTTCTGGGCTTAAAGCTCCTCCATCAACCCAAGCTCTTGCACGAATGCTAGAATCTTTATTGGGTTAAGGGCTACTATATCATTGCTCATCATGACATGCATCCCTAGGATGTTGCTTCTTTTCCTTGATAGGGCTACACACTCTGCATTGAGGATTCCTCCTCGCTGTCACAGAACCTGCAGAGTCCGCTACTCATTATACCCAGCTTGGCTAGGTGACTTCTTAGTCTACAGTGTCCCGTCAGTAGACCGGTGAGTATTCTAAGATTGTTTTTACTCATGGCTATAATCTTAATTCGCTTCTGATTATAGCCACCCAGAAGACATTTGGCTTGTCGGAGTCCTGGTGCCTCTGCCCAGCTCCGCTGCATCCTCTGTCTTTCTTCGTTTCTAAGCTCCTGTCGTATTGTGTGCCTTCCGATGCCACAATACAGTTCAGGTCCTTCTAGTGGTCTCTCCGCCCCCAATCTTGTTTGCCTGTCGGCCAGTTCATTCCCTACTATGTCCGTGTGGCCCGGGACCCATTTTAGGATGAGCCTATTGGTTGTCCCGAGTTGGTCAAGTCTGGAACGTGCTTCTAGGACTTCTAAATAGGTGTAAATGAAAATAAAATAAAACAAGGAAATACTAAATCTTCGCATATTCAAATCTATGATGGTCAAGCATATTTTGTAAGGATTGCGGCATCCTAGTAAAGGTATTTTACGAATGGGTAAAATATGACTACCTAATAGCAAAGCACAATCAATTTGGCCATTGATTAATTTCTGGGAGACAGGAGATTAATAACAAGACGCTTACTGGAGTAATATCAAGCGAAGTTTGGGATCACAGCTAAAGTGTACAGAAAAGAGAAAGAATTGCTTTTGGACGGACTCAATTCAATCTTATTAGTTGTTATACTGAGGATATCGAATACATGAGCAATATTCGGGAATAGAATGGACTAAGAGACAAGGTAAGCTGGCTGGTGAAGGAATCATTAAATTCTTTCAAGAAGACATATTTTTTTGACCCTAAATGAATAAATAAATAGAATTTATATTAAAAGCATATATTCAATTGATTCTTATAAATTGTTAGTGTTATATCTGATTCTATATATAAATAAATTCGGTTGATGTGCATATATAAGTTGATTGGAAAGACTGACGTTGGCTTAACCAAAATTTAGTGACTTTTGCCGACAAAGGCAAAAGATTGACAGAATTGAGCAAGTTGTCATCGAGCACTTGGAAGCCCATTCCATTACCTGATTACGCCAATAAAGCCTGGAGCTGGAAAAAGAAACCCAATACCACTGCATGCATACATGCATCATACATCATTCATTCTGCGTGGTCTGTTTGGTGTGTTCTTGCCTCAACTGTTGTTGCACGCGGTGCGTATAAATTATGCAAGAAGCTTCCATAGACGAAATCAGATTGCACGAATTTGCATTTGCACCTGCAAAAATGCGAAATGTGCCACGAATCACGTTCGCAGCTTTGCAATGTATATATATACTTATATGTATATATATATATATAACATGTAGCATGTATTTACATATGTACAAATGTACTTGCATCAGGCACAAGCAGACTGCACACTTTTTGATACATGTGTTTGTGCAGAAGATGCCTAAGCTTAAGTGCCATTAGGCACTGAAACTGAAGACTACACAGTGTGTGTGTGTTTGCGTGTGTGTGTGTTTGTGTGTGTTTGTGTGTGTGTGTGTGCCAGAGGATGTTTCACAAGGAGCATAATGCATATTTAAAGAGTTAGCTGGCAAGTGCGAAAAATCGAATATTTTAGTCAAAGTCTGCTCGCTCTTTGCACATAGTAGCCAAAGTCAGAGGTCTCCAACTTGCCACTGGGAGGCACCGCCAGACACACCTGAAGAGAAAACTGCTTAAGTGCATAGGCTGCAGACTCAATTCAAGTCTGATAGATTTTCTACTATTTTGTTGTTCAAAGGAAAAACAAAACTTGAATTGAGTGAAATTGGGTAAACTGCCATTTATTTTTTTAAATATTTTTGCTTTGAGTTAGAATTTTCAATAAATATTGCTTGTGACTTTAAATTAATGCAACTTACATTTACGACTGCATAGTATATAAATATAAATTCAAATTAACTATAATAAAATATGTATTAATAGTATTAAAAACTTATAAATATATTTAAACTCCCAAATGAAATGCCATTAAATAAAATGTTCATTAAATAATTGGTTAAAAGTCAAAGATTGACAACGAACGAATGGAATATAAGTGAATGCCTGTTACACACATTTCTGTGTGTTGGTGTGTGTGTGTGTGTGTGCACACTCTTAAATGCGTTGTGCTTAAATAACTTGCCATCATTTGTTTCTCTCGTTATGCAAATTTTTCACATGTTCGAGTGGGTGCGAGGCCAGCGAGGGAACCACAATAAAATGCATATGTTCGAATGTTGGCTATAAATTTTATATATGTGTGTATTTCACATCCACTTTGGCAGTTCGCCTTTTCGCCTGCCACTTGAGTAATTAAATTCAGCAATGCATCGCCACGCATTGCAAAGTGCGACGTGCTGCATGCATCACAAAGGGGGTGTGGCATTAACGCTTTGTGGTTAACATTTTTGTGGTTAAATGAATTTAAAACGCGCATCGCGCGTGCCAGGTGCAAAGTGACAACAACAAATTGCCGCCTTCTTCCTTCCTGTCTTCCAATGGTGGGGGGGGGGGGGGGCAAAAGGACGCTGACATATGCAAATACCCCAATGAATGATGGTCAGGGATGCAGAATGCGAAGCGGCACCGATCATCCAGCTGCCAACCAACACCCACCCACCCAACCCACCCAACCCACACATGAAAATGGTTCGCGCTGGCTGCCAGAGACGAATTGCTACCCATTGACATGCAAATTGTGCAACTGCAACAGCAACAACAACATCGAGTTGAAAAACTCTTACTCTTTTTCTTGGTAAATCATTTGATGCCCTTACCTCTGATTACAAATATTATATTTCTACTGCATTTTACTATCTTAGACAGAAAGAAAAATGCTTTTTGTTTTTTTTTTTGCTTTTATTTAAGCCAATTTTGGTATCCTTTTTCATATGCATAAATTATTGGCTTTTTGCTTTGAATTGAATTAAATTGATTTCCTAAATACTGGAAGTGCAACAAAACATAGAGAATCTAAGATTTAGAGAGGAGATTTAGCTAATATTTTTTGAGGTAAAAGAATATATTTAAATTGCTTTATTTTGGGCCTAATATATATGGGTAAAATCATTTTTCGTTTAATTAATTCTCTGTGTACTCAATTTAAATATATCTATAATTGAAATAGAATAAAAAAAAAACATTTCTGTTTAGTTTGCTGATAATTGAATTGTTATCCTGATAAGTTTTCTTACATTCAAATAAAACCTATTTATCTATTTATTATTTATGAAGGTGTGTTCAAAGTTGTCGGTGGAGCTGCTTGGTGCTTGTGTCTGTTAGGACAAGTGTTACCCACTTTGCCACAAAGTTGCAAGGACCCTCAGACAGCCATTTGCTGGGGCTTAACAAACACGTGCTTTTATTATTATTGGCATGCGTTTTTCGCTGGCTGAACTCAGTTGGCATTCGGCTGCTCTGCAGCTTTTCACTTGTATTTTTTATTTTTATTTTTTTATTTTTATTGAAAATAATTTCAATTCGTTGGGTTGGTCCCGCCTGCTGTCGACTGATGAACTTAAATTGACACTCGCTTCGTTTTGTTTTAATTCCATTTTGTTTTTGTACGCGTGCGTTTTTCTACCTACTTTAATGTTATTTATTTCCAGTTGTAATTGCTGCTGTTCTTCTCATTGTTGTTGTTGTTGTTGCTGGTGTTGTTGTTGTATTTCTTGTTGTAGCTACAAAAAAAATATATACGATTGCAAATTGTTTCTTTAATTGAATCATTTTGGGTCCGTGTGTTGCCGATGCCCATCGGTCTGCGAATGTTTAACATTTATTTTCAATAATTTGCGCTTATCGCGAATTTGCAATTAAAAACGTGCAATAATTATTAATTATTTGTGTGCCATGACACAAATTTGTTTTGAAGATATAACGACGTAAGTTACCATAATAAGGCACCGCAATTAAATTAATTGCATTTCCTTTATCATTTTTGTATACCCTGTGTTTATTACAAAAGCTGGAAAATTGTAAATGATAATATTAGTATATGATTAAAGATAGTACCAGATTGCTAAAATACCTTAAATAGATACTCGCATAAGAAATAAACATATTATGGAAGATAACAAAAATCTGAGCAATATAATAAATATATAGTATATAGTTTAGTAATTTATTTAATCTTGCAACAATTATCATGAAAATAGCATAAGATCTTTTTACTGGGTAGCGTTGAATCACGCACTCTTTGCAAAAAATTACTTGCGTAATAAACAATTATATTAAAAAATTAATTTTTGCAGTATTGTAGAATGGATTTTTATCAATTAAATTACAAAAAATTAAATGTTTATCATTTTGTGAATTACCTTTGCAATTAATTTTATAAAATTATTTCTTTGTCATAATTCGATTGAGAGTCGTTTAAATTTACTACACTTTCAAATATAATTAAGAAATAGTAATTAAAAATGTGTATCAATTATTTTCCGAATGGAACTTGCATTCGAGGTATGGAAAGCTAACAAGGAAAGCAGTGCCTGATGTTAATGTTGTGCCAAGGAAAACAGGAGGGAAAATCAACAACACAACAAAGCACTTCTTGTGCTGCAACTACTGGGTGCAAGTACAAAGAAAACAACTACAAAAGAAACTAGAACTTGAAATGGGAAAACAGGGAAACTGAAAGGCTTTTCCTCGTTGTCTGTGTTTTATGTTTGCCAAGTTTTTAGCTCCGCATGATAAATGCGGTTTTTGATGCACAATTTTAACTAGAGCTGTTAGGTGTGTAGTTCTCTGTATGTCTGTCTGTCTGTCTGTCTGTCTGTCTGTCAGTCAGTCTGTCCGTTTAGCTATCTGTATAAAAGATGCTTTTAGGTAGACAACACTCATTTCACACATCATTTATATGCGTAGTCAAAGCGCCTAAAAAGGGTTTGTTCAACTTTTTACCAGCAACTTCCGCTCCAGCTGGAAACATGCAAAATAATATATGAATACAGCTTGTAATGTTATGTTGAAGTTGTATAAACCTCCAATACTGGCCTGCCATTTGTGGGCGTGGCCATATATTGTTGTTCTTGCAACATTCTGACACTTGTAGCAGAATCTGCAGTTGTTATGCTTGTTGCAGCTTTCCATTTTTTTTGCTGCTTAAGTGCGTTGGCAACGCCATTTTCAATTGAGGAAATCGTACGCAGCAGGGGCGTGGCACGCGTGGTACGCGATGTGGCACGAACAATTGAAAAGTGAAAAATTAAAGGCGTTGCTTAGCTTTCAACTAGGTTGCATTGCAGATAAGTAAGCTCGATTTTCGCCATAAATTTTACCGAGCAGTTAATTATCATTAAAAATTTGTATTTGTAATAAGTAAATATAAATTAAATTAATTTAAAAAAAAAACATTTAGTTCTACTGATAATTCCGATAATAAATCGGGTAAATTCTAATTTTAAAGTTAAATAATTTTTGTTATTTTAAATTTAATTTAACTTAATTTATTTGTTGCTTTTGTGTTTTTGTGTGTCGACTGATATTTGACAACGTTAAATAAAGCAACTTCTATAAATACTTATTTAAGATTAATATTAATTAAAATCTAATTAGCTACAATTATTTTCTGCAGAATATGTAGCAAGCTTGTCAATTGTTTCAGCTTCGATATTTATTTATAGCTGTGTGGAATTCCAGGCTGAATGGCAAACTTCAGCTAGTTAGTGAACTGGGACATTGAATGCTAGAGTAAAGGCTCTGAAAAGTATGCCACGCCTTCCAAATCACTTTGTCAGTTGCAGATGTCACGCGTCGCCGTCGCCGTCGCCGTCGCCGTCGCCTGTCAACACGTTGCCCCAAAAAACCGAAAGCTTTGCCCCGAATTGAGGTTTATTTCAAGCCATCCGTTTGACAGGCGACTGGCGACAGTCTGTGGCATCCCGTGTAGCTGTGGCCATATCTGAATGCTGACTGGTGGAGTTGAGTCGTCCCGATGGCACGTCGAAAGGGACAAATCAGTGAGGCGAAATTCTTTGCTGAAGTTGACCCGAAACAGGACCCGCTTAAATGCTGAATAGAACGGAGCGAAACATAAGACCACAAACAGACATAAAAAACAAATCAAATTATTACTTAATTATGCTTAAACGTCGATTACCACAAGGACACAGCTGCCCTTTGCCATTGCTGTCCCAGTTCTCTCAGTTGTCCCAGTTGTCCTGTATTGTGGCGGATGTCCGCACGTCGATTTCATTACAAAATAAATAACAAAATATTTGTAACTTGGCTAAATTGGTCACGTCGCTGCTTCTGTGCCCAGGTATAAAGCGGATATTGTAAAATTAAATTGATTCTCTCTCAATTTCTCTTCGCATTCTTGCCACAGTTTGTTTACTGATTGTTGTTGTTGTTATTGTGTAGCTGCTCCTTGCGGCTTTTATTTTTCATCCTGCCGCTGGCTTAGGGGAGGGGGGGAGGAATGGGACATAATGGAAACGGCATATACAATGTGCATTTATATTGTGGAATAAATAAATCTAATGCCTGTTCATCATTTTCAGCAAGAAAATGTTACAAATTTACGTGACAGATTATAGCGAAACACACACAGTGTGATAGAGTAGAGAGAGAGAGAGAGAGATAGAGAAAGAGAGAGAGAGTCAGAGAGCTCATTCGCTTGCGATGTGCTTTGCTTTTTTAATAAATTTCAAATGAACCTCAAAGGCATCTGAAAAATTAAGGCTTTGCCAAATGGAATGCGCAATAAATGTCCCGAGTGCTCGTATCAAAGAAATAAATAACAAATAAATAAATCAAAATAATACAAATAATGATGATCTTGCAACATGTTTCAAGCTGCGCATATAAGTGAAGTACAAATGAGTAAAAATGCTATAGTCCAAATTTATCTTTCTTGAGATTATTTATTCTATACTATATCACAAATAATAATTTGTACATGAACATAAACAACACCAACACACGTATTTTAAGATTTTTATAATGCACTTGCAGTAAAATAAATCGGAAAATATTTAAAAATCAATTATGTCACTTTACATTTAATGTAATCTAAAATAAGTTCAAATTATAATAATTTTGTACTTCAGTCACATTCTCCTGCCTTGGGATTCATTTTTCTACCACATTCAAGTTCGATTATATTTGTCGAATTTATTATTATTATATTATTATTATATTTACATGTATAGATGTGTGTATATGATGTACATATATGTATGTATATGTGTGCTTGTACATCATGTGTTTCCAAAATTATGGCAGCAGTCTTCACAACTTTCACGCAATTGAATTCCATTTGGCCGCTGTCAACAAGGACATCAGAAACAACGGCAAAAACACCAGCAGCAAAAAGCAATCGAAAATGGAAATGGGCATCTGGATGGAAGAGGGGGTTGGTGGGGGGGTGGGCATTGATGCTGCATAGATATGGGGAAACAAGCGCAACAATATGTTGCAATTGTCTGGCAGCGAGTAAAACAAAAGTGAAATTCTAACATCATCACGTAGGAAGCTGGACAGAAAAAATAAGAGCAGCAACAGCAGCAGCAGCAGAAGTGGCAGCAGCACAAGTGGCAGCAACAGCAACAACAACAACAACAATGACTATGACAATGGTCGCTTGTTTGTGATTTAGCCAAGGGATATGAGCGTTACCAGCGCAGTTGCCATGACAATCACAATCACAACAAGAAGTACAAGTCGCAGGATACTGCGGGAAATAACAGCTCGGAATACGTATGTAACTAGCAGAAGAAGAAGAAGAAGAAGATGAGCATTGAGAGAGCATCCAGGGCCGAAAGTATCCGGATAATTGCCACGACGAGGATGAGCTGCTCCTTTTCATATGTGCAACCAAGTTGAGGCAAGAGCAAGAAATAACAACAAAAGATTGAAAAGCTAAGTGAATTTTTTCCTGTGAAACATTTTTCAAAGTTGGGTGACTATTTTCAAGGATCCGTGCTTAAAAAGAATAACTCAATGGACTTTAACATAATTAGTTGATATGTTTTGTTTTACAAATTGGTTATCAGTTTTTATAAACTCAAGTTGCAGATTGACGCCTATAATTAAAAACAAGAGAGAACGTTGCAGTCGGACGTAACCGACAGCGAAATACTATGACACCATAACTCTAGATCACTCCTACTTTTAAAGTTGAAAACGAGATTTTGGGTCGTGCAAAAACTAAAACTATATATACCTTTGGTATCATAGTATAAAAGAGAAAAAAAATTATGCTATGAAAACATTAAAAGATTTTTTTAATTGATTGACAATTTTCTTATAAAAAAAAAAAAATTATCCTATGAAAACATTAAAAGATTTTTTGAAATGATTGACAATTTTCTTATTTACATATGTATTCTTCTTTTGTTTTAGTTTTTTTAATAATCTGAATATTGTATTTTAGTACTTGAACATTCTCGTAAAACATATTTGGGTAAATCTCTTACGTCTCTTAGGAATTTGCTAAGTTTTTAAATAAATGTTGACCATAAGCTGTGGGTAAAAAAATAACTACAAAAGACTCAAGAACTTTAAGCCATCTCCACTGGAGATTCAAATATTTTGGCCCACCTAATTCAAGTTGTTGTTATTGTTGTTTACTGCTACTTTGAATGTTGTTGTTGCTGTTGTGGTTGTTGTTTCGCCCCAGGCTGAGCATTGAAGCGCACGATGATTTAACTTTAACGAAGCCTTTCGCTTAATTTTTGATTGCCCCTTGACTTATTTGCAACATGACCCTGAACCCCAATCAGAAAAAAGCACGGTTTAAGGAATTGTTTGAACGCTTTTCTATTGATCATCTAAGTATGGAATGATAGCGAGAAGTTTTCGAAATACCAAGTTCAACATGAGTTGCAAGTTTCACATAACTGCAATAGTTTGCAACTGCAGTGGCAGTGGCAGTGTCAGTTGCAATTAACGTCAGAAAATGGCGAGTCTTAATCATTTTCACACTTGGTCTCACTTGGCTGGCAACATGCTCGTTAATCTGTAAGTCATCAGTGTTAATTTGCTCTACCAGCCAAGTGCCAACTGCCAACTGCCAACTGCAAACAGTCAACACACACACACACACACACACACACACAGCCAGCACGTATGAGCAGAAAATTACGTAATCCAAGTTTAAATGTTCCGGAGCCGTTGCCAAGACGACAGCCGATGACCTTATTCAATTTTTACTAAAATATATTTAATATTGATTTTATTATTGATTTTTAAAGAATTTAAAAATATTAAGGGGTATTTATTTTTTTTTTAAGCACGAATAAATTTCAATTCAATTTCCATTTTTGATTTAAGATTTTATATACAAATATTTTTAATTTTAATTTGACATTTTATAAAAGATTATTTGATAAGGGGCTTAAGGTTAATTTTTGATTATCATTTTAAGAAATTGTGTAAAGGTCATACATAATATACTCATTAATAATTTACTTGAAAAGCTTAAAAATATAAAAATTATTTAAATATTCCGAAAGCCCTAATTTGCAACTGCTGACATCTGTCAAACTGAGCTACATCGCTGCGAAATAAAACCAATCACAAATAACACATCAGAATGCTCTAATTGAAAGGCTCGACCAATTGATAATCTGAGCCCAATGTAATGTATAAATAAATATAGATAGAAGAATTTGGTTATCATGAATTTAGAAACTTCTGTCGTGTTTATTAACCGAGGAAATGAAATTTATACAAATTTTCGTATTATGGTATATTTATGCCCACAAGTTATATACGAAGACATATTTTAAAATTGTGGTTTTTATTATATTCATTATGCGATAATCGTGAATCGATGTTTGTTATCGATAGAACAAATAAAGCCTAAGCTACATTTGGAATACAAAAACTAAGATTTTTTTATTTTCTAAATCTCTTATGTTTCTCGAGATTAGAGCTTCTGAACATAGTCGGGAATGGAGTGATATGATCTGATATGAATGGAATTATATATGTGTCCATCTGCCTGTTCCGACATCTCCAATGATGCCTTTTTATGAAATGTTAATCATTTTTTTAACATACGCTGACAGGTCTAAAATATTTTGACACAGCATTATCTTAAATAATGATTCTAGGAAATCAGACAAAAATACCCCCCTCATATTTTTCTTGCTTACCTTTGCTTTTTGCCAAAATTATTTAAGTAACAAATGTGATATTTCTTCAATTTCTCAGTTACTGACTTACCATTGATTTTATTGCCTTGTCATCTCATAACCTAAATTAATTATAAAATATTCTTAAAACCTTTTATTTATCCATTGACAGACATTTTGAGAGCTGTGCAAATTTGTGCAGTCATTAAGCCTGATTTAAAAGAAATAACCAAATCTGAGGAAAGGGTGTATGTCTAGACGATTTATTATATTTGTGGCTTACCAAGTCCCATTTTAGTTCTGAACTCGAGGCACTTTGTTTGCTCTTCGTATTTTCAGCTACTTTGCGGCATCAGCTTCGAGAACGAGGGGCACGAAGAAGAAGATGCACAAAATGAAAAAGGGGCAGATTCTGGTTGAGCAGTTAGCCTCGCTGCAGGCACTTGTGCCCATTTTGAGATGGTCTTGTGAAAACTATATTTTGCTTGGCCATTGTTTTTAGACAATACAATGCTTGGCCCGACATCTCGACCAATTTCTGCTTTTGCATTTCAAATGCAGACAAGAGTCCAGGCCCGGAAGTTGTTTTCCAGCCCACAGGTTTTTGGCCAGACACATAAGAATTTCTTTTTTTTTTTTTGTCGTTTTCGTTTATGTGTTTTTCTTTTTGAGTGGGAGTTGATGGGAATGCGAGCCTAACCTGGCTCCTCAATTAACATGCATTCAATGCAGCCCTCCCTCTTGCAACCCCTTTCATTCACTTTTGCCTGTGCCTTTTGCTTATCTCCATCGTTTAATCAGCGCCTTTGTTTGCACTTTCACTTGCACCCTTTTGCATGCTGCACTTTTCAATGACACTTTAACACACGCACACACACACACACACACACAGTCACACACATATATATGCATACAAAAGAGACGACTCTGGCCTCTTATCACAGCCCACTTAAGGTTTGTTAACATTCAACATTCACTTCTCCTCTTTGGCTTTTCGCCTATTTTGCACCTTTTTCAGGCAGACATTGTCAAAATTCATAATTGAACAGTTTTCCTCAAAGGGAACGAGGTGTATGTGTATATGTGTGTGTGTGTGTGTATTTATGTTTGTTGTGCTTCTCTCTCCCTCTTGCTCTGCATGTGTGTGTGTGTGCTTGTGTGTGTGTACTAGTCAAGTGCTTTTCAGTGCGCATTTGCTAGTCGAAAATCTTTCGTTAATAATTCAAGGGCTTTTAATGTCATGAATATTCATAAAATTTTGAGCATGATTTGATTTTATTGCGTATTTTAGTCTGTCGACAACAGAAGCAATAACAACAACAACAACAACTAAGTGGACAACAATATCAGCAGCAAAAGGTTAAATTATTGAGAAAATACACAAAAAAAAAGGATGCTTACAACACCCACTTGTAAATCATTCGTTATGGGGATTGTTTCTATGATATACGGGTTAAGTGATTTTAAGTAGCTTTGGGTAGATGATTCATTTATTTATTTTTACTTTTGACTTCTTTTCTTAGTGTAAAATTTATTGTAAGATTTGAGAAAATAGCAATTTATGCATCTTAAAATTTCTATAATTTAATTTAAATCGACCTTATTTTATGTGCACTGTATAAAGGATCGTAAGTGATTTGGTTGAGTGGTATATTTATTATTTAACGGTATTTGAGACACTGTGTAAATGGAGCAGATTTTAAGCTTATCAGTTATATTTATATCTAATAATAAATAAATGAATGAAGCGATGTTGTATAACTTATGCTACAACTTTCTTGGCATGTATAAAATAATTGCAAGATTCATTAATTATAAAAATACAAGACATTTCTTGATATATGTTAATATTCAAAGAAAGTCGCGGTACTTAAAAAAGAAATTTAAAATATTTCTTAAATCAACCATTTGCAAGTTTTAAATGCATCAGTTAAAATAGAAAGAAAAAAACCCACCTAATCTCCAAGCAACATTTATTTTTATGCCTGAATCCTTCCTTCACATTATATATTTTTTTTTTTAACAAAAGCTATGTGAACATTAACATGCTTCAACTTGACGTAACTTACCTTTGTCCCACGCAACCCCCTCACCGCACCTGGCCGTCAAACAAGACAACCCTTTACGATTTTTTACGACCACACGTGCGTTTTGTTGCCCCTCAACCCCAACCCCAACCCCGCCCCATCCATTGCTCCTTGCTCCTTGCTCCTCGCATACCGCTCTTAGCAGCTATTCGCGAAATTCTTTTAAAGTTTCGCACGGCAACTCGTAAATTTAGTGGAAAATGTGTCGTAAAATATATATATGTTTAAATATATATATATAAATTGATGTGAATTCTCAGTCAGAATGCGAGGGGAGCTCTAGCTTATTGAGCTGCGTGCCAAGGGGCGTAAAATGCTCAATTTCTTATCGATTTCCATACTCTGGCTACCTACACATGCATATGTATGTGTGTGTGAGTGTGTGTGAGTGTGTGTGTGTGTGTGTATGTCAAGGAGAAAGGGTCTCATTTGTAGCTAATCATTAAAAGTACTTTACTATTCCGTTGAAGTCCATTAAATGGCTATTTGCTTATCAATTTCTATGTCTGGTATCTTGTGATTATATTTTGTGTTTCGATTTATTGTTGATTTTATATTAATTTTTTTTTTTTTTTTTGGGAAACCAAACTAGCTCACAGATTTCCCAACCCATTCAAAAGCAATTGTCGCATTGTTCTTGTTTATTGCCAGGAATAATTTGGGCGAGCTGCTCATGCATGGCAAATACGTGACAGTCGCGTCTTTTGTGTAATTGCGGGAGCTCTGATAAAAGGACAAGTGCGTTGGTGGGGTTTGCGGGGAGAGGGGGCTTGGTGAAGCGTCCCCGAAATGAAATCAAATGATTTGCCGTGCAACTGATTTATGTTTAATTTATAGAGCTGACTGCCGGCCTGACCGGCATGCAAATAAATTTCAAATGCGACCCAGCGATGAAGACATAAACTCGACTGGCCCCAAAACGAAACTACAAACGAGGCCCATTAAAGTTCTGACACAGCAAAAAACGAAACACTGAAAAAGAGCGAGAGAGTGTGTATAACAATTACAGAGAGAGAGAGAGAGAGAGAGAGAGAGAGAGTGTGTGAGTGTGTAAAAGAGAACAGCAGCTTAAGCGCTGAATACGCCAACAGGCAGTCCGAAAGAGAGCGAGAGCGAGCGACGTGTTGACCAAGTTCCTACTTGCGGTAGGACAGGATTTGCCGAAGTGCAGACGAACCAAAGCCAAACTGGAGCGGCAACAACAGCAGCAAATGCCGGCAAATACTTTTGTATAAGAGTTCGTAGTACAGTCGTAGAGAAATAACGAAGATAAAGAGAGAGAGAGAGAGAGAGGGTTGAAATAATTGAGTGGATTGGCATAAAGGCATAAACATAAAACGTTACAGTTTGAAAACAGTGCGAATAGAAAACAAATGTTAGAACTTATTAATTGTGTATATAAATGAATTGTAGTTAATATTATTAGATAAATAATTAAAATGTAAGTGAATTGTATTTGCTAAGCTTGAGGGATTGAATTGCTTTGCTAAAATTAATTTATTAAAACTACAAATTCTTAAATATTCAATATTATTAGCACACAAATAAGATACTTTTTAATTTGTGCAAATTCACCGACTACCAATTAAACAAATGTATACAAATAATTTGATATGTTTAGGTAAAGGGTTAATTAAATCTTAATAAGGTATTGCTGAGAGTTTATTTCTGAAAGAAAATTTAAATAAATCCATGACTAGCTTTTGTAGTGAAATGTTAAAGTGTTATTTGCATCAAGTCGGTTAACAACCAGTCCGTGGTTTGTGTCACTGCTAAGTACAAATTCGAAGTAAACATACGAATATTGACGTTTCTTTTGTTTTATAAGCTGCTTTATTGCAAGCGTATTTTTATAAATATTTTTTGTTGATGTTTATTATATATAATTAATATAAAAATAGTCTGTATGTGGTTTGTCTGTGTGTTTATTAAGCGTGGAAATTTATTTAAAATTATTATATAAGTAACGAAAATCAAGTTTGATTCTTATACGACTTTAGTTAGAGTTTGAATAGCATAAATTTTTATTTAGCAATGATGTTAAATGAATGCAGTTATTTGTCAGCCACCGTCACAGTTGCTCCGCATTTGTTCAACTTCTATTGCAACTCGCACAAATATCCAATAAAAATTCAGAGGGGTTAAAAGAAATGACATCAGGAGAGCAGAAGGATTTCAATGGGGGGATATGTGTCAAATAAAGAGCACCAAATTCAATTGCAAATAGTGAAACACATAGTTTTCTTGTCTCACAGTTTCGATGACAATTTTTTAGATTTTCACTTCGCTCAGAATGACAGTCCTTGGGGAGGGGCAAGAAGGGAACTGTCGTCGGGGTGGTCGCTTTGCGTATTTATTGGAAATGTTTCGATTTATGTTTAGAGCGATATTTGCATTTGGGCGGACAAACGAATTGCTGAAATCCATCATTACAAGTACAACAAAGTGATGGCAGTATTCAACCGAAAAAGTAAATTCGAATAAGGCTAAGAACATTGTGGTAAATTCTTATTTTCTTATACATTAATAAAATGGGATAACTTAACAGTTCCCTTTTATTGCGTTGAATTATTTAGAAAATAAGTCTATTTTTGCAGGCTTTTGTTAAACTTTGGCAATTAATAAGCCAATTATATATTTTTAAAGGGTTTAAATTACATTTATTTTGATTTTCCATTTAAAATAAATTAAAAAAAGTATTAAAACATTTTTGCTTAATAAGACTTTTTTGTAATTAAAATAAAAACAATTTGTATAAATTTATATAAAATAGATAATGGTATTTTTTACAGGAAACCAGATTTTTTAGCTTTTATGTTAGCCAAAATCTAAATAAGGAATCTCTAAAATGTGTGTTCGTGTGCGTTTAGGTCGTTCTAAACAGAACTGAACACGTGAAAAAACACACACACACACACACCCATACGTACACACACACAAAGAAAAACATATGCAAAAACCAACCGCGAGCTGCCTGCAAAATGGAAAGCAAAACCGTGTGGAAAGCAACGAAATGGGTCTTTAATCTTCTTAAGTGCGGCGAAGGTTTAACTTCATTCACTTCCCCGCGTCCTCCTGGCTGCACCAACAAGCTGCATCGAGCCCTCTATGGTTTATGGCTAAGAACAGTAAAGTTTGTCAGACCTTGTTTTTGTTCTCTTCTTTTTACTAGTATCCCTGATAGGGAATACCTAATGGACTTTCAAACTGAATGCTTTTGATATAATCCAAACCGTATTGGAAATTGAAACAGCTATAATTGTAATTTGAAGTATGACAAATTCGATTTTATACTTTGTTTTATATCTTAAATAAAATAAAATAATTAATACACTTAAAAAACTTTATATAATAATGTATTAATTTATACATAAAACAACATAATTTTTTTTTAACCAGGAAATATTATTTATAATAACAAATATTTATGACAAAAACTCTTCAATCTCCGAAAGACCCATGGCCAAAAATAAGGATCTGCCTCGCCCAAGCCATACAAAGCAATAATAAAAATTAGAATCAGTCCAAAATAGAATATATCTTTTTGATGGACTATATTGGGGAGATCTGTAGGGCGACAGAATTTGGGCTTGACCCGACCAGTTTTACGAGACTGATATTCACGTCTCACAATGTTAATATTCTGATCTGGAAGCAGAGGTTATTTATGCAACAATTGAAGATATTCTAACAATAAAATTTAAACTACCTTTTTCCAATAGAATGTTAGTTGTTCTCAATATCATCAACTGTTCCTGTATTGCTCTATTTATATATATCCGACATAATAGTTTCATTCTATTAACTTGCCTGATCTGATACCCCTGTGCTAGTGAAAATGATTGAAACGCTTTGGTTTTCTTTGTAGAGTTCTCGACCATATTTTCCATAGACGTCACAGTTTTCCTGTCCACTTTTTGGGCCACAGTCGAACACATCATGTCTTCTTCAATCCTGACTTTCGCTATTTCATTCATATTTTTATGTAGCTCTTTATTATCGTCAACTCCAGGAAAACTATAGGGCTGCTTTGAATCCATTGGATTTTTATTTGTTATTTTTATCCTATCGCCAGCTTCAGTCCCAGTTTGCATAGATGGCTTAGACAATTTTTGGTGCAGCCAAACTAATTCGTTTTCGTGATGAATTTCAATGATATTCTCATTAACTTGTGTTAGTGGAATAGGCTGTAACAAAAAATTCTTATTATTATTGATGTCATTTTTTGGCCTTTTGCTAGTATGCAGAGCCCGTTGTGAAGCCTTCTTTTCTCTATTCATTGATGTCCTGGCTCTCTCATTGAACTTAGTTACTTTGTTTGCTCGGTGTGTTAGGGTTTTGTGGTGCGATCCTATCATATCTTTCAGCTGCCAGCTGCCAATCAGCTCAACTTGTTCATTACTAAGCAAGTTTTTCAATTGCACATTTTTCTTTGCTCCGCAGTTTGCAATAAATTTATTAAGATTCGCATCATTGATTACTCTCTTGCTGGAAGAATCCACTTTTTGCTCTACGAAACACTCTGATTGAACTTCTTCTTGGCTTGACTCAGGGAAATTCATCAAGCTTGAGTCCAGATCGGCTGCATATGACCTTTTTCCGTCTTTTATTTTTCTACGGTTGATTACAGATTGCGTCCTCAAATTCAGATAATCACAGTGCTTTATGCGTCCAGCTATGGCAAATAGTGAGTTCTTTCTGGCCAGCCCATAATTCTCTATTCTGCAACTGGGATGTGTCTTTGAAGCAGGCCAACGATGATTTCTTTTCATTTCCTTACTAACTGTAAAATGTTCTAGCAAATCACTTTAGTACTAATATAAATATATCGTTTGCTTTTGAGACATATATTTGATTAAGCAGAAAAAAATATAACAACATAAAATCACAAGCACAGTCTTGACTCAAATAGAAAAGGTTACAGGATGAAAGGAGTGGCAAAAGTATTAAATCCAGAAAATAAAATATTGATTGAGTAGGTTTATCCTCGAAAAACAAAATAGATTTAAGTCTAGAGTTCCTCTCATTTTTACTGGAGGCAATTACGTATAAAAAATGCTTCTTTGCTTGACTAAAATTAGAAGAAATTAAGATTATTTTTCAGAAATGTCAATGATTTTTAGAAATATTACATACTCGTATGTATATTGTTTTCTATGTTGATTATTATCTCACATAAGATATGCAACTTTGGTCAAGATGAACACTTCTTGTAATATATTTAACAAGAGAATACGTAAAAAAGGGTTTTGCATTATCACGAAGCAGTCAATACATTGTATTATGTATTGTGTTTTATGTATTTTGTATAACTTGGAATGTACTAATTCATTTTCTCTGCATAGCCAAAGGGCGGATCGGAGCGAATACCTCGGCGCTGTTTATTTGTTCGGAAACTCTTAAATTCTGATTGAATCTTTAAGTTATGTGCATGGATAATTCCTTTGGACGCACCACTTCGGCATTTTGTTGACGGTTTAGTGCCACCGCCGCCATTGTTGTTGCTGTTGTTATTGTTATTCTTATTGGCACTATAGAAAGCCACGGCTGCCACACCATCCTCGCTGCGCGTAATTTGTGCTCCACTTCAGAACGTAAAACTTTCAAAAAGTCATCAAAAGTTTATGTGTTGCCCAGGACCACCTAAGTCGAGACATGATTCCTTCCGGCCTCTACGTTGCCTTCTTGCATATGTTTTGCTTCTCTTACAAAATTTTCATTTTTCTTAAATTTTCTTTTTTTTTTTTTGAGAGATTTTAGCGTGCTTGCAATTGGCAAAAGTTTTTCGTTTTAAAGTCTGCGCGAGTTCATTTAAGCAAGCATAATTTTATGAGAGGCGACTTTAAAGTTCAACGTTCTTAACTATGTGCCTTTATAGTGCGGACTAATTAGCCGGCACCAAAAGGAAAATGCACTTAAAAATAAACTGATTCGATGCTATCGAGCTGCGCTTTACAACCCGACAACCTACCCAACACAGCACCCCAAACACACTCCTTACCTACTCAGTCCCACTGGTCAGCTGCGCTTTGTATTTCTGCTTCGTTTGCGCCGCGTTGTAATTGCAAAAGTTTATCTTTATCTGGGCCATGGCCAGCTCAGCAGTGCCGGCAAATGGTCACATTAAAGTAATTATATTCACTGCCCCAACAAAGCTGCCGCTGCCACTTCCACTGCTGCTGCCACCCGAGAGGCAAGTCGCTCCTTCAAGTATTCACGGGGCTCTCGTGTCGCCTTTTCGTTAATTTGTTGCCCCAGAATGCAAAGACAGACACAGAGATAGAGAACGAGTGAGATAGAGAGAGAGAGAGAGAGAGAGAGGGAGGATGTATTAGTTTTCTTAGCTCTTAAAGAAATTTGAGAAATTAGCTGACAAAAGCTGCACAAAGTATACAATTGACTTTACGGAATCCGTGGCGAAATTATTTGGAATCGTGCTAATTTTAGAAGGTTCGCGCTTTGTGTTGCATGCAACGACATTTTTATTGAATTCTAAAAACAAACACTCAAAAAAACTTAACATACAACTATGTAGTTAACGTATAATATCGATATCGATCGATATCATTGGAATGATCACCAGCTTGAGGCAGAACAACTGAATCGTTGTGAATAAAGTAAAGTGAGCAGAAGTGTTCAAAAAATAATTTTATGTAGTTTTGACAGCCACATATTTAATTTTTTTTTTGGTATCAATAAATCATGGTTTTTAAGTTACTTTTTCACATCCGCAATCACTTCAAATCTGCCAATATAAATTTAAAGAAATAATCAAATTATTGTTCGCTCTTTCCCTTTATTACTTTTAAAATCAGAAATGAGATATGCTGCTTTCAACCAAAACATTATAAATAGTAATAAAATTGGAATCATTAAGAAGAATACATTAAAATGCGCTCTACAAAATAGAATACAACTTCAATAATTTTTAAATATAAGTAACGAGCAGTTACAGTGGGATTACAGTGCTGTTGGGTGGCAACGCTGGTTAACAGATGGTTAACAGCAGCAAAGAGCAAGAGTGGTACATGAACAACAGTATGGGAGTGCCGAGTTCGTGAGGCGCTGAGTACCTAAATTTTTAAAGTTTTCGCTACGTTGTAAATCCAATAATCATATTTTACTGTAATATACGTATTACAAAAATGTTAATAATAAGCAGGGCATAATCATTCCTACATAAATATATTATCTATATCAATTCTTCTGCTCCTGCCCGGCACTTGCCAGTAAAAGATTGATCAGCCTGGGAGACACTCTTTCTAGCTGACTTATCTCAGATCAAATTTAGGATCAATTAAAATTAAAAAATGTATTTACACAACCTTTTTGATCTCCTCAATATCTGGTTTTGACAAAGTGAAAAATATGCACCAATCACTAAATTTACTTTTTGGGTTAAAATTCAACTTAAGTTTGAGTATACAGACTATAGAATAATTCTATAAAAATTCTACTTAATAGAATTTCATATCATATCAACCATTAAAAGCGCTTTTCAGCGATTGGAAATCGATATATATCGCTATTCGCGTTACGTTGTCAGTTATCGATTAAAATAAATATACTTTATTTGTGTGTGGGAACCTACATTGAATGCCTAGATCGAATCATGCGTTGATGATGATCACGAATGTGTACTATATTAGTTCGGAGATGCATCCTCCTACCTGCTACATACTTTTTCACAACTCCAATGGAGTTCAGCGTATAAAAACAGTTTTATTTAGAAACTTTCAAGTATCAATATTCGATATGCGAGTGTTGACTAATTCGTCGACCTTTGGCTTCCCACATAGTAAGAATGGAACCGAATCGCTGCGAGGATTCGGTCAGGATATCCTACGAAGTTAGTGGCATGCAAAATTCGGTTGCCTTCTACGGAACCAAGCAAACATTTTGTTTGTGCAAAAATTTTGTGTGATTTCCCCACGGAAATTGATGATGGTGTTTGCTGAGTCGCAAACGTGTTAGAGGGGTTACCCGAAAGCGGCCAAGAGACCAAAAAGAACGATAGAGAATTGGATGGAAAGGGAGAGAGAGGTAGCCCACCTACAGTGAATTTGTCATTTCCAGTCTAAACGTGTGGACAAACAGAGCTACACGAGTGGTGGGGGTGTGGGTGTGGATGGTATAGTGGAACTGGAGTCTGGTCTGACTAGTGGCATTTGTTCGATGGTTCGTTTGTTTGCACGGATGTCAGCAGCCATAACAACGAGCACCAGAGAGGTGAGCGGGAGGAGGCTTCGATCTGGGACGCGCAGTGCGTGTCGCTTTAACAAACCGGAAGTTACATGCGAAATGTAATGAAAAACGACAGAACGGAAGTAGCAGTGGGGCACCCAGTAACCAGTAACCAGCAACCAGCAACCCAGAGCACAATGCTCCGAGCACATGACATGGCCGTGGGCAGTTTTGTGCATATCCTTCGGGATATTTGAGCTGCCGCTGAGGAGAGGTGGTGCAGGGGGTGGCTGGGGATTGGTATTGCGATTGGGATTGGGATTGAAATTGGTCCTCCAACGACTACTCGCTGTGTGTGAGTTAACGTTGCCTGGTATTTATAGACAATTGGTTCGTGATTGTTGACAACGCACAGCGTCGCATGGAATGCCATGAACATCAGCCAGGACCATTCGACCATGGTCGACCTCTCCACCCCTCGTGCAACAGCAGCAGCAGCAGCAGCACTGTGCGTAGGCATTTTTTGCATGCCTCATAAAAATGCTGCGAAATATGTTCGGGGCTGCATGAGTCTTTGGCCATGGCAGGCAGGAAATAGTGGCTCTGTTCTCCGTTTTGGGAATTGATTTAGCGCTCCTGGCTATGGCAAATACGCCAAATTCCTTTAGACGTTCTTTGCAAATGGCAAAAAAAAAAAATATGTAAATAAATAAAACGATCCACATATAGACCATTTTTATTTTATTTTAAAATTGTTTTTATTTTTTTTTATTTTAACTTTGGTGCCGTAATAAAGTTAACGTGAATAAAAACCAATGGAACGCGATTTGTAATTAGTGAATTATTGCAACTAATAGATCAATATGTAAACCATTAAAAAATAATAATTATAATAATAATATACAAATAATAATAATAAAAAAAATAATAATAGTATGGAAATACATATAAAATATGGTTAAATCAATACCGTCAGAGCTGGGAAATTGTTACTAATATTAAATCGTATTAAAATGTTATTTCATATGTAAATATTCAGAGCCAAAAACACTGGCAGCTAGTGATGTTGTAATTCAATCTACTATAACGAATAAACTGGTTAATTTAAGTTCGATTGAATAAATAAATAAATAAAAAACGCATCCAATTAGTAGACATTTTACAAACAATGAAAATATAACTAGTTGTAAACAGTTTGCTTTTAATAAAATTTCATTTTAAAAATTCTTTGTACTAGTGACTTTTTAAGTAAATCGTTTGAGAAGAATTTATTCAAAATTTTCTGTTCTTTTGTCGGAAAATGTTTACGAATACAACGCAGAAGTCCAGTGGGACATCGCTAGAGGATAATCCTGTTGCCCATAGTGATAATAATGAAGAGTCCAAACAGATCGAATCGCTTGTGAAAATAAGTAGCTCTTCAAAACAATCAATTAGCACCTCACCCTGTCAAAACAATTCAGAAGCGACTGAAGTGGAGCGGATTGTGAAGAAGACGCTGCAACAGCTTCAAGGAGCTTGTCAGTTTGAGGATTTGGACACACTGGCTGACTTATTGGTGCCGAAAGTACTCTTCAACATGCATAGCTTTGAAAGATTAAGCGAGGAGGTGAAAGCCATGAAGCAGTCATTCGACTGCTATGTGCACCACACCAAGGTGCTCAGCGAGGATATTGCTGAAATCTTCTTGGATCTACACAATATCTACTCGAAGCTGGACAAGTTTGAGCAACAGCCACGCGATACAGCATTTACCACCCGGGTGCGTGCAGCTCACGAATATCTTAGATCTACCAGGCACTATATAGCGAATGACATCGGATCAACCAGTTCGATGTCCACTGCCAACCAACTGCCTGATGCTGAGCTGGAGAGAGAAGGGGACTGCAATGTGCTCTCACACAGTGAGACACGGAGAGCCGAGAGAAAAGCATTTCTGGCCAATATGGTTGTGGCCAAAAAATCGGATTTCTCGCTTAAGCTGAATTGCAACAAGAACTTTTATTCAGAAGCCGAAAGAATATTGAATATCGAAAAAGGCGGCAAAGAAGAGAAGAATTGATAGGAATAGCAGGAGAGAGAGTGGGAGATGTGGCAAGTGTGGGAAGTGGTGCCTCTGTTTCTCGAGAGCTGTGCGCACAATACAAAAGTGCAAATTGCTGTGGTAAACCACTTGAAAAATACAAATAAGACAACAAAACACACTTGACTGGAAAATGCTGTGATTTTTACCTGAAATGTGTCTGTAGCTCAACAACTGTCTCTTAAGTGTATATATATATATATGTGTGTGTTTGTGTGTGTGTGAGTGTATTCGTCAATTTGCATACGAAACGTTGCCAAAGTGGCTACTCAGTTGGTTTCCACTTGAATTTTGGGTCTCTTCCATGCCATTAGCCACTTCAGCCGCTTTTCGGGCTTGAAGCGATTCATTCAATTCGAGTAGAGCATTTTTAAGGCTTGGAAAAACTTTGGAGATTGCGATACAAAACTGCTAATCGCAATCACATTCGCATATTCCAATCAAATGAAATATGCTGAGCCTATTTCGCACTGGGTTTGGTTTGCCGGCAGAAATAATTGGCTGTGTTTTGGCCAAATGGCCAAAGAAATCGACAGCAATTTAGTTGGCCCGGCAAAATGCATCTGCTTTTGTATTGTCTTTGCAGTAGCGAGGGCAGTTTCAAAAGTTAGTAAAACAATAGCAATTAAATTTGTATATGCATTTGTTTATTTGTTAATTATTTTAAATAGAACTATAACCAGCTAATATATTTTGGACTAACCTATAAATTGCAAATGAAAATCAGTAAAATCTGTTTAGTGTTTACAAACTCTAAGGAGAAAATCTATTATATTTTTTTTAACGACATTATTAATTAACAGCAGTAAGTTAGGAAAGTAATTTGAGTAACAATTAAATGCAGTTGTTTATTTTGTATAAGTATAAATTAGCAAAATTAACAGGATATTTACATTTATATAATTGGAATATTATCACACATTTGCAAATTGTAAAGAATTAATTCTAATGCATTTTCAGAGTAAATATAATTTGTTGGTATATAATAATATATTAAAATAATAATATAATATTTATTAATATCGGTTACTTACAACATAATCATAAATTGCTTTTGTGCATATTTTGTTTGAGGTATGTTAAGTCAAGAATTTAAATTTTGATGTACCGAAACTTTTGTTGCTTCTAGGAAAATCTAATAATAAGACCTAGATATCAATGTATGGAACCACCCAAAACTGCAGCTGTTCCGACTCAGCTGTTTTTCCGCAGGGTGCGGTTGAGGGGCTTTTGCATGATGCCACATTGTGAATGTTGCATGAAGTTAATTCGATTATCGATATCAAAAGCAGGAGAAGGCGATAATTGATTTTAGCAAACGCTGCAAACGATTAATTGAACTACGTTTCTTCGGCCAGAGGCTTGATTGTCCAGTTATGCAATTGACGACCTAAAATCAGACACAGATACACACACACACTCACACACACACAAACACACTTACATATATTTATTATCAAACAATTGAAGTCCGGTGCCATTCTATTGTTGTCTTTTTACTGCTGAGCTAGACAAGTGCTCTGTATGTGTGTGTGTGTGTATGTTTGTGTGTGTGTGTGCTTGTGTGTGTGTGTGCTTGTGCTCTCAAAATAATAGCATAGCACATAGCACAAGACAAGTAGGCAAGGCCCTAGCATAGGTTGAGGATTCTGGGTGGGGTGTGGCTGGGTCAGCTTGACTGCAGCCTGTAATGGCAGCATTTACTCAATTTTTAGTATACAGTAAACGTATTTCTTTTATGGGCCCGAGGTTATTTGTGCACTGCAGACGAGGCTGCGTTCCATATTGTACAGCACTCAGTTTTGTAGAACAGAGTGTGCCTAGAGTGAGTTCCCTCCCCATGCAAGCTCCATTTCGCATTCGCATTCGCATTCACAAACAGAGAGCTACTAGTGTGTCCTGACACAATATAAACGAACTTCGTTTCCTGAGTGGCCATTTTAATGCAAGGCTTTCATATGCTCGCCCCCATCCATACCCCTGCCCCTTTCCTTGCCACTGCCTGCCCGTCGGTCAAAAAAACCTTAGCAAATACTCGCTACACAAAATATGATAAAGTGCTCGTATCACTTGTGCTGTGGCTGCTGCTTTTGCTACTGGTTCGCTTTTAATTGCTTTGAAGTAAACACTGAGAATGCCCCTCGGTACATTCATAAATATAATTGCCAGTTGGGGCAACGGCAGTATTTGGTTTGCTTCAAATTTAAAAGACACGCCCCCACCCCATCCTCCCCCACGATCCCATTAGCTCTAAACCTATAAGCACAACTGGCAGAGCGTTCCTTTGTTTGTGTTGTGCCTCTGCGTGTGTGTGTGTGCGTGTGTAAGTGTGTGCCAAAGGTGTTATTTAATTTAGTTTTGTCAGTTTGCATTGTATTTACTGCTATGATTATTGTGGTCGCCATTCTTTAACATTGTTTTCCATTTCACTGTCCAGCAAATCCATTTTTCATTGATAATTTATAGTTTTTATTTAAATAATTTTCCTAGTAATGTTAATTCTTATTATTATGATTTTTAAATAATTCAAATATTTATAAAATAATTAGAGCTAAGACTGCTAACTATTTGTTTACAAAACATTAACTAGAAAATAATATTTGAGTCAATTGCGAAATATTATAACGAACCAATTTGTTGTGCTGTGTTTTTTAAACATAAGCGATAAAAAACTTCTGTTAAACGAACGATTTTTTGTGTAAAAAACAAAACACATTTTTTTTTATGAAAGTGGGAAATTCGACAGGCGCTAGGCAGCTGCATTAGGCCATAAATTTATAACCAAAAAGTAAACAGTAAATAAATGTTTATTGTTTTTGTTGCTGCTGCTGCTGGCGCAGATGTTTTAAATAATTATTTAACATTTTACATTTTTTAGTCGCGTTTCTGTGTGTTGTGAGCGGCTTTTGTTTGTTGTAAAGATTTGTCTCGATTTGCATTTGTGCAAACGTTTCATGAATGATTCATGAGTATTACCCAAACAGATGCTAACAATGCTTCGATTTCTATGGCGACAACGCCACAAGGACTCGACACTGAAAATATGTCACATATAACTCCTCTCAAATATTTACATACATGAGCAAATGGAAATAAATTAGTACAATATATATATAGATAAAAGAAAATCGATCCAATTTTGGAGACACTTTTTGAATAAAATGAATAAGCTCGCAGCTGGCCGCTCATGAGTCATGTTTTGAATACACAGTTAAAAATGTATTTTCCCATTTTCTTTAATGATCCCTTCAGATTTCAGTTGGGAGTACTGAGACAATTCTTCCTGATGGGGTTTTTCAATTATTTTATGCTTGATATCTGCAGAACTAGAATTCGACTTAAATATAAAAGTATTTAATAAAATATCTATGATAGAGTTTCTGAAAGAATATCAGTTATTATTGGTTGGGGTTTGAATTGACAAAGTACAACTTAACTTAATCAGATGTCAATTTATGTCTTATTAAGAGTGAAAAATTATTGAGCAAATGCACAGGAGTTCGCACTTATTTGATTTTTTTAAATTTTGTTCCATATTCTAGTCGAGAAGAGATTTAAATTCGATTAAACGAAAGTTAAATTAAAAAAAGATTTTAAATGATACAAATAACATATATATATTTAAATATAGATGCTAATTTTTGTTGTTATTTTTGTAGGTTGTTTTTTACCTTTTAACTGATTTACCCTGGTGATGGCTGAAAATTCAGTTGCCAATCGAGCCAGTCAGCGTCAAATGCAAATTTAATGGTCTATGCAAAAGGTAGCCGGGCAAATGCTTTTAACCACATCCGCTGCCATTAGATGAACGACGAGCATCGAGCCACTGAAAGCAACAATAGCAACAATAGCAACAATAGCAACAGCAACAATGGAAAATGATGCCAGTGGAAATGTGAAAATCAATGCGCATTAGTGGCTGGTGTTATTTCATCTTATTCTCCGCTCGAGACGACAAGCCGCATCGCTAATAGCATATCAAGTTGGGGCTGTTTTCCTCTGCATTTCCTTCCCCCACCCCACCCCCTTTACTAGGGACGCAGTTTGCATTAGCCGAAGGTAGTAAAAACCTCACAGTTCCCCCAAAACAGGGAACATCAATTTCAATAATATTGCTGAACTACAGTGAAATCTTATTCAATTACACTACAGAACTTATTACCTATGTTAAAATCAAGAAAGCAAATAAATAATGAATGTCAACTTTAGTAAATAAATTGGTAAGCTAAAGATAAATATTTATTCATTAAGTGCAGATAGTTTTAAATAGATGCAATGAAATTAAAATAATTATTACATTATGGAAAACAATTTTATTTGGAATACAACTAATGAATGCATTCAACAAAAATTGAATACAATTATGTGCTTATAAAAATACAATGCAAATTAGAATGTTAATTAAAAATGTCACTGATTTTTGCGCAATAAATTTAAAATTAAAATACAGTAAAAATATTTATGAGCTCGTGTGCGTCTGTCGGAGTGCACACTGTAATTATATGCTGTCATCCAATCCAAAATGACAACATGCTCTAAACAAATGCTGACGAGGCGGACAACTTCTAGTCCAGCTTGGTAATGAAATTGCTTCCGTCTCCACTGCTGCTACTACTACTTCTTCTTCTTCTTCTTCTTCTTATTCTTGTGGCATCTCCTGCCGTGTCCTGTCATTCGTGCATGCAATTCACACACAGACACACACACAGTCACACACAGACACACAAACTAGACATGCAATGCATTCAAGCGCAAATTAAGCTTGACAAGCAAAAATTAAACTGTGCATTTGTATAGCATGGCTTAGTTTGGGTGTGTGTTTGTCTCTCTTTCTCTCTGTCCTATACCTTTCTCTTTCTATTTCATTTCTGTATCTTCTGCTTGCTTTTGCAATATATAATTTCCCCATACACAGTTCATTAAACAGAGCCAACCAACTCGCAAGCAACACTTAGCCTGGGCTTCCTTCCTCTTTGTGCTTAAAAACCACCCAAAATATGCAAATTACAAACATGGAAAAACAAAACAAAGGTAAGAAATATTTGTTTATAAGCTGGACTCAATTTTAACTCCTTTCAACAGAAAATTATTTCTGGGTATTTGAAAAGCTTGCTTAAGCTGCTTAGTTTTCCCCTCATTTTCATTTTTTTTTTGGCAAATGGTCGCCTGATTTTAAACCCATTGAAATAAAAAATGATTTTAAAACAAAAGTGTCAGCAAAAAACTAGGGAAAATTTTAAAAAATATTTTTAAATTTTATTATATATTGTTCAACAATTTGAAAACAGATTCAATAAATGAAAAACTATATCTAACTTGTATTAATAATTGTAATTTTATGTACAGTGTCTCACACCTTATTAGGAACACCGTCTAGCAAAAATTTCAATTACCTGCCATAAACTCATTATGCATTATTTTTCAAAAATTCCAAAGACCCATGTCAGGTGCATATGGTAACCACCAAAATTAATATATGACCCTAATAAACTGGGATTTCCCCACCCGCTAGGTCGGGTTATGTAAAAAAGTACCTAATTTTATGATCGCAGCTTATTTGGAACAGTTACATTCTGGACACCTGGGTGCCATAAAACCCGGATTTTTTACCTAAAGTTGAATATTTTCGGTAGAAATAGACCAACCTTATAAGTCAGTTTAGTTTTTTCCCGCATTTGGGCTACAACCTTCCAACAAGGACAATGGGCAAACGGACTACCATTGAGCAACGGGAACTCATCCTGGAACACTTCAAAATTGGACATTCACTTCGCAAAATAGCTGAAATGGTCAATCTAAGCCTCTCAACTGTGAACAACATCATTTGGAGTTTCGTCGACGAAAATTGGACAGAGGACAGATGCGGAATGGCACCAAACCCGATTTTCACCGAGCAGGACGAGCCGAGGATCATCAAGATTTCAAGTGGAAATCTAAAGCTATCGGCTCAAAAACTGACTCAATAGGTGCAGGACGAAATAAGGAAAAAGTTCAGTATGGGAACTGTGCTCCAAGTTCTGCGCCACCATGACTTAAATGCCCGAGAACAATGGAAAATGAAATTTATAAGCGCAACAAACATAGGGCCTAGGATGACGTTCGTCAAAATCCACTTGGACAAGGATTTGGAGTTCTGGAACACAATCATATTTGAATTTGAGTACAAATTAAACATTTTTGGCTCGGACGGACGGAATTATGAGTGGCGAAACTCCAATACTGAGCTGAGCCCCAAAAACTTAAAGGCAACAGTCAAGCACTGCGGAGGATGTGTCCTGGTATGGGCATCTATCTCGACAGCCCGCGGCGGAAATTTTGTGTTTATTGAAACAACAATGGACAAATATGTGTACTTTGATATACTAAAGGAAAAGTTACTTCAAAGTGCCGAGAAACTAGGAATCCGACGTACTTTCCGGTTCTACCAGGACAACGATCCCAATCATAAGGCCGGAATGGTACAGTCCTGGCTTAGATCGAACTGCCCCCATGTGATAATTCCACCGGCCCAGTCTCCAGACTTAAACGTTATTGAAAATTTGTGGGCTCTGCTGGAAAATAACATCCGGCATCACAAGATATCCAGCAAACAGGATCTCCAAAATGCTCTGCTGGAGGAGTGGAGCAGGATCAGTCCAGAAACTACCCGGAAGCTGGTATCTTCCATGAAAAATAGGTTAATCGCAGTTGTTAAGGCTAAAGGATATCATACTAAGTATTAACATCCTTTTTTAAACTTTTATACGCCAAATATTTAACTTTTCTTAAGACTGTTTCTAATAAGCTGTGAACCCTTTTTTTTATATGTTTTCAGTTTTTGACTAATTTTAATTAATTAATTAATATTTGCATAAAAACTAAAGTTTCCTTTTAAAATGTGATATAACATTAAACAAATTGGCATTTAAACATTTTGCATTTTTTTCCTTGTTTAAACTTTATAGCACTTTAAAATTTTTGCTAGACACTGTTCCTAATAAGGTGTGAGACACTGTATATAGCTAATATTAATTAATAAAAAAAAAATCTTTTCTCATAAGTTGTTAATTGTTAAATGATAAAAATGATAAAATGGTTATCGATAACAATTATGTTATCAATGTTATAAATTAATATTAATATTGTAATAATAATAATTTAAAATGTAGGAATAATATCTAAGCGTTACGGAATTGGGATGTAAGTTGATATGCCCCAAAATGGGCAACATATTTGGTAAGACATTTCAATAAGCCCCCGCCTTAAGGGTAATTAACTGTTATGGATCGCATCAATAGTAGTAATAATAATAATAATGCTGATGTTTGCGGCATGAAAGTAATAAACTATATCTAAAGCAATTTATTATCGCCATGAGGCAACACTTAATGAGTTATAGCTTAGCTGTGATACTGCTTTATTGAATAGTCGGCTTATTGAATTAGGATGCAGATATAAATACGTATATATATATATATATATATATGGGCATGTATATATTCTGTGTCCTGCGGAGTCCTGATGTGCAATGCGCTTAAAACAATAGAAAGACATAAATTTGAGCTCAGCGGAGAGAAAAGCAATTCATATTCGCACCATAAATAAAAACCACTGCAACATAATTTTTATGTTTTCCCCCCTCAGAGAGAGAAAAAACAAACTGAAAAAGAAAATGTAGAAGAAGAAGAACGCTTTTGTTTGTATTGTGCACAACATTGGAAAGGACATAGGCGTCAAAGCACTTAACCGCTAGACACAAAGACAAATCCCCACCCTCCCCCTCACCCGTTTCCAATTCACTCTGCTAACCAGAACCTGAACTCCGAACTCCTCAAACCCCCAGTTCAAATCGAATGCCCGACAATGACAGCTATAAAATGTCTGGTCTAAGGTTTTTTTTTATATATGTATTTCTTTTATTTTTTATTTCGTTTGTTCGCTGGCTTTAGGCCTGGCCAATTCAAGCACTTCCACAAGCATATAGATTTATTTGGTTTGTTTTATGTCGTCTTTTCTCTGTTTTTTCTGAATTTGACAATGAAGCGCATTAACTTTGACATTCGCGTGAGTTTTCCTCGCCCCGTGCCACAATGATTATGACTCTTGTGAGGTTTTTCTCTCTTCGCTTAACTTGGTTCTTGGTTCTGGCATGACTTTTGCACTTTGGCCAAGTTGAAGAAATTAATATTAGCAAGTGGCGCAAATACTTTTAGTAAATTGCAATCTCATCACATTCTTATCAGTGCAGCTGTTCAAGTTGGCAACTAAGTGCCCTGCATGACTAGCTATCTATGCACGGATATAAATAACTGACGCCCACTCCAAATATATCACTCTCGATATGCAATATCCAATAATAATCTCTACACTTGGAAAAAAGAAACATTAACTGAAAATCACCCTGTTAGCTAAAAACACTTTCAAAATTTTTAATATAGGTTCTAAATACCCGAAAGGAAATTGAAAAAATTGGAATGTCATTTTTTAGGTCTTAGAGCATTTTAAAACAAAAAATTTAAGGAATATATTTTTCGAAAGAAAGTATTTTATATTTATATATGTGAAGATATATAATTTCTATAGAAATTATTATTCTTTGTATTTGTATTGTTTGAAATGTTAGTTTATTCTTCAGCTTTCTAAAGATAACTAACAAGCGAATTCTTAACTTATGTTGTTTTCAATTTAACTGATTTTCAGAAGCAAGTCATCAAAATCTAGCAAGTTCTTCTTTTCAATAGAATATGTATTTGCTTAGCCCTCGTGTCATTCCAATGCATTTTCAAATAATAACCTTGAGCTGAATATGAAAGGCATTTGAACAGAAGCTAGTTTCTTATTGGAACTGTGGCTTAGCATTGATGCAAATGCCATTCTTCATATCAAATGGATATCTGCTTAAAGTGGCGTTACCAATGTTTAACCAAACAATCGCCTGCATTACACAAAGTGTCAGTTGAAGCCGAAACATCTGTGGGTAAACAGACATAAGACAAATTCTATCTATATGCAATCAGCAAATATGGTCGGATGCCATTCATAATGCAGACACTTTTTGCCGTCAAGTGGAAATTATGTCAAAACAAAAGCAGCTCAACTCAACTCAACTCAACTTAACTCAAGTCAAGTCATGCAGTACACTTTAGCCAGTCAGTCATTCAGTCAGTCAGTCTGTCATTCAGCCAGTCAGTCATTCAGTCATTTCAATAATATGCGAGCACAAAACCCTAACTAATATGATATGCAGCGAGAGAGAAAGAAAAGGGGTTGGTGTCGTCTGAGGGGAGGAGTGGGGAATGCAGAATTGTTCAGATATCGTGCAAAAGACACGAAAGCTACCATTTATCAGTGCCCAAGCAATCTCCACAATTTCCACGCTTTCTTTTTGTATTTAGCACTCATTTCAAACTGGTAAAGAGGGTATAATGATTTTGCTCAAAAGTATGCAACAGGCAGAGGGAAGCATCTCAAACCTCATTCGGGATATATTTCTAATCAACTTGAATAAATTATATAGTTATCTGTCCGAGAATATCGATGCCTATCGACTTCCTATCCCAATAAAAACTAAATTTGTTTCCTCTCTTCTCTGCAGGTTCTGTGAAGTCGAGGAGGAATCCTCAATGCACATCCTAGCAGAGTGTGTCGCCTTAGCAAGGAGGAGAAGCAGCATCCTAGGGATGCATGTCATGATGAGCAATGACATAGTAGCCCTCAACCCAATAAAAATTCTAGCATTCGTGCAAGAGCTTGGGTTAATGGAGGAGCTTTAAGCCCAGAAGGGGACAATAGACCTATCAGGTCGCAGTGCACACACCCCTAACCTAATAATAATAATAAATAATTCCTCTCATCTTCCACACCCACTTACGTTTAGATGTGCTCTTTATAGACTTTATAGCTCAGTGCAGGGTAACTCGTAGTCGAGCTCATTCGATTAGTCAGATTTTGTACTTGTTTAAAACTTTTTTATTCGTACGTCATTCACAAAATCTTATTGAGGGACTGCTGCACATGGGATTGGTGCGGTTTCACTTTGTGCAATTGCAGAGCAGCATTTTACATATGTCTGGCAGCATTTGTAAAGATTGGATAGGTGTATTTTGTGCTGCAAGTTGACTTCATTCAAAAAAGTTAATTCATAAATCGCACAAAGCTCACAGATACGAAAGTCGCTACCCTTAAAAAGACCATATACAAAATGCATTTAGACTCTAAGATAAAAGCGCGCCTGCAGCGGCTGCAGTTGCATGCAGCGAGTGGAAAAAACGCATGTGCTGCAGGGATGAGAGTTGGGGATTGGTGCAAGGGGTTGGGAGTGGGTGGGGGTGGTTTTGTTGCGCGACCTGTTCAAATAAAAGATTTCTATCAGGTGGCTCTTATGGCGCATGAAAGTACTTAAATTTGTTTGACTTGCATTTGCCGTTGGTGGTGCCAGGTGGTGCTGTGGTGCTGCCATGTGGTGCTGGCTGCCTGTTCAGCCCTGCGACTCATTATGCGAACAAAGAATCACGATTCACGACTCTGTTTAACTTGTACTCTTCGCCGCACTCGCAATAACGACAAGCGACATTTTGTTTGCGAATGCGTTTAGCAGATTGGCTCCACAAGATATGAATACAATGTGCATATTGTGCACTCGTAGCAAGCGCGTGTCATAAGCCAATTCATGGAGGGTTGCCACAATAGTTCCGACAGATAACTGCCATCACATATACAGTTCTCTTGAGAAAGCTTGCGAATTAATTGGTTTCTTTTGAAAATTAATAGCAAATCCTTGTTATTTCTTGTTTAAATAAAAATTTGCATATTAAATATATTGTATTAATTATGAATATACACTTTTATTTGTTTTCCAAAAAAACACAAGAATATGTATTTTATGGTTTTTTTCTTAAATTTTTTTAAGTACACAGCAAACTGAAAAATCATTTCTTATAGGCTCAAGTATTTTGCAAGCGTGTGTAGCAAACAGACAGAAGGAAACGTCTCCGACCCCATTAAAAATTTATATTCTTGATCGGCATCAACAAGCTAGGGAATGTAAGTTCTCGATTTATTTCAATTTATCGATACAAAAAAAAATAAATCGATTTTCGATAGCATTTATTATAACTTAATATAATATTTAACAGACTAAGGATACCTTGTAGTAGAGCTCACTCGACTACAGCAGTCTTACTTGTCTAGTCTTGTAGAGTGAGACTAAAATAATATCCGCATAAAAATTATACCCACTCTTAAGTCGAAAAAATCCAATTAAAAACTAAATTAAATATACGGAAATATTAAAAATTATAGTTTTAGCATCGTTGACTCAAAACATTGCTCGACTTGGTAAGTTCTGCAATCAAGCATGAATTTGAAATTGAATTTCTATAAGCGGAAAAAGGCTAAGACACATTAAAATGGCCAACTGAGTCAAGCAGTTGTCGCATGAGTGTGTGTGGTTGTGTGTGACTTCTCAACCAGCACAACTGCGTCAATGAGGAAGTGAATCCGCACCAACAACAACAACAACAACAACAATAGCACTTGAGGCTACCCAACAAAAAAGGGCTCAGCGTTCTTTGTGGCGCATTAAACTCAAGAGCTGAAGCGCCTTTTGGTGAGTTCTGGCCAGAAGCCAGAACGTGATTTTATCAAAGAAAAGCAAAACTGCGAAATATACTCCAAGTCACCCAAACCTCCTCTGAGCATGCCTCCCCTTTTTCCCCCACTCCGTTGCCTGTCTCAGCTGAGCGCCCAGCGGCTGCGTCAAAATATGCCGCAATCAGGCTGCAAAACATTTTCATTTATATTTAAATACAAGAAAAGCTGCGCAAAAGATGCGGACGCGTTTTCGATTATGTTTAGATGCTTCTCTTTTCCGGGGCTGGGGTGGACAGCTTATCGACGCCCACGCACATGCTGTCTGCTCGGTGGAGGGGTGAGGTGGGCAGAGAAGGGGCGTGGGGTGGGTGGGGGCAGTGTCAGACTGTATCTGACTGGATGTGGGTGCCATATTTATTGCGTGCCATGATTTATTATAATTTTATGCATGAATCTGTGCAAAGTGGTGGGCGTAGCTCTAGGTAAAATGAGCTCAGTGGCCAACCTTTTGACATTGCCAAATGAACGCTTGTTTACCCCATCAACACCCCCTCTCCTCCTAACCCCCCACCAACCCAACCAGAGTTGCAGTTCTACACAAGCCACAGAATCCATGTCAGTCAGTCTATCATTCTGACCGACATTTCATATCGGGAAATGCATTGCATATTTTAAGCGCACCGTTATTCAATCGACTTGAAATGCGGAAAATAGGAAACTGCTCTTAAAGTATGTGAATGAAGCCAACTTGAAAGAGTTTAATGCTTAAAGCACATCAGTAACTGGGTTATTATTTTATTGTTTTTCTCTTGTTTAAGACCTTTTAAAAATTTAAAATGTAAATATTATAATAATTGTTAAATAAATGCAGGAACCACAATTGTTTCTAGTATTGACAATTTCACTTTATGTCTGAAGGCTATGCTCAAAATATAGGTCATTAAATTATCTTTAAACAAAAGTACGAGTTTCTATGGATAGTCTTTAGCTAGACATAAATAAAAGCTTACGATAAACTCTCTCTACGAATTATTAGAAGCCAAATTTGTATAAATTATAATTTTCCCTTACAATGCTTCTGTGGCTTCATTAGTCAAAGTCGAGGTTTCGGGAAACCTCTTGACAAAAACCCATAGATGGGCAGATCGTGCAACAGATCTTGCAATAGAATACGCAAAGTCTTCTAATTATTGCATAACATTTGTTTATTTACAAAATGATGACTTTGCAATTAGTACAATCATGTATTATTAATTAGAACTTATCTCATCACATTTAAATCATATTATAAATAAAGAAATTATCGAAATGATGAGATGCCTTTGCATCTTCCATCAAAATCGACAAGAACCTACAGGTGAGCTGCCAAGTTAGTTTTTCTTGTGATATCATTTAGTATGTATGTATTAGTATGCGTTCCATTCCCCCCTCTCTACGACACACTCACAACTCATTTCTTTATTCATTTTCTTCTTGATCTCTCACCTTGATTAGTTTCCATCTTAACATATTTTCCTCATCTCCAGTTGCATGCGCAAAGGCTCTCGAATATTTCGACTGGGAGAGATGGCTGTATATTCTATCAAACACACACACACGCAAGACTCACTTAAGCAAACACACACACGCACACACACGCACACACACGCACACACACGCACACACACGCACACACACACACACACACACACACATTCAGAGCACACTTGCACGCAAGCAGCACATGAATATTTCACACGCAGCACAAAAGGCGCAGCCAGATGCAAAAGGCCTGCGGATTATAACACTCGATAGTCCCATTCGATATGTAGATATATATATACATACATGTATTTATGTATGAGCCAGAAGTCTGCATCGAGCTAGTTACAGTGGTTGTTGTTCTTGTTGTTGTAATTGTTGCTCTGGTTATACCCAGCAAGCAACAACAAGCAGACTTCACTTAGAAATTAGCTTTGTTTAGCGGAAAGTAGATCAACTTAATTTCAGAAAGAAAAAGTTACTCTTTCTTTTCATAATGATAAGGTTTAAAAAAAGTTAAGAAAATTACAGCAAGATTGTATTGATATCTTTTTCTACAATTTGTAATTTAAAAAACATTTTTGTGGAATCACTACAGGGAATCTGCTAGTTGTGCATTCTCTTTTGCTCTGCTCATTAATTCATATGACGCCACTTTGCTTCATTGGCTATTCATGATGGCTCTCCCGGTCTCTTTGGAACAGTATCTCAAACTGGAGCTGACACTGAGCCAACCCGGCCATAAACGGCCAAGTGCCAAATTGAACACTCATTGCGAGTGCCATGTTTCGATTATTCATGCATAATTGTTGTTTACAGTTAGCCACAATTACTTAATCAGCCAATCGTATGATTAATTCACCAATCGAACCGAAAATGAGCTTGTATTAAAGGAGGTAGTACTAATAATGTATATAAATAAAATTTTATTAACAAACAATTATTTAATTATGCTGTCGTATATAATATTAAATTATTATATTAAGAAATTTAATTAATTCGAAATTCTAAATATAGCAAAGACTCTCTTTGATTCCACTTTCATTAAATATCAAAGACAGGGAACTGAATTTAGCCGTTGGCCCCGCTTTGCCAAAAGTGTGTGAAAGTTTAGAACAAATTTTCTTTGGAAAATGGCAAATTTCAATTTGAATTTTGTTGCAATCTTTTCGGGCTGTTAGCGAACACTTATGCGAACTGCTTGGACAGGATCCCAAGAAAGGGTAGAGGAGGGGGTGATAAAGTTTTCCACTCGCCTCGTCTACGCTTTGAATCGGTCGATTTCAAAGTGTTTATGCGGCTACAAAATAAAGCAAAGTGCAAAGTTTTTGACAAACTTTTGGCCATAGCGGCAGCAGCTTCTGCACTTGTCAGCTGGCAAGTTGGCCGGCAAAGGTAGACCGAAGTAGTCCAGGGTCGAAGGAGAGGGACATACTCCACATAAATTGTCAACTGCACCAATATGAAACGCAATTTAACACGGCTTTAATCAAGACGAGGCACAAAACAAAACATTGGGGCGGATTCAAGAACGCGGTCTCAATCAATAGACAAGATTTGTCTTATTGTCTGGGCTTACTCTCTCTATCTCTCTCTCTCACTAACTAACTCAAGCTGTGTGCGTGTGTGTGTGTGTGTGTGTGTGTCGGCCAGGGATTGTAGATAAATAGGCGCCAGGCACGAAGACGTGAGCCGACCGCACGTCCCATTGCGTTGGCTGCCAACTTGGGCAATGTCTTAATTGATTTAACACGAAATCAGTCAAACGATAATCGAAAATTGCTAAGCAAACTGTTTGATTACATGCAACGCGGCGGCGTCGCCACTACTCCTTCCCTTGCCCCGCTCTCACTCTTCCATTTCTTGACCAGGCCAACAGGCCAACGGCTGCTCTGGTTTAAGCCAGTTTCAGTGCCATCTTCATTCAGATTAGCAACGCTTCGCTGCGTGTGCCACAAATAACGGGGCACGTTGATAAACCTGCCTCGCCACGTATTTGGCTATAATTGAATATGTCCTCCTCCCTGCGCAATCATAAAGCCCTAAAATTACAAAGCAATTGCCGTAATTGTGAATGTTTGCTCACCATTCATAACCACACTCACAGAAGAGAAGAAGAAGAAGAAGAAGGGGAAGAGGAAGAGACTCGAATTGATTACACTTGCTGCATTTATCTATTCGGTTAGCATTCAATTTGCAGCCGAAGGCCCCTTTGACAAATGCCACATAATTAGTCAACTCGTCGTTGTTTATTTTGCGGCAACTTCCATTGTGTGTTGTTCTTTCCTCCGCCCACAATCTACTTGGTTAATGCCCAGCAATTTATATATATTTAGCCACCAGTTAATTTCACTTTATTGGGTGTCGATCGAAGTCGACTCATAATGAGTGGTCTGTGAAAAATGTAGTTCCACTGTTTGATTGAAAGAAATGAAGTCATTTTAGCCACCTCAAGTCAACGAAACACAACGTAAACAATAAGTTTTGTAAACAAAACATTTTCCATTTATAATTTGAGCTATATTTTTTTTCCTCTATTTGATAGGTTGATTTTCCGGTCTAGTTACATTTATTTGATTGACTTGCATTTCCATACTTATTAATCATAAAAGTGCGTCGAATTTAAATCAGTGTAGTTCAAGTTTCTATAAAAATATATAATATATATATAATATAAGACATTTTGCTTAAAATAATATTTATTAACTAAATTAAAATTCATTTAAGTGCAATTAAAATGTCGCCGCTAATGCCACAAATTCCAATTATACAAATCGCGCTTCATTAATGCCAAATTTAAATCCATATAATCCAAAGACAGCAGCTGTGTCAAATTTGACTAAATATACATATACATATGTAAATATAATTAAATTTAGTTTAAAAAAAGCTATGTAAATGCGAGTTGGCAACAAATATTATTATAAAAAAATATCGCACGAAGTTTAATTTTTAAATGGATCAAAATCGATGCTTTTTGCACATAATTTACAGCCAATTTAAATTCAGCCACCAAAACATCAACATGGCCATCATCTCCCATTTCTCGCGGTTCCATTAGCCTCGCAGGACCACAGAAATATTTATTCTATTTTTTAATACACTTTTTTTTTGCAATGCTGTCAAACGATTTGCAAAACCAACTGCAGCCCGTTAACAATTGCATTTCAGTTCAGTTCAGTTCAGTTTCTGTTCTGTTCTGTTTGCGTGGTCAATTTCATTTTTTTTTTGTGTTGCCCTCTTGTTGTTTTAAGCGTTAAATTTAATTACTCAGCAATGGGTGGCAACCGATATAAAAAAAATATGGTTCACAATGGGAGGAGTTAGATGGAGGCTCATAAGAGATATTTGCACAGCTGCTGCATACAAAACAGCGTCAAAGGAGTGCTGACCACACGAGAATGGCCTGCGAACGTGGTTTAATTTATGAAAAATCAACAAACAAATATACTATAAAATATTATTGTTCATTGTTCGAATTAAGGTCTAAATGAATATTCTTAAAAACATAAAAAGTAAGATTGGTTGACTTAGCCACGCCGAGGATTACATACCCTTGTAGACCCGATATAATCAGATGACACTTTTATATTTGCTGTTATATGATTAGCTTTCATTTTTATGTGTAAGTTCACACAAATGGACATGCCTAAATCAACACGGCTGTTGATTCCCATCAAGGGAATAATTAAGTTATGGACATTTTTATTTACACATTTTTAATGGGTTTAGGGTTTACCATGGCATGCCAAATATAACATTGATAAGACGGACAGAACTTGCAGTCATAAGTCTATCTGCTGACTTCCCGGTTTCGTAATAAATTAAACAAAAAATAACTACGAATGCTGTAGTCGAGAGAGCTCGACTTCCATTTACCCTGAACCCAGCTGCAAGTTAAATAATAGGTTCAGGGTATAAAAACTAAGGCAGTGCATATTTGTATCCACAAATCCGAACAAATCCAAACTGGCTATTGCTATCGTAAATCGATATGTATCGAAATTCGAGAATCAGAGGCGGTTATCGGTAAAATAATGCAAACATTATCTGCGACGAGTACATAAAAGCTCATATTCCAAATATTCCAAAAATTTAATAAAGAAAGATGGACGTAAGGACGGATGGACGGATGGACGGACGAACAGACGGACAAGGCTATATTGACTCAGCTTTTGATCATAGATGCATGTCACATGCATGTCTGCATGTCACATAAATTTGCATAAAACTATAGTATCTTTTTATCCATTTAGAATGGGTTCATCGTATAAAAAAGTCAAAGCCAAGAAAGTTATTTGCACCCTGTAATTCCACAGTCAGCCTGAAAATTTTTCCATATTTCTCCCAAACTTTATATTTTACTTGCAACGGTAGCGTATCCCAAAAAATGAAGATACCAATCCGAAATCGAATTGCGTAAAATATGTTTGGAACAATACCTGAACCGGAATTAGTAAACTTTACGTATCAAAGTCGGAATATAACACAAATTACGTTTCGGTTTGACACCTTGTCCTTAACAAATTTTATTTAAATATAAAACTTATTTTTTCACCTCAATTTTATTAAACATTTTTATTTGTAAAAAACATTAAAAAGTATGTATATTTAAGCTCTTATAAATTAATAATAAATATATATATATATAACAATAAGAAATATTATAAATATAATCAGAACAAGATTGCATGACATGTCTATACAAATTTAAATATTTTTTTTTTTTTTTTTTTTTTGAAGTAGATCCATATAATTTGTATGGAACTTTCGCTTTTTTAATACTCTGTGCAGAATTACGCAGGACTATGCCACTAACCTTAGTAGATTCAATATATTACATTAAATAATTTGTCATATTATAGCTTTCCCTTACGTCTTAAAGCCAATGCAACTAGACAACTTTGATAATCTCAACCTTTAATTAAAATTGTTTTAAAAATTTTTGTAGATAAAAAAATATAAAATTAAATTACTTTTTTCCCTTCTAAATCCTTTAAAATATTCAACGTTCAACCAATTTATTAAATTTTAATTCAGGACTATAAAAACTATGAAAATCAAACAGTTCTTTCGTGTAACATTTGCAACATTGTTGCTTTTTTCCTCTTTAGTGGCAACTGGGAACCTTAACTAAAACCAAACTTCCACAGCCTTGTATATACATATATAGTCAATTACTGGGACATGGAGTTTATGGCACGATTTGATTTGGCAAGTGGTCAGCAGCTGCTTCATTTGGCTCTATTGGCTATGGTCAAATGTTTGCCGAGCACGCATTGAATTTAATTAATTTAACACGAAAATCATTCAGGCGATATTTCCGAAACTAAGCGAGAATGCCACGAAATGGCTTATTGACATGCCACCAGGGTGTGTGTGTGTGTGTGTGTGGTAAGAGTTTACTAACAGTGGCCAAGTCCCGTGGAAGGCAAACAGAATCGGGCATAAATCTCCTACCAGAAATAGATGGACATAGAAAATTAGCGCTGGGTGTGTAACTAAATAATCTTTATCGGAAATTAAGCTCATCGAGTACATATTCGAATTGGCAATTAAGACTTTGCGAAGCGGATAAATCACCGGACAAAATGTTGCAACAGATAAAGTCGTTAGTTTAATGAGTTATCCATTTATCTTTTGTTCGCAAAATTAATTTCATAATTATAATCATTGTAGTTAAGAACTAAAGTATTGAAATTCATTTGCGAAGTTTTCTCATATCTAACTTTTAAATATTTTACTTTATTTTTTAGAATTATTCTAGTTTCAACATATGTTAGACACTGTGCAGTTATTCGACTACTTCATAGTTATATGACTAAAAGTATATGTATATCCCCAGCCATGGACTGTATCTTCCTAAAACCAGGATTTTTCTTTTCTTAATACCATATACATTTTTCTGAAATTAAAAAAAAAAATAAGTGTTTAATTCCCAGAATATTTTTATTTTTTGATATACGGAAAGCACCTAAACTCGAATATACAGGTGAAGATAGCAAATTTCACTCATATTTTTTGAACTTCAGAAACAATTTGTGCTAGAAGCAAAGTGTTCCATTTCTTCTTTCTGGAATTATATTCTATACTTATTGAATTTATTTCTTAAAATTAGTAAAAGGTATTTTTTTTGTTTTTATAGTTTTAGATATGTATCCTACTATTATGTTCTCCAACAATTCCTAGTCGAGATGAATATATTATTTCTCCCAACTAAATTAATTTCATTGTTAAATTAATTACTTAAGTATATGTTCTCCAGCTTAACACTTTTCAGTTTATTTTTGGTTAATTCATCCGCTCAGACAGTAATTGACTTTTCTTGTACCGGGTTGACACTGCTGGCTCTGTGCTAATTAAAAATTGCAAATAACTGAGTTTTTACAACTGCTCAGGAGATTGTCTTTTGTCATATGCATCGTTTAATGTCAGCACTGTTGGAATTTGGCGCTTTTATTACATGGGCATAAAAATCATTAATTACAACAACTCGTCATGAAATTTAAATGACGATCGCCACCGCCCCCCCCCCGACTGCCGACTGCCACAACAAAATACAAAATAAGTGAGACAAATATTGAAAAGCAAATTGAATTTTCATATGCGACGCAAAGGTGAATTGCGAAGTTTGATGGTACGTTTGTGTGGTGTGCGTTGGGCGGTGTTGCCTCGCATTGTGGCACGACGCAACTTTGTACATTTAGCGAAAAAAAAAAACGGCCGTAAAGGAATCAAAAGGACACTGTGGGACGGAGGACCGGGGAACGTTCGCTTTTTTAACAGCAAGCACAGCACTTTGTGTCAGCATGGGCTGGGCATAAACACCCACATACGCACACACACCAGCACACACACATATACACACACACACCCGTACACACGTGAAGTGCACCTACACAGTTACATTTTATGAGGGTGGCAACATTTTTGCCTTTTATGTTCGACAGATTTTCGTGTTGGTATGTGAAACATGCTGATTCCCAGTGATTACAATTGTTCTGCTGCTGCCGCTGTGGGCAGCCAGGACCAGCTTCAGAACGAGGACAACCCCACCCACCACTTGCCCCGATGCCGTAAAAAGCACAACGAAAGCAGATAAATAAAAAGAACAACAACAACAATAACAACAACAACAACAACAACAACAACAGACAGCCGTCGCAGAAATTTCGCACACAAAAACGAAATGTGAAAAGAGGCAAACAAAAATTGCATAAAACGAAAGTAACGGAATAAACAGCTTCAAAATACTCTATAAAAAAAAAAGACAGATTTTATCATAATCAAAATTTATATTTTCTCAAGTGTAGAGTTTCAATACATTAAATAAATTAATTAATTAAATAAATTAAATAAATAAATTAAGTCATGTGTGAAACTATCTGATAATAAATTTGCTTTATTTACTTGTTTCAAATCGAAGAAGACTCGTTATCCTTAAACTGGAACTTTAACTTTTCTCGAATTTCCAAATGTTAATCCTAAACATACCTAGTAGGCTTCACGATGGATATGAAATGTTAACATAACGGTTTTATAATAATAAAAATAAAACTCTTATATAGTTAATACATTAATTTACACAAACAAAATAAATCTTTTAAAAATGTGAATAATAATTGTTCTATTTTATTAAATATTTTGTGCGTTACTTAAAATGTTAAAAAAAAATTAGATTTATGTTCAACTAAAAATTCAAGCAACTCTTTGTTTTCAGCACTGAAAGAATACAAAAAGATGACAATTTTTTATGTAGCTCGTTACAATTTTCGTGATGTTCTGCTGACAACTCAACAGAGATCAAGTTATTATGTTTGTGTGTGTGTGTGTGTGTGGAGGGTGGCAGAGAACACTGAGTTTCTATATGGGTATGGGTGTATGTGTGTGTGTGTGTGTTGGTGTTTGCGTTTGTAGAGCTTTTGCCGCATTTGTGGCGATCTGTATGCTGGTTTGGCTATGACTCAGACTCCGGTTTGGGCCCGGCCGTTGACAATTAAGGTGAATGAATATTTTAATATTGGCAAACAGATTACACATATGGGCAATGGCAGTACGCAGAGCAGCCATGACTTGTGGTACTACATACACAAACATTTGTGTGTGCAAGGACCAAGTGGAGGACCAACCAGGACGACAACCAGAGGACAAGCATTCGAGTAATGGCGTTAAATTTAATTCAATTGAATTGAATTGTTGTTGGCACAATGCATTGGGAGCAAGCAGAACGATAAGACATGCGTCCGTCAGCCGTCAGCAGACACTGTAGCATTTAATATTTCTTATTTTTATTCATTCTGCCTCTATTAAAAATAATCAAATAAAAGAAATCAACGAATAAAATACAATTGCATATGCACACACAGACTTTTTCATCTACAGTCGCAGTCACAGAATGGCAATAATTAAACACAGGACGATGTCTGCTGACTGCAGTGTCCCTAATGTACCCAGAGTTGAGGTTCATTTGCGAAATTGAAATCAAGCGGAATATTGTAAACATATTTTGTATCTTAAGTGCAGGCAGATTGCTGGTCTCGGTGGAAAAGGGTCCAGAATTTTAGAAAAACCACACACCAAGTATAACTAAAATGATTATAGCGAAATTATGTTTATTAAAAGTAAAGGCTGCATTTTTATTTTTTTCCAATCCAATGCTACAATTTTCTAAAATCTCCAATTGTTTCTAGTTTTCACAGCGAATTTTCCTCTGAGCGTAGAAATAAATGCACTTAATTTAAAGGCAAATGTTTTTCTGTAAAGATTCAGAGCAAGTATTTTAGGCTCATAAGTTTATAATGCCAATTAAAAATCTATAGAGCAATTAAAATGCTTTTAAACATAAATCTTGTATATTATCAAGATAAGTAAGTTTATTCTGTTATATAGAATATATAAATAATCTAGCTTTAGCTGATATTTACCTATTAATGATAATATAATTAAGTAGAGAGCATATTTAAATTATTGTAACCGATCCGTGCTGATGGTCTTAGTTGCTCAGTCTATAATATTTATTAAAAGCTGCTTTTATAATAAAATAGAAGCGAGCTAAAATGTATTAAAAAACATTTAATTAACTTTAATTCGACTTCGATATACCCTTAACCCAGCTGTTAAATATATTCTAATAATGTTGGCAAATTTCACCTTAAAATGTGCTGCACACAAATGCGAGCAGGTCCGCAAGTGCGGACATGGCTATATGGACTCGGCTGTTGATCCCGATCAAGAATATATAAACTGGGTCTGACATGCTTTCTTCTGCCTGTTACATTACCATTATACCCTTTTTACCAATTTTTAATGGGTTAAGGGTATAAAAATGTCGTTATTGTTTTCCTATTTGCTGTTCCATTTTGGTTTTCCACTCGTTTCATTTGTTGTCGACAGAGGTTTTTTGTACTATTTATGATTATTTAGTTGAAGCGACAATTATTGGTTGTTAGCTAATTTATTATGCTCAAAACATAATGTGAAACATTTGTGGGGCATGAGTTGCCCAAGTGATCCCCAAGAGAGTGCTGATAACTGACTGACTAAATGTCTGACTGACTGACTGACTGATTGTCTGAAATTACTAAATGACCGACGAACTGAAGAAGATTAACTGAAATATGACATCTCTTCCAACAACAAATGGCTCTTATCGCTTCCCGCCAGAACAATTCCAGGCTTTACTATTTACTTACGACCTATATACTGATGATCTATATACTGATGTTCTTTAATCACATACCTGATAAGAAACGTAATAATTAGATGTAAGAGTGCTCGACTAGCAGTTACCCTCTAGCAAAGATTATTATAAATAAATAAATCATCTACGTCACAGATGAACCAACTCGCAAATTGAATAAGTGAATGCTAATCAAGAATATATACTGTCTGGGGTTCTTCTTCTTGTTAGAAATATCGATCAAACTCTGCCCAAGAGACTGTGAAGCTGTGTAGCCAACCGACGCTCAGAGCTGGACAAATATTATACGTGGTGCCACTTGGAGATGACATTGACCGAATTCTTTAGAACCGGACTTTAGCTTGATCATGAGAGCGGACGTGATAAGAGACACGCGTTGAGTTGACAAAAAAGCGTGCAAGTCATTATCATTAAAAAAATATATATATAAATGTTTTTAAGACAGATTGTAGATTAAACATAAATAGAAATCGCCGCCACTGCATTGCTTCCAACAAGTTGTGTTTCTAGGAAAAATATCAAAATATTATCTAGTATTTATATATGTAGAGCTGCCTATAAATTCAACAGCTTGCAACTCAGTTTCTTCAGTATTGTTTGGTCTGAGCTGAATGCATATTCAGAACAAAATGTGATTTTAATTTATTTGAACAGTGTTTTTATTATTAATTGCTGTACAATAAAGTGGAGGCGAATGTGTCCGACAAGATGAGAAACTTTCGTACTTAATTCTTAAATCTGGAAATAAAACAGAAATACGTCTTAAGATCACGGATATCTGCAGCAAAGTAGAGCAATTGCAGCTCGAAGAGATTAGGTTTGTATTGAAAATTTTGATTGCATTACGAAAACATTTAAAGGACTTATTCACAGATCCGTCCTGTCTAGTCAGAGAGCTAGATAAATTGCCAAAACCATTTTTGTTGTCATCCCAGAACACATAGAAATCCACTCTTCCATCCTGACGCCTCAGCACAGTTGTCCAACCTCCGTCCTGTGTCTCCTCATCGGAAATCGGTTGCAGACTGAAACCGGACAAGACGATCTGATGACTACCACCACGACGATTCACAGCCGGCACATCCTCACAGCAACTGGGAAACTTAATTGGCTCGTTGAGTTTACCCACAGAAAGTTGCTCTGCCTTCTCTGATATGATTTTACTCTCCAAACTTGTTTCTTTATTGAATTTCTCATTCAACTGATCAAGTTTACTTATCACATCATTCTGCAATTCGCTCTGACGATTCTGCTCGGTTACCCATCGTCTCATTCAGCAATTCGCTCTGCCTTCTCTGTTCGATTTTGCTGTCCAAACCGACTTTATTGAATTTCTCATTCCCATCACATCATTTATTTCTGTTGCCATCAGCTCACTATCTGAGTAGACAGTTCAGATCTGTGAATAAATCTTTTAAATGTTTTCGTTATACAAACAAAATTTTCAATACAAACCTAATCTCTTCGAGCTGCAATTGCTCTAGTTTGCTGCAAATATCCGTGATCTTAAGACGTACTTCTGTTTTATTTGCAGATTTAAGAATTAAATACGAAAGTTTCTCATCTTGTCGGACACATTCGCCTCCACTTTATTGTACAGAAATTAATAATAAAAACACTGTTCAAATAAATTAAAATCACATTTTGTTCTGAATATTCATTTAGCTCAGACCAAATAATACTGAAGAAACTGAGTTGCTAGCAGTTGAATTTATAGGCAGCTTTCAGCTTGCTTCTAGTTATAGTACATATATAAATACTATATAATATATAATATTTTAATATTTTGCCTAGAAACACAGCTTCTTGGAAACAGTGAAGTGGCGACGATTTCTATTTATGTTTAATCTACAATCTGTTCTAAAAACATTTATATACATATATATATTTTTTAATGATAATGACTCGCACGCTTTTTTGTCTCTTATCACGTCCGGTTCTAAAGAATTCCGTCAATGTCACTTCCCAAGTGGCACCACGTATAATATTTGTCCAGCACTGAGCATCAACATCGTCATTCTACCAGTGTCAAAATTACTTGTATTATCAGTTTCGACTGCTCGGTTGGCTACACAGCTACACAGTCTCCTAGGCAGAGTTTGATCAATATTTCTAACAAGAAGAAGAACCCCAGACAGTATATTTATTCTTGATTAGCATTCACTTGTTTAATTTGCGAGTTGGTTCATCTGTGACGTAGATGATTTATTTATTTATAATAATCTTTGCTAGAGGGTAACTGCTAGTCGAGCACTCTTACATCTAATTATTACGTTTCTTATCAGGTATGTGATTAAAGAACATCAGTATATAGATCATCAGTATATAGGTCGTAAGTATATAGTAAAGCCTGGAATTGTTCTGGCGGGAAGCGATAAGAACCATTTGTTGTTGGAAGAGAAGTCATATTTCAGTTCATCTTCTTCAGTTCGTCAGTCATTTAGTAATGTCAGACAATCAGTCAGTCATTTAGTTAGTCAGACATTTAGTCAGTCAGTTATCATCATTCTCTTGAGCAACTCATGCCCCTCACTTGTTTCGCATTCTGTTTTGAGCATAATAAACTTGCTAACAACCAATAATTGTTGCTTGTTATGGTCGGTGCTCACAAGTTTTGGCTTAATTGTTTTGTTTACACCGCAGACTTTTCGTGCGATATAAATGAAAAAAATAGTGCATGTAAAAGTCGGCAATGATTTTGTTCGCATTGAGTTTGCCGGGCGCGACTAAAAATACCCTAGCATACTTTCGGTACGCAGCTGTGAAAAGCGCCGTGGAAAGCAAGTCCAGCTTACTAAAAGATCGGAATGTTGCCGAATAGTTGTTGGATAGTTAGTGGATAGTTGCTGAATGCAAAATATTTGCGCACTGCCAACGATCTCTTCATCCTCGTCTCAGTAAAATTCGGCCGAAATTGCACATCGCCGAAGCCAATATTTTTTTTTGTTGAAAAGAAAAGACTTCAAAAATTAATTAATAAGTCACAAAACGGAGTGAAAAAAAATATTTTTTTGTGTGTTTCAAAGACGCTGCTGCTGCATTAAAATCACAAGAAAAAAATTAATAAACCAAAAAAAAAAAAACAATTACGACAAATAAAAATTTGTGAAAAAAACAATATGAGAAAAAAACAACACATACACTAAACACATTTAAAAAAAAATAAAATGCAACAACAACAAACGCCGTGGGAGCACCCCCGAAGTCCCTGGTCGTCGCACACCAAGCTGCCCTAACCAACAGGAGGAACCTCGCATCGCCCTCTGGAGCACCAGCATCCCCCCCAACAACAGCAAGTGATGTGAAGTGCCAGAAACATAACCCTAGTTTAAGTGATGATCAAATTTAACCCCACTTAAAAGTTTAAGATATGCCATTTTTTTCTGTCTTTTTATACAATGTTTAGTCGATTTTAACAACCAAGTGCCAAGTGTGATGTATTTAACAAAAAGTTTAAAATCTAATTTAATTGGTACTAATGCCAATAATTAAAAGGCAATAACATTCAATAAAATAAGTGCCTAAAAGTATGATTTATTATTTTTTTTCTTTCTGTTCTAAAATTTTGCTTTCCCATATTCCCAAGTTAAAATGTTTTTTTTTTTATTTATCCGAATATGTGTGAAGGTGCAATCTTATTAATTAAATTCCCGAACCAAAATGTAAAGTGTTCCTGCATGGTTGAGTAAATTGCGTGGTGACCAAAAACAAAGAAAAAAAATAAACCAAGAAACCCAAAAAAAAAGAAGCATACTTTGGCTGCATTGTATCAGCGATATTGAAGGGCCTTTAACCGCGGATCAGTTTTCACTAACCATTCCTGCGGCAAATTTTTTTTTTAACTATCGACAATTTCCACCCTACCTATGCAGTGAAAGAAATAAAAGAAGAAAATATAAATAAATCCTGCATATTTACATATATCGACATATATTGATATAAAGAAAAAAAAAAATTAATTTCACATTAACGTAAAAGATAGAGAGAAAAAGGGAAAAAAATAAATTAAATAAATTAATAATGAAATCGAAAGAAAATTAATATAATAGTTAAAAATATTCCAACCCACACTCGACATTTGAAAGTTACAATGGCATAGGTGTAGTTGAAACGCGAAGTATTCATGATTTAATTGCTATAAAGCCAAATTTTGTTGATACAAGAAAAAGTATGCTATGAAAAATAATTTTGTAATTTAGCTCATACAAGAAAAAGTATGCGATACAAATAAATCTAGTTAATAACCCCTGTCTTAGTTAGTAAAAGAAAGCAAACAAAATTGAACCATTATTTCATTTTATAATTTACATAAACCGAAAATTGTATGAATCTTAAAGTCAAATATTACTGAAAATTAAGATTATTTTTTTTTGTTATTAAACATTTTTTTTTAATGAAATTTAAGAAAAATTAATAAATCTATTAACTTTAGTAAAATGAAGACGTAAATTGATTTGTAATTCCTACTGGCCAGAAAAATGTAATTTGAGTCGAACAACAAAATTTTCTTTTGGGGACTTTCCATCAAAACATGCAACGCAGGAAGTCCAATTGGATGGGTGGGTACAGAGCGCTATATCGGGGCAAATACCATCGTGCTCCCCGACACCACAAACCAACACCAACGAAGCTGCCGCGCTTTTCGCGTAACAATTTTTTTGAATCCATATGATATGCTCCACTTTTTTTGTGGTTATTATTGAAGTTTCAATTCCTTGCTTCGGAGTTGCACTCCAAATAACCGGGACCCTAAATCATTAAAATTATGACTCCGGAAATTTCAGGATGGTAGCAACAAGCCCCTCCCATCACCCGGCACGAGCTACCACTAGTTGGGTCCCAAGCCGCTACAAATCCAGAATTCCACTAGCCCCACACCATCCGTGTGTGTGTTTGTCGATCAAAACAAGAACTTAATCGGAGTGCGAGAGAAATAATCGATGTTACAAACTCAGTAAGTGTTTGTATTACCCAAAATTGCGGACGCTGATTAATGGCAACATCCTTGTATGGGAAGGCATGACAGTTGAGTTGTAGCTGCAGGTAAAACGAGATCAATTTACGAGAGCTGAGAGTGTTAAAACGGGCAACCGGTCAAAAGGCTGAGGCAGCGTGCCAAATTTCTAATCAAAGCTGCCACAAAACAGCAGCGCCGAACAAAAACTGATTGTTGTCCCTCATTTCGCAGACTCGAAGAGTGTGTGAGTGTGTGTGTGTGTGTGTTACGCTTTTACTGACATTAAAACTTGATGGAAATCGATTTTCATTACAGGTCGCTGCGCGTAATTGCTTTTGCACCTGACTCAAGTGGGCAGCGCACTTTGATGTTTCAATCGAATCCGACTCGGAAGCGCAGTTTACAGCGAGTTGGCAGCGCCAGCGGCAATTAGATTAACCTGGCTTAAAGCTTAAAAGATATTTTGTTGTTGCTATGTTGTTTAGAAAATCAAGAACTTTACTTTTAGGAGTTATGTATCCCAACAAAAGTCTTGAAATAATACTATTAATTATTTTAAATGAGTTCTGGACACCTTTTCGGAATAAATTTATGTTTAAATATTAGACCGATATTGTTGATGTAATTTTTTAAGATATTTGTGTAAATTTAAATGTTTCAATATATTAGAATTTAGGTTATTAATGAACCAAAAAACAGACACATTTTCAAGGTGGTATTTTAATTAATTGAAAATATCGATGTTAACTCTTTTGCTGGCCACTGGATTGGAGTAACAGGGTTTCAACCAAATTATAGTGCATAATGCTGTGGGGCAATTATTGTCCAATGAGTAGAAGCGGTATGTTTGTATTTGTATTGCAACCAGTTGGACTTGCAACGAACTACCAAACAGACCACCAAAGATGGGAGATGGGAGCTGGCGAGCAGAGGCAAATGGAAGGAGAGACAGTTTTGGGAGTTGAGTGGTTGCATACATGCACTTAATATCTATCTCGTTCTCTCTCTCTCTCTCTCTCTCTTTCTCTCTCTCTCTATCTTTCCCTTAAACCCGATCTATGCCCTCTGTCTGTGCTTATACATGCAGACCATATTTACTACATAGTTGCATGCCATTAAAAGCCGCGCATCGCTTGTGCTCAGCACATTTCCAATCAATTTCTCCTTGATTTCGCCAAGGAAAGTGAAGCGGAATGCAGTCCAAGGAGAAGCACATGGCCTGACGTAGTTATAAGCCAGCAATGTATAAATTTCGATAGACAAATAATACAATACAATACAAACTTTTTAAAAGAAAATACACAATGTGCTTAAGATCAGCATCGATTTCACCTCGATTTCAATGTTTTGAATAAAGCTCAGAGGAAAATAAACCAAAGTGAAACTTGCACCTTGCCAGAATAAATTCCATAAAAAAGGAAACTCTTCATCATAAATCAATAAAATAAATTAATAAATAAAATTTGAATATTTTATATATATATGAAGTGCTCAAAAATTAATCTTCCAATTAAACTGAATTTTTTGTTTGATTAATTTCAGTAAGGGGATATATGTATATATACATATTTATATATAACAAAACTACAACTGTCAAAAATATTAATTTTTTATTTTTGCTTGATATGCTTAATATACAATTTATTTTCAAGTAATTCAATTAATGTGTTTTATAAATATTTTCTGTGTTAAAAAGTTGTTCGAATTTGGAGCGTTATTGATTTTAAGAATTTCATTACAGGAAAATTTAATTAAAGCATTCCCAGCGAACACACACAACTTTCAGTTGCAGCAGCCGCACGTTTGTTGTTGTTGTTGTTGTTGTTGTAGTTGTTGTTGCTGTTGCTGTTATTGCATTGTCAACAATAAGCGGCATGCGCACGAATGCACAACCAAAGCATAAACAGCCATCCGACGACCCCTTCTGTCCACGCCCACCTGGCCTTCGCAGTCATTTGCTTGGTTGCACACACAACAAACAACAAACAGCAAACAGCAAACAACAAACGCAAATTGCCGAAATATTTTGTATTTTCTGCATTTTTTCTATTTAATTATTATAATTATTGGATGCTGGTATTCCAACTGCGAACTCCGATTGTGGCATACACATATTTAAAAAGAGTTAAAGACACGGCATGCCGCCAAGCAAGCAAGGCGAAAGGCCCGCAGCAACATCAGCAACTGCCACAACAGCAGCAGCAACAACAGAAGCAGCAGCAGCAGCAACAGCAACAGCAGCAGCAACAGCAATCTTGATTTAAATGAAATTTAACTTTCTGCATATTAAAAAAGTTTTGCATTTTTCATGCGAAATAAGAAAAGTTTCGGCCTTCTTTCTATTTTTTATTTTATTTTATTTTTTTTTTTATATACATTTGCTTGTGTTTCGTAGTTTTTTGGCGTTCCAATGAGAAGCCTGTGAATCAGTTGCAGATTTACGTTAATTGTCTTTTCTAAAAATCGTGTCGCTGAGCATTAAATTTCTGACGACATTTCACTTGTAAAAATGAAGTACCCAGCAATGTCCCATAAGCACCATAGTTAAAGAGATTATAAGAAACCAAAATATACAATTCGATAGAGAGATAAAAGACAATACAAGTAAATTTCGAATCAGGTAATAAAAGACATTAGATACAATTTACTTAAGTTCTTTAGTTTAGATATAAATTCTACATTTATGATTATAAATTTAGAAAGTAAATTTTTAAGATATTATTTTATGTCCGAAATCAGTTAAAAAATTGTCAAAGAGGCTAAAATGGTTTTGTGCAAAAGTATGTATCCCTGTAAAACGGATATAGATTCTTGATCGGCATTAAAAGTCATGTCGATCGAGTCATGTTCGTCAACCTGTCCATCTGTCCGTTCATCAATGGGATAGATTATAACTATAGACTGGAAGAACTTGAGACTTCAAATTTGGAGTGTACAAAACAACTTTATTTTCTCAATATTAATCGATTTCTTATAGCAATAAAATGCACAGATTTATATATATGGCCATTCAATTTGTTTAAAATATTTTGACATATTATTGAAAAACTTACTGAATGAAATCTGATTTATTTGCCTTAGACAAGTTTTCTTCTTCGAAATGCATAACTTAGTTGCTTCTAAAGTGATTTAGTCTTTTCAATAAATGAGCGCTTAAATTTTAAATAGGATTCCTTACTTGCCATTAGATATTAAAACGGTAAAAGGTAATCTAATAACATTTGGGTCTTAACCAATTCGAAACAACTCCGCACAGCACTTTGGCAAACTCTCGACTCGGGGTGCTGGCCAACTTGGAAGACATTTGCTAAGCACTGCTGCACTGGCAGCTTCTTTGGCCAGGTATCTGGTTTATTTTATGTTGAATTATGGCGGCTATTGTGGAATTGCATGCGTGTAAGTGCCTGTGTGTGTGTGGCTGTGTTTGTGTGGGTGTGTGTGTATCTTGAGTGTTGGTATTTGCTTTTGGGGCGTGCCATTTGCAACGTGGCTTATTTACAGGCGAAGGCGTGCAAAAAATTAGCAGTAAGCAACGCTGGATAGCGACGGAGCGGAAAAAGGGAAAACCGGTTAGGAAATGGAAGGAAATTCAAACCAAATGGCTGCGCAGGTAAACCAAAAAGAAGTTACCGAGAAACGAGAACCAACCAACCAACAAGAGGCTGTGTCTGTGGCTGCCCCCAACTTGCTTATTAAGATTTATGGATGTTGTTGTTTTTTTTTTTCTTCATCCTTTTTTGCATTGCTGCCAGAGGCAGACAACAACAAGTGCAGCAACAACAACAAGTGCAGCAACAACAACAGCAACAACAAAAAATGTGCACAACAAGGAGACCAGCCAGACTAGCAAATACGTGAGTATTGAGCAAATTTCTTGTGGTGCCATTTTTCGAACCATTTTTCCACCCGAATTTCTTTTGAGGCTAAATGCAAACGATGTCAACGAACTATTTCAAACTGGAGAAGAGTAAAGCTAAATTGAAGAAAATATATAGAATGAAAATTCGAAAAACAATTTAAGAAAAGTATACGTTATGATTTATAATTTAAATATGTTTTACCTGGCTCCAGGTCAACCTGAACTGACTAAAATTTAATTATAACATAAATGGTTTAGTAATTAAACACAAGTTTAATTATTGATGCCAGGTTAAGCATAAACATTAAAAATTAATGCAAATAAAATAAATAATTTTTTTTTAATTTTTATTCACAATATTTCAGGCAACAATTAGCCAAATTTATATATGCAATGAATAGAATATAGTTAATTCATTTTATTAAATTTAATTATATTTAAAATTATAAGTAAAATGCAATATATAATAAACACTTGGGATCTTTCATTGTACCAGCTTTACTGTAGTAACAGATACTCGTATCTAAGGCAATAAATGGGAAGTCATAAACTGGCTGAGGCACCGAGTCTCCGATCTGCCGTTTGGTGCTTGCAACGGAAGTGATTTGCGCCTTTGCAGCTGCCACTTTTCGCTGTTATCTGGTGCTTTATTCTCGATGCGCTTTTGATAAATCAAATGACGTCGCCTTTGTCGCCGTTGCAATTGAAGTTGAAGCTGTAGTCTGGAGCATTAGCTATATCTGTATCTTTGGCTTTGGCTTTGGCCAAAACTAAAGCACAACTCATTGTGGCGCTGCAAATTGAAGTTCTCATCGAGCCGAGCCGAGCTGCTGGCGGCTGTTGTGTGTGTGTTAGTTAGCCGGAGAGCGGGTTGGGCCTGGAGCTACTAGACTTGAGAGCTTGCGATAAGGAAGTGAAATTGTATGGCTCCAGCGGCACCAACAACAATGGTTGCACCACTTCTCGTTGCACTTTGCCGCTTAGAAGCGGCACTCAAGTGCATTGCCTTGCAATTTTTCTTCGTATATATTGCGATGAAGCTCTTTTTTGTGCTCAAGTGCTTCGAGTGGCAATTTCCATTGTTGTTCGCTTGTCTCGCGACGTTGCTTAAAGAATTAGCACAGAGGAACACTCTATCAAAGCCACTTACACACACACATACACACTCGCACACTCACTCGCACACCCACTCGCACACTCACTCGCACTCACTCACTCACTGAGAGCCGCTACGTCATAAATCTTTCAGTTTATTAATTCCCGATTAGAGCGCCGAGAGCCGAGTACCAATTGTAATTAACTGCCAACTAGATATTGTGTGGCGCCCTCTATGGTCAACAAGGCGCAACGTAAATCATTCTCAATTGCTTTTTGAGCATTCCTAAAATGCCAGGCATCGGAGCCTTCGATATTCATCTGTCCATTTGTCTCGCTATTTGCTTTTGTTCCCTGTTGCAGTCACCAGCGATTCCTGGGCAACTCACCTCTGTCAACCGGGGGGGCAGAGGGGCGTATGAGGAATGTGACACAAATTTGCATGGTATGTGAAGAATTATTAATCAAATAACCTTTGGCAAGTGGCAAAGCAAATAATTTTTAATGAATGCAATTGAAAGTCTTCACTATATTATATTTTATATTTGTATATATTTATATATATATGTATATAAATATATCATTCATGAATGATATAGGGTTTCTTTTTTTGTAATACGAGTTTACTGTTACAGCTGAAATTAACGTAAAACAATTTCAAACTGGATACCAATGTTAAACCTGGCACAGATTCTAACATATAACTGATAAGTGAAGGAAAACTCCTCTTTAAGTTAGTGGCCCACTCAACTTTTTAAATGGAGGTAATTTTAATTTAACTGCCAACTTCTAAGTGCAGTGTATTATGTAAGCATCTTTTTATTGTTCTGTGTAACTATGCAAACTGTCAGATGAGATAAATTTACTCAAGGATTACCTACCCAGATGCAATAAAAGTTGTCGGCAAATGTTCGCAGAGAAAATTTCATTTGATGGCTGATGCACTTGATGCAAGAAGTAAAAAGAAACCACAAACTAAATGGCTAAAAATATGTTCATCTTATGGAAATGTTATGGCACTGTTCAAATGGCTTTATGATTTTCACAGTTTGATAGCTTCCTAACATAACTGGTTGAATTTCATTAAAGTTGTACAAGCGAAATTTGTTGATGTCCTGATAAATTGAAAATTGCATTGGCAAAATTTTCTGTTGATATCAAGAAGTTTTTAAGTTCCATTAAATATAACAAAGGCCAGCATTATTTTAATAATACATTTTTAATTGATTTTACTTATATGTAAAATATCTAACCAAATTCCAAAACACATATTTTACACGTGATTCTTAATTGTATATTTTTAAGTATTAGTTATTTAATTTAAAATTTCCACACAAATTTAGATACCCAACTTTTATTTTGTGTCATAGATTATACAGCGTTTTAGACACCAATAAAAACCAGTGTTAAATAGACTTAAGTATGTGTCGGAATTATAATTGTGGCATTGTCGATGACTGCGTTTTTGGAACTCCAGCTAAAATCAAATTCAATAAAAAGGAAACAATTTAAAAGAGGCAATATAAATTCAGCAATGGCGTCAAATGACAAATGGCGTTAAAATGCAATTGCCAAATTAACACGCGCCTCGTGTAAAAGGCAAAGAAATTTAATTATTTGCAACACACACACAGACACACACACACACACACACACACACACACACTCACCAGTAGGGAACAATGCCAAAGTTGTGGGCGTTTCGTAGTGGGCGTGTCTACGTGATCAAATATGCAAATAATTGCAAAATGAAAATGTGTGTACAAAAGTCAAACCGGGCGCTACGCGAAAAGTATTTCGAACACACGCAATTTTTTCATTGTTTTTGTTGCTGTTGGATTTAAGCAAAAGCATCAACAACACAGTGTGGCAAGCCAGCAGCAGATAGCTGGGGCGCCCCAATGTACGGGCATGTGGGCGTGGCTGTTGCCATCAATTTATTTGCGCCACGCACGCGAAAGCAAACAAATTAAATTGCAAATCATGATTAGCTGCCTCACAGCTCACAGCACCCCATCTCAAATCCCATCCCCTCTCAACAACGGAACCCCCACCCACGCCTGCCACCAATGAAACTCGATAAAATAACAGCAACAAAAAAATATACATGTGAGGCATATGAAGTGCTGTGAAAGTGCGAGTACTTCAAATATAATCATATATTCCGATATGATGTCAAGAATTTGTCGACATTTATTTGGCCTTGCTTTAAATTTTAAACAGACAGCAATGCTGAGTGCCATTTTAACGGTATTTCAAGTACACACTCAGAAAAAATGTTGACCTGAATTTTAGAAAAGCTCTGTTGGCTCCAACGTTAACTTAACTTATTATTGGAAAAATTGTGTCTTTTTAAAAATCCATGCTTTTATATTCTTAATTTAAAAATTTTGTTTAATATATCATAAAATATATGACTAATTTATAGAGTTTATTTTTATATGCAAACAAAAGACTAGCGTCAAATTATTTTAACCATTTAATATAGCTTATAAATTCATATAAGTTAATTTGAAATAACTAGCGATTTCACGATTTTTATATTATATTATAATTTTTTAAAAGCGAACCCTTATGCTTGCATGAATAAACTTTTGATAGATTATAGATTAAGAATATATTTAAATTATATTTAAAAAATTATATTAAAAAAATTAACATTTCAGTTTCAGCACTTACTCAAACTGCCGTTATTTACACATTTTTTCATATTAAGTATTGAAATTTATTTTATAAGTAATATTATAATTTAATAAAAGTAAAGTTTTTAATATATTTTTAACTTAATTTATCAACAATTGACTTTGTTCAGTCCACACTAAAAGATAAATCAAATATATTAAAAATATTAATATATTTATAGTTTGAATTTGTATCTATTCACGTTACATTCAAAGCTACCGGAGTTCATTTTAATATCCCTTCACTTAACTCTTCGTGTTTTCTTAAAGCTGTATTTATGATTTCCACTTTGTTTGTTAGCCTGCAATGCAATAACTGGAAATCCATAGGAAAACAACTCGTGCCCTCCCCCACCCAGCCGAGCGCCAAACACATACCCATTCCCATTCCGGCATACCACTTAGAAACCCGCACAAATCCGACACACCCTCTCCCCCACCCACCACGCTTCGCACTTATTCCGTGCTACGTGCAGCCATTCTCATCCTTGGTGGCATGTGTGCGTATTGCGTGCGACACGTTTGATAATGTGGCACATAATTTAAATAAGAATGAAAACAAAAAAACACAAAACGCTGCGACAAATAACAAAAACAAATACCTCCGTTGTCGCAGTCACATTCGATGTCAACTCTTTGTTAAATTATGTGTGAATTATTTAGCATCAATGAATGTATCGAATGTGGCGGAACAGAAAACACACAATAGACAACACCAAATGTGTTGTGATTGTTACTAAGCAACAATTGAGCTCAAATTGTGGTTTGCTCCAGTGGTTTTTGGCTTGAAATATATTGCTTGACACAAATATACATATATAGTACAATAACATCGGAGTACCCGTCGACAAACACTTCGTCCATTTCTCAAATATTAAACAAACAAAAAATATCTTAATCTTAGTTCTTAAAAATAAAAACTATAACATTAAAAGTCGAAATATCCATTAGATATTTTACAAGCATAAATTATATCAATTTACATTTTACAAATATATAAATAGGACTGATTATGACCAGTTTATTAATAATATAATAGTTAAGTATAATATTGAAGTAAGAGAAGTACTCGGGACGACTTCCTATAGAAGACCTTAACGATGCGCTTCCCCGACTCGACTTCCGCACTCTACTGATCCTACACTCAACTGTGCTAATGTTGTAATCTGTTAAACAGCGTTGCCACCTAACAGCACTGTAACTTCTCATTACGTATTCATTTATACATATTAATTGTAGTTTAACTTATTGTAGTTCAACTTATTATTTAAAAAGTATATCTCCAAAACGGATAGTTTTTCTAAAAACCACTGTTTTTTTTTATTTAAAGGGTAAAACATAGATACAGTGGCTTGCAGCCCCAATCGCCCAGTGTCTAGCAACAATTTCAATTGCCTGCCATAAGCTCATTGTTGAATATTTTTCAAAAATTCCAAAGACCCATGGCAGGTACATTTATTGACCACCAAAATTAATATATGACCCTAATAAACTGTGAGTTTTCCACCTGCTAGGTAGGGTTATGTAAGAAAGTACCTCTTTTTAGGTATGCACGTTATTTCGCCCAGTTACATTATGAACACCTGGGTGCCATAAAACCCGGATTTTTTACCTAAAGTTGAATATTTTCGGTATAAATAGACAAATCCTTCTAAGTCAGTTTAGTTATAATCTGCATCTCGAGTGCAAAAAGCCAACAAGGACAATGGGCAAAAGGACTACCATTGAACAACGGAAACTCATCCTGGAACACTTAAAAATCGGATATTCTTATCGAAAAATAGCTAAAATGGTCAATCTAAACACCTCAATTGTATTTTACATCATTTGAAGTTTCGTGGACGAAAATTGGACAGAGAACAAGGGCGGAATGGCACCAAACCCGATTTTCACCGAGCAGGACGAGCCAAGGATCATCAAGAAAACAAGGCGAAATATTAAGCTATCGGCTCAAAAACTGATTCAATAGATGCAGGATGAAATAAGGAAAAAGTTCAGTGCGGGAACTGTGCTCCAAGTTCTGCGCAACCATGACTTTAAGGCCCGAGAACCACGGGAAAGAAATTTCCAAGCGCAAAAAATAGAGGGTATAGGATGACGTTCGCCAAAATCCACTTGGACAAGGATTTGGAGTTCTGGAACACAGTCATATTTGAATTTGAGTACAAAATAAACATTTTTGGCTCGGACGGACGGAATTATGTGTGGCGACACTCCAATACTGATCTGAGCCCCAAAAACATAAAGGCAACAGTCAAGCACTGCTGAGGAAGTGTCCTGGTATGGGCATCTATCTCGGCAGCCCGCGACTGAAATTTTGTGATTATTGAAACAATAATGGACAAGAATGTGTACTTTAATATACTAAAGGAAAATGTACTCCAAAGTGCCTAGAAGCTGGAAACCGACGTACTTTCCGGATCTACCAGGACAGCGACCCCAAGCTTAAGGCCGGAATAGTACAGTCCTGGCTTAGATTGAACTGCCCCCACGTGATGATTCCACCGGCCCAGTCTCCAGACTTAAATGTTATTGAAAATTTATGGGCTCTGCTGGAAAATAATATCCGGAACCACAACATATCAAGCAAACAGGATCTCCAAAATGCTCTGCTGGAGGAGTGGAGCAGGATCAGTCCAGAAACTACCCGGAAGCTGGTATCTTCCATGAATAATAGATTAAGGGAAGTTGTTAAGGCTAAAGGATATCATACTAAGTATTAACATCCTTATTTAAGCTTTTATACGCCAAATATGTAACTTTTTTAAGACTGGGCGAACTGAGCTGCATATGTATTTTGGCTTATGTTTTCAGTTTTAGACTAATTTTAATTAATTAATTAATATTTAAATAAGAACTAAAGATTGTTTTTTAAATGTGATATAACATTAAACAAATTGGCATTTAAACATTTTGAATTTGTTTCCTTGTTTAAACTTTATAGCACTTTAAATTTGTTGCTACCCCCTGGGCGATTGGGGCTGCAAGCCACTGTACGAGGGTGGTTTGATGAGTACCTGACCTTGACGCCAGATGGCGCCACTATTGCAATATGACGTGACTATAGTATAGTACATAAACCTAAACAGCCACAGTGAAAATTTCAGTCAAATCGGACTTTTAGTTTTGTTTTCACCACGTGTCAAAGCAGTCGTGTCCACGCATTTTAGAAAAATGGAAAAAGAGCAATATCGGTCGGTGATTCGATTCTTCTTTTTGGAGGGGAAATCACGCAGTGAAATCAAAGAACGCTTGGATACTGTGTACGGTGACTCTGCTCCTTCGATGACCACCGTCAAAAATTGGTTTAGTGAGTTTCAACGTGGTCGCACGTCCGTTTTTGATGAGCCACGACCAGGTGGCCCGAAAACAGCAACCACGGAGGATAAAGTGAAGAAAATACATGATCTGGTATTGTCAGACCGCCGGTTAAAGGTGCGCGAGTTAGCTGAGACAGTAGGCATCTCAACAGAACGAGTGTTTCATGTCCTACATGAAATATTGGGTATGAGAAAGCTATCGGCGCGATGGGTGCCGCGTTTGCTCACACCAGACAATATGCGCAACCGCGTGACCACTTCGGAGCATGGTTTGGCGCTGTTAAAGCGTAATCCGAAGGAATTTTTGCGTCGATTCGTGACTGTTGACGAAACATGGATTCACTGGTACACACCAGAGACCAAAGAACAGTCGAAACAGTGGACTTCACCTGGCGAATCTGCCCCGAAGAAGGCGAAAACTGTTCCATCGGCCGGAAAGGTGATGGCCACGGTTTTCTGGGATTCGAAAGGTATTATCCTCATAGATTACCTAGAGAAGGGAAGAACGATTACAGGGCTCTACTATGCCGAACTATTGGGAAGATTTGACGCCGAGTTGAAGAAGAAACGGCCCCATTTGGTGAAGAAGAAAGTGCTCTTCCACCATGATAACGCTCCCGCTCACACCTCCGGCGTCGCCCAGGCCAAATTGGTCGAATTACGCTACGAACTGCTGCCCCATCCACCTTATTCTCCGTATTTTGCGGATCTACAGAAATCATATTTTTTAGAGGGGATAAAAAAGTTGGAGCATCGCTGGAATAAATGTGTAGAGCTGAAAGGGGATTATATTGAAAAATAAAAAATAATTTTTCCAAAAATTTTCGTTTTTCTTATGTAGGTCAGGTACTCATCAAACCACCCTCGTATATAGAAAATATATGAAAAATGTACAAAAAGTTTTTCGCAGAGATACATTTTAGATAGTTTATAAATTCAGATACTGCTCTGTTTTTCTTTACAACGAGACCGGAAGCGGGTCCAACCAGATACGTTAATAAATTTCCCAATTTTTGTTGGTGCTAAATTTGTTAAGTTAAATAGGCAGGCTAGAAATGCTCACCTTAAGAGTTGAAATTATTCTGGAGATTCTTTTTCGTCCTATTTACCCTTTCTGCAGAAGTCATACTGGGATACTTTGAGATCTTATGGACTACTGTGATGTTATAACTTTGACACCCTGGAGGAGAGTTCGGACAACAGTTAAACATTAAAATAGACGCCGAAAGAGCCATTTTGAATCTGCATTTATATTTCTTAAAAATATTTTCTTTTATTAAGATATATAAGAATATAATGAAACCATTTATAATTTTTTTTTTTTAATTTTTTAAATATTAAAAAATTAGTTGCAAATCTAGAAATATTTTCCATTTATAGAGGCGATTTTTTATTTTGTATATAAAACTTAGTTTTCGATTGTGTCGATACCTGGAATAAGCCCAATGTTGTAGGCATAATAATAGCATTAGTCAGTTGGCCAGCATAACCATTTATTATCATAAAATAAGTAACAAAATTTATTGTTTAATGTTAGAGACTGTAATCTGTGGTATGTTCATTTAAAATTTGTATTTTTTAAATAATTATTGTGGAATTTGTATCAACACCTCCTTGGAAGAAGCGGAATTTCATGGAATTTAATATAATTTTCATGGAAACGCTAAGAGATATTCGAAGTTATTAAACGGTATTAACTCAATCAAATCAATATAAAATTTAAATTTAAATGTGTGTATGTGTGTAATGACTTCCATTTCCAAAGCAAAATATTATTTACGCCTCTTTACAAATTCCAGTTCCATGTAAGCAGATTTTCAAATTATTTCCTAACTTCACCATTAATTTTCCTCGCTCGCGACACGAAAGTTCATTCAGTTTGAAAAATGTGTCTTTGATTGCCAAATGCTCGGGGGACTGATGCCGTTGAGTGCATTCTTTGACTTAGTAACCAAATCAAATTGCCTATGCTTCGGCAGTCCTTCAACGCACAAGGAAAGTTGCTTCAAATTGAATTAACACACCGACAAATACTTACAGGATATTGCTATGCCGATTTCTGCCCACAAATGTCTGTTGCGCTTAACCTCAAATAAATATTTACACAGGCACACCAAAAAGGTAAGCACGTCTCAAAAAAAGAAGCAAAAAACAAAAAAAAGAAGTAAAAAAGCACAGAATAAAAAAAATACAGACGCATGTTATTCAAATTGAGGCCTGTTCAACAATAACAAGAAAAAGCAAAGAAGAAAAGTTGAATCCCAGAGCTAGGACCCAATTCCAGGTTGGATACAAATAAACCAGAAAACTTCTTCTTCCAAACACTTTAACATGACCTACGTTTCAGTTATTTGCCAGCAAATGCCGTGTGTCCAGTTATTGAATTTCACTTGTTTAGCTTGATTTTCTGGATGTTGTTGTTGTTGTTGTTGTTGTAGCTGCTGTGTAAACGTTGCAAAAAAAAACTTTTGCGTGTTAACAACATTTTTCAATATAAGTTTGTAAACTTTTTGCTCTGCTTGCACACACACACACACGCACACACCCACAGCACACACACACAGCACACACACAAACACTCAGTCAGTAATAGTGGATAGAACATTTGCCATATTTGCGGAAGCCAAAAGTAAAAGTCTATGCGGCACCAAGTCAAGAATGTCAGTCAGAAGGTCGACCTGCGTTTTGGCCAAAAACACTGTTTGTCTGTCTTCGTGTGTGTGTGTGTGTGTAGGTGTGTGCGTGTGTGTTCGTGCGCACTGCAAGTGGCAGCTAAGATGATCAAATAAGCAGGAAAAAAGAAAACACAAAAATAGTAGTAGAAGAGCGAACAGATAAAAAAAAAGAAACGAATGAGAAACTCTCAAGGGTGTTTTAGTTAAGATAAATAGAGCAAAAGTAACAGAATTCGACGGTAAAACGAAACTTTCGCTTGATGAATTGAATTGTTGACAAACGAAATGAACGAAGGAACGAATGAACAAACGAAGCAGCAAAACAAAGTCAAATTGTGTTTATTCAGTCATGCTTCAGGTTGGTTTTGCTGGCTTAAGTTCTACTCTACCAATACTATATACATATATATATATATATCCTAACCAAACGATTGCCTGTTGATAGAATATGTGTTACATCAGTTAAGTTGTGTTCCCAGTAAGTAAAAGCTGATCTAATATGATGCGAACGCTGAGTGGTACTTTGCCAGGTGGCTTCAAGTTGGCTGAGAATGGGCCAGAATGGGCCAGAAGTTTATTCTTGGCATTTGTATGTAGCTTGAGTGTCGACTGATGTTTTGCTTAATCTGATTTCAATAGTAGTTGCAACACAAATACAACTTGCTTGGAGGGTAAACTCCTTAAAAAAAATATCTAACAGCTAATCGCAAAAGCATTGTTCTGGAATTTTCTTAAGGCAGCTGTTTGGTTAAACATACAAATTATTCTTTGTTTAAATATTTTAAAAATTTCTTAATTTAGTATACCTAAATATTAAATTTTTTTAATTAACTTATTTTTTTATATTTAATTTTTTAATTTTTTGTTTGTATTAGTCGAAATAAAATATTTATAAGTAAGCAGTATTCTAAAGAACAAATCAGAATATCAAGATTAAAAGCAAATATAATTGAAACATTTTAGTTGATTTTAAAATATAAATACTAAATTAAATTTAAAATGAAAACCTTAGGCTAGATCCGAGAGTTTAAATCAGAAGAACACTGTTAAAAGTTATTATATTAAAATATTTTACCATCCTGAGAAATATATGTAAGGAGTAGTTACAGTGCTGTTATGTGGCAACGCTGGTTAACAGATGGTTAACAGCTACATAAGCATAGTCAAGTAATCTAATGCTCTTACTGCAATATTATATAATCGGTCCAACATATGTAAATAAATTCAAATATTAAGTCATTGAACTCAGCTGAACTCAAGCTTGAAGCTCCATAAAATTAAGCTATAAAATTAAAATAGATTTCCTAAAAATTAATCATTGGACTCTTAATAATGGATGATGTCGCTTTAATTGGTTTGCCATTTGGAGTAGGTAAATAATCAAAAGTTTAAAATAAGCAACAAAAGTATTACGATTCTATATGTAATGTTTACATACCAGAACGATTTCACATGCCGTAATTTGACATTTAAGTGTGATTGCCCTTTTAAGCAGATGATTAACCAAAAAGGTTATTTTTTAATGCTTTTAGCCCACACATAGACTCAAACTCACACACAAACATATGTAGAGAAATTGTCTGGATGAAGTTCAATTTGCCTCTGTTGCTGCCTCTGTTGCTGCCTCTGCTGCTGCCTCTGCTGCTGCCTCTGTTGCTGCTTCTATCCCATAAAAGTAGACTACAAAATATGCTTAAATATGCATTATGCGCTTATGGGGAGCAATGGTTAGCTGAACTGTCCAACTGAATGTAGAAAACCGAACTCAGCTCAACTCAAAACTCGATTGCATGCAATGGCACTTAAGCTTACAACACACAATCTTTCAGACTACCTCTCTCTGTGTGTGTATCTGTATCTGTGTATGTGTGTGTGTGTGTGTGTTGTGTGGCACAGGTGCAAATGTAAATGCATCAAATCTCAATTGTATTGGGCGTGGGTCGGCTATTGAGAGAGAACTCGAAATGACTAAACCAGAAAACAGAGGCGAACAACAAACCCCGCTGCTTTCAGCTGCTCTTACCTCGTTTTCTGTTGTTGTCTAAAAAGCATTTGAATTTTTCTACACACCGTTTTTTTTTTTTTGCCAAGGGCTTCTTAGTAATATGCAGCCACTGCTCCACACATCCTTGCCCCCACAGCTTGCAGCCCTTCTCCGGCGAACATTCACATCCACTTTGAAAGCATTTTGCACAGCAGGGCGAGAATGGAAATGGCTCAAATTGCCACCGAAGCTGATGTTCGTGATATTTGCTGTATTGGCCCCTAGCCTCCGCCCAGCCCTCTCCCAATCGATGGCAAATGGCAACACATTTGAATTTGAATGTGCCATGGAATTGATATTGCAAAACACTGAAGGCTATAGCCGAAAATGGCTCGAAACATTCCCAATGTCGACCAATACACGTGATTAGCACAAATGTCAGTGACTAAATTGTGCGACAGACCCTAAAACTTGCACTTTATTTTCACCATCAAAACCCTTTCCAACGGATGCTTGGCTAATGGGGTAATTGTTGAGAGAGGTACACAGGAAAAGCATTACAACCTGAAAATTGCGAATCTTCATTTGGAAGAAGTGAAGACAATAAACTTAATTCAAGATGGTTTATTCTAGCTAATTGTACAAATACCAATTGATTTTAGGCACTAGTACTAATCAATGATTTAATGATTGAAAGTCATAATTTTGTTCGTTGATGTTTTTTGGCCACAAGAGCAAACTTGATTTAAGTTTGTTTAAGGTTTTAACTTAAATTAAAATTATATACGTAACTTTTTTTTCCAATTTTAATTCTTACAGAATGATGGCTTCGTCGAAATTTATCAATTTTATCCTACATTCCTAAACATTTTCAACTCTAGCTATAGAAAATATTCAATAAATAAATTGTAACGTCAATAGAATTTTGCATAGTTAAACTATTTTTTTATTTTTATTTAGCAAGTTGCAGAACCTATTGAAAAACCCAGCCAACGTCCGGATTTGGACCACATTTGTGTCATCCATTTCGCGGAGCGTTTTGTTATTTTAACCATCATTTTGTTGGCTGCAGTATTTGCTTAAACGGTTGCTGAAGTTTACCAACGTGTTGAGCATATTGCGCTTTGAGCACACACACACACACACAAAATGTGGGCGTGGCTCAGGCCAATGTACTGCAACTGTTTGTTCAAGAGCGTATTTGCTTTGCAAGTAGCTCCGACAGCTGCACAGAGGCAATTTTCCTTGCACCCTTTAAGCTCTCAATCCAGTAAATGTGATCCGTGAGTGGAGTGAACATAATGCTTATGTAATTGAAATATGTATTTCAATTCGATGGGTGTCGCACATGTATAAATTACTTTGCTTTGGTAGTGAGTAGGAAAATGTTTTAATTTCGCACAGTCGTCAGAGTGAAACCGTTGAAGTTTGATATGCACAATGTTTCCAGCATTTGAGTTTGAAGTGTTGTTGAAGTCTGTCAAGCTATTGGAAGTAAATTTAATTATTTTAGTTTATTTTTTTTATTTTACATAATAACTTACTTATAAGTGTTCAACTAAATAAGCAATAGAATGTTAAGATCTCTGTGTGTAATTGTGTTCACAAGTTTTTTGGCTCTATCAGTATTTAATAGTACAATGTTATTTAGAGAAAGACGTTTAATCTATCAATAAATTTGACATAAGTTTTGTTTCCGCGGTGTTTTCGTTTACAACATTAATGAAATTGTTAACAAAGGGTAACCATTACAAAGGGTAACCTTTGTTAACAGGTAACAACAGAATTTTGTCAGCCGTAAAATCAGCTTCAATTTGTAGCAGGCCTCTTGTAATGTAGATAACAGGCCAGCGTTAACAGAGTTAAGACTGTAAGATAACATCTGTAACCTAACATCACTAAGCAGACATTAATGTCTGCTAACATGCTAACTTTGCACTTAACATTAATATTGATGGCGATCGATATCAAATGTGTGACCAACAACAAAAAGAAGAAGAGATGTCAATCGTTGTGGATAAAGAATATAGAGCAGATATACATATTTTGTAAGGAAAAAGAATTTAGCTTTTAACTGCTACGGTTCTTTCAATGATTTATAATTTTGAGTATGCATGTTATTTCAAACTCATTTCGTTCGACTAAAATCGATATTGAATTGTGAAAGAATAGTAATTGTAAAGGTCGCATAGCATTGATCTAAACATAAAACCTCACTTTGCTCACAGTTGCTGTCGCAAATGCGAGGCGTGTAAATCGTTTTGGACACCCGAAACTCGTGCCTGAGGCACACAACAAACAATAAAAGCGACAAGGAGTAATGGAAGAGGATGAAGATGTGTGTTTTGTCCAGGCAGTGGGTATGTGTTAGAGGGAATTTGATACCACACTCGTACACAGATAGGGATACGAGAACTGCGAGCAAAGTTGAACAAGTGCTGCCTGCTGGCTGCTATTTTCATTTGCTCGAAACGTGTTCGGAAAATTAAAAGTTTCCCCAGCGCCTGAAATGGCTGAATTGGAAACGGAAAACGAAAGTGGTCCAACTTCTTGCCATCTCGTTTTAGGTTGCAAATTTATTGGAGCGTGCGAGTGTCCGGCAACAGCTTCATGCAAACAGAACACCCGCCCGCCCCTCCTCACAAACCAAGAGTCTCTCATTGTTTGTTTATCGCAAACAATAAAACTTATTTGACAAGTTGGAAAAATGAAACTGCTACTTGGCTAACATCTTGTTTTGCCTTATTAGTGCAATGCCTATTTTATATCTAAACACACACACACATATGTGCACACATCTGTGTGTGAGTGTGTGCTTGTGAGTTAGTGTGTCCAAAAGTTTCATAATTTGCATGACATGCGTGGCGCCATCTGGCGGCACCGTTTCTCCCAATACAAATTGGCAACAGTTGCGCCAACTTCAAAGTCCCGAAAATGTCTGACAAAACGTCGCTATGATTAATTTTGCAATGCGCAAGCAGCTGAGGTCGTTGCCCCTCCCTCTCCACCCACTACTCCCCCCACAATCACACCCACACTTTGCGTTGTCAAAAACTAATATTTGTATTGGACAGCATTCAAAATTGCAGAACACAAATACATTTACAGTTACATCAACAAAAATCCAAAAACAAATTCAGAACCAAAATCTGTCGACGAGGCAAATCTAAAAACAAACATTGAAATCTATATATCTATTTGTAATATTCATTTTTATATTTGACTTGGTACAAATTGTGTCAACTTTCGTCCTAGTTCCCGGCTTATAGAATAGGGAATATTTCATTTTTAATAACGGGCGTATTTTATTGATTTGCACTGGTTGATGTAACTATGTAAATATATTTATGAAGAATGCTAGCAAACAAGGATTATTTAAAGGATGTCATACTAAGTATTAACATCCTTATTTAAGCTTTTATATGTGTTAAATAAGCTTAAACATGTTTTTTGGAATTGTTTTCTGTGGTTTATTTATTTTAATTAAATAATTTATATCTTAATAAAAACAAAAGATTCTTTTTCAAACATGTTTTAACATGAACAAAATTGGCATTTAAACATTTTGAGTTTGTTTCCTTGTTTAAACTTTAAATTTGTTTTCTTGACCCTGCTCGAAATAAGCTTTGAGACACTGTATAACTTGCTGGCCTACAGATTGAGCTGATGTCACAATGTAATCGAAATCAAAATGGAACATTTTTAAATAATGTGCAACCAATTAAAAGTAGGTTTTCCATATGGAACAATCACAACATTTTAAGTAACGGGCACAAGTACATTTTGCATAAGTATATGAGAGGGTCAACGTCCATCGGCATTCAACTTAATTGCCTATATACATTTAATCAATATTTCCTCTTCCCAGGCTGGCAATCGTGAGTAATTAACACATAAGCCCCACACAGCAGACAGGTGATAAAAACAAGTGACTATTTGATTGCACTGCAGGAGATGAGGGTTATCTTTGTGTAATGAACACGTTTAATCAATCAGCCCCTAACCCTGGCCCGAAGTGTTTTAAATTTGGCGCAGGCCCATTGAAAACCAACTGGTTACTTTGTGCAGCGCATTTGGCCATCGGATAAATCTCATTGCGATTATATGTATATATTAAAATATGTGCTATTTTTTTTAGCCCCACTCGAATCCAATTTGTAGCCAACTGCTGACATATTTTTTTGTCTGCTTATTTTTTAGCGTCGAAAATCGCCGTTGAAATTTTCATGGCGCACGCGATGCTGGCCAAAGGTCCTGTAACAAATGGACGCGGGACGTTGCATGGTGGCACGGTGGCATTGGCGACTCAACGGCTACTCAGCATAGGAATTATTAACGCAATGTGCCGCATTTACATGCAAGCCGCGCAAAAGTTTCACCACCCACCCCTCCCATCCATTGCATTGGCCCATACATTTTCTGGCCAAATATTGAATTGTTGTCCCAAAAAAAAAAAAAAAAAAAACCAACAATAAATAAATAAAAAATAAAATGGCATGTTGAAAAAAACATATTCAATAGCCAGTAGGTCGAGTTTGGCGGCATGCTTAACAATTTACATTGAAGCTTTTAATACTCTCGAGTGAGATGGGTATTGTGCCCTGGTCTGAAGTGTCAGGGCCTCAACTTTAAACAAAAGTCCTACAAATGGCCAGCAAACGACAGAATTTTTTAGTAATTGCACTCCATGTTTGAAGTTTAAAAATAAATAAGAAATATAAATATATTAATAATATTCCGTGAATTGATTCACATATATTTGTTTGATTTTTATTTTGCTTTATTTTTTTATTTTTAAATTGCATAGGGTTTTTAAATAAATATAATTAATGGCTGCAATGTTATATGTGACCAGAACTCTCCCAAACAGCCGCATTGAAAAAACACAATGTTCGAAAAATTAAACAATGTTTGTTAAATGCAGTTGCGCATTTAAATTGGTTTTTTATGACAAATTTTACGATGTCCAAATTTCAGTGTCAGTGATTTTCTTAATATTTATTAATATAGTTGAGTTATAGTTATATATTATATTTAATTTTTTTTTGTTTGTCAATTTGTATCCCGCAAATTGTTAGACAATTGTTAAATTTGATATTTCCACTCTTACTTGTTGCTATTCAGCTTTAAATGCAAAAATGTGAAATCAAAGCCGAACAAAATCCTAGAATACTTTAGGGATGTGCGAGTGCAGAGTGGGGAGTGGGGAGTGGGGAGATGGGAGAGGTTGCAGCAGGGGCTGCGAGTGAGTCAGTCACGCAGTCACAGGAAATTGTATCTAAATTCAATTTATGCGCCTGAAACCTGCCCCTAAAGTGCCCAGACACATGTGTGTGTGTTTCTATCTCCCCCTCTTCCATCCCCACCTCCCTCTTCCACCCACTCTCACTCTGCGTTATCCTGCGTACTGTGTTGCAGTGGTCCTCAGGCCTGGCATTAGCTGACGAGCCCCACATTAAAAGTACGTGTCAAATTAAATTGTTGTGCTGCAAACAATTGAATTTTGTGCCGTGTTTCATCAGCCGCTGCTCGCTTTTGGCCAAATCTGTGCCTGCGGATGTTGCCTAAATTTTATTTTAGCAGCTAAATGGCCGAGATTTATGTTCATGTTTGTAGCATGTGTGTGTGCATATGTGTGTGTGTGTGTGTGTGTGTGTTTGTCGACGTGAGTGTGTGAGCCTATATATTTCTGTGTTCCGAATTTGATGTCCATGTGTTTTTAAATAGATTTTATGTATTTTTGTATAGCTGCACTTTAAAGGATATTAAATTCAAATTTCTTAGTAAACGTTTGCTGAAATAAAAACAAGGAATAAGGATCAAAGATGTAACAATATAACTAAAATAAATATTACTAACATTGTAATGAAATATTCAGTGAATACAAAATAATATAATGTAATTTCTGTGCACAGAGAAATATAGCTTTGCAGTTGATAAGCCACTTAAATCAATTTTGTACAATTAAAATAAAAATGTCAGTTTTGCATTGATGAATACTTTATACAAATGCATGTAAAACAAAGTTTGCAAAGCAAATTATTCTCAGACTTATGTTGAGGCAATTAAAGGAAGTTGTGAAGGATTTTTTAGTAAAAATTGGTTTTTGCCGAGGAAGTAAAATTTATAACAAGAAATACTTTTAGGCAGAATTTGCAGAACTCAGTTCAACTGCTGACTGCTCAATTTTATTATAAATTTATAAACCAACTCAACTATATGATATTTTTGTCATTATTTTTGATAAAATGCTAGAATGTTTTGTACCTGCAAACAGCTGCTTTTAAAATGATATCCGAGCATTCACTAGAACATTTTTAATTATTTTTGATACCCTTTTAAAAATAAAAAAATTTCAAATGAATTAAAATAAATTAATTTGTGAAAATTAAGATTCCGATCGTATAGTTTGCAAAAAAATAACAGAATCCTTACCGGAATTTTCTTCCTTACTTACCAGAAACGGAACCCAAATTCCCTTCTGTTTGATAACCTCTTCTCAACATCGTAACAACAACTCCCATATAATTATAATTGAATGTAAGATGCTGGACTTCGGTCAGCAATTGAATGTAGTCCTAGGAGAGTCAAAGATGGCTGTTCCTGTTTGTCCATGATCACTGCATGTTGTGGACTGTGGAATAAGATGCTCCTTAGATGAAAGCAGGCTTCCCGCTGACCACAAAACGTGTGCGACTCTTACCAAAATGTTGTTGATAGATTAACAAAAAAGGGGAATAGATATAGAGACTGTGGAAGATGGACGGGTAGAGGGTGTTGTGGGGACATGGCACATGGTTGCAGCCATCGTCATTGCTGCTCCCTGGGACATGGGTAATTATTGAGACAATGCGCTTTGGGGCAACCAAGTTTGCCAAAGGCAAGCCACGAATGCCCGGTCCACTTATTCACTAGCTCGCCCTCTCTCTCTCTCTTTCTCTCTTTTACGCTCTCTCTGCCTCTGTCTCTGTCTGTCCTTCTGTGTGTTTTTTAGTAGCCAGGAAGTGCAGTAAATTGTGCGACACAAAAATAGTACCTACGACAGGACAATGGCGTTGAAAATGCGCCATGCGGCGAGCAGCGCACCAAAGAAGATGGACTTGATAGACAAAGGCGAGGAAGAGGGAGAGGGAAGAGTTGATGGGAGGGAGGGAGAGGGGAGCAGAAGTATGAAAGGGTGCAGGAGTATTCAATATGGGTGCCAGTCGGGCGCTGCTCAACAGTCGCTTGTCAACAGCAGACGTGACTAGACGACAACAGCAACAGCGGCAACAACAGCAACAACAGCAACAACGGCAACAACAACAACGACGACGACGACAACAGCAGTTGCAAGGACAAAACATGTGCAGGGTCTGTTGAGGCAATACTGCTGAGCTGAGTGTAGGCGAATGGGGTGGCAACTCTGCTGCTGCTGTTGTTGTGAAACGGACGCTTGAATGTTGCTCAACTAAAGCCGAGCAATTGCGCATTAAATTGCAGTAAGCCAGCTGATGTGGATGCCACGGAGCGCTACTTAACTGCAGCAAAGAATTATATATACCTATGAAAATAGCTAAATCCAGTCAAGTAGATTATTTAAAAGATAAACTAACCAATTAAAAAGAACTGTGGCTCGAAATTATAAAAAAAGGAAAATTAGGTCACACAAATAATGAGCACTAAAAGAAAATCATAAAAAAAGAGAGAAAATATGAATATTTACTTCCTCTGAGGCTAGTTGCTCTGGCAACATTTATGGCTTTTGCAATGAAGGATAAGTCCTGTGATATAATCTTATGTCTTTGAGTATTATTTATGTAATATATATTTTTAATTCATAAAGGCAGACCTTTATGGAAATATGGAGATTCCATATTACATAATAATAAAACATTATTAAGTCGACCGAAGAAAGCGTAGATATCTTTTTTCTGATAATTCATTTTTAAAAAGGATAAATCTGTCTTAAAATAGGTTAAATTGGCATTCCACCAACCACAATTCTCATTTTAAGCAAATTTGAAATAATTCTTAATATGTAAAAATGGTTTTGACTGTATTCTGGAAAATCTGTATTATATAAGGAATATTTGTAGCTAACGCTGTAACTCTTAAGTATATTTCTGTTTAAAATGTAATAAGATAAAAACTTTGGAATCTTATTTTAGATTTCTTCAATGAAATTTACCCTAGTTAAATACAAATATAAGTTCACCATTTTTACTTTGAGCTGGAACCAAATGACTTTGCATAAATACAAACAGCAGTAATGTTTCCTATGGAAATCAATCAACCTGACTTTGTAGCGAATGAAAGTTCATTAAACTGTGTTGCAGCTTTGTTGCAAGTTGCCCACCCTACGCCCAGTGCCTGGCAACCCTGAACTTAATGTGTTGATCTGTGTAAGTTGAGCCACTAAAAACACAAAGCAAACAATGAGCAAGTGAAATGACTTTCTGATGCAATAGACAAAGAAAATGACGACGACAATGAGTTGGCAAATGAGACTGAAAGCAGTAATTGGTATAAGGTATAAGAAGCAGAAACTGAGGAAAACTGGGAAAAAGGGGAAAATCGTTTAATTAGGTAAACAACAGAGCAGAGCAAGTGGAAGAAGAAGTGCAACTCGATAGTGGCTTAAGGCTCTGTATATACATATGTATATTCAGTTTCAATTCAGTCTAAGCTGAAAACTTGGACAGGCCTTAAAGCCTTTTAGTTATAGCAAATTGGCAATAGTTTCGGGCAAAATTAATTGCAATTTGTTAACGAGAAATTAAATTCGTTGCAAATGGCTCGCATCGAGTGCAACAAATGGCACAGAAGAAATGTTATCAATAAATTTTTGATTATCAATTAAGTGAAGCGTAAATAGAGCGTTTAGTATTTATCATTTACCATTTACCATTTTCCATTTACCATTTACCATTTAGCACTTGCCATTTCCAATTGTGAATCACCGTGCTGTGAATTTTCGGTATTTCGGTATTTCGGCAATCTGCAATTTGGCTTTTATTTTTGCGCGTCGAAGCGGAAGATGAATTGAGCAACCGGTTTTGAGTATAATGTGGGTATGTCTCTATGAGTGTATGAGTGTTTGAGTGTTTGAGTGTGTGAATGAGATTTATGTGAATTGACTTCCGGAGCGTCGATAAAGCAGCGACTTGTGTTTATAATTTGTAAATACATTTATCCCATAGAGTTTAGCTGTTCAACTGTTACGATTCGCTTTGACCCTTTCTTAGGGTTCACACAATAATATTTATGAATAATGTGCATTAATTAGTTGTATTCATAAATTCAGGAAAATTACGTCCTTAAATTTGGGGAGTCGCACTAAAGTGAAAATCGCACTTGAAACCATAAAAATGCTGTTATAAGAATAATTTCTAAGCTTAAGTCAAATTTCATAAAATTAAAATGACATATTTATATTCTTTATTTGTTAATAGTAATCGTTTAATTATCCTTAGAATATCCTTTAATTCAAAATTTAGTTAACATTTAAATATATATCTTTTTAAACCATTTAAAACAAATTTTCAATAAAAAAATATAATTTAAAAAGTTTCTTTAAAAAATTTTAGTACACCTAAAAGTAATACTTGGAAATTACACATATCTCTTAAATATCTTAGAAAAATATTGCATGTAATTAAAAAGTAGAAAAAACTGTTTTTTAAAATCACATATATAATATTGCAATATCATTGTTAAATGCAATTTTTTACAATTTGAAATTCTATATAAAATATAATTATGCATGGTTTAATTTGATTTATTTAGAGAATAGAAATAGTCCATAAATGCAAATAAAAAGATTTTATTAATAAAAATGTAAGAGGGATCATTTAAATTAGTATTTAAAATGGAAAAAACCAAATATACGATTTCTGGTATCAACTGCTATTGTATGTGTTGAGGAAACTCAATCCCAAATAATATTAAACTATAGAAGAAGACAACTTTCCTTTTAGCAAATATATTTTTGGTTCTCGCTTTTTGGTTTTGTAGCAATCAAATTCAAAACGGGCACTCATTCGTTGTTGTTGTTGTCATTAACAAAAAGCGTTTGAATCGGAGTTTTTAACATTGAATTTTTTCGTCTTAAGTATTTTAGCATCTAAATTATTGTATTTCATATACCGCTAAATCAGCCGTATTTTTCACACATTTGTCCAGCAGTTACCTCTACCCCCATTTGTGGCAGAGTGCATCCCCAGCCGAATTGATCATCGATTATAAGAATATCGTACGAGTTGTGCTGTAAAAAAGGCTTGGTGCAAACAACAAACCTATCATGGAGCAAATTGGATTGGAATTTAATGGCTTCGTCGCCAAACTTCAGGAAAGAGCACAACCCCAGGACTCACAGAAATCATTAGATCAAATTGTAAAGCTTGCCGTACAGTACATTGCCCAATGGCCGAATGATATGACAGTATCCAGACCAATGAGCGAAGAGATTTGCTTGGATCAGATTGCGAATAGGTTAAAGTCTAATTGGAAGTGGGAAGAAAGGAATAGTGCTGTATCCGTATTTCATGAGCAATACTTGATCGCCTCTCGTGAGATTACGGATCAGCGTCAGAGAGATCTTCTATCGAATCTAATTGTAAAATCCTTGGAGGTGCACGATAACAAAGACCTGTGTCCAGTCCAGTCCCAATTTGCCACTAGCGAAGGCCTTGGCAACTATCCAAGACCAAGTTTCATAACGGAGGAGGTTATGCGAAATAACTTTGATAACTTCAATGAAGTTGTTCAGAATGCAATATACTCCTTTATAGGCGTAGAGAGCAAGTACCTTAAAAAGGATGTCATTACGGGCCGCTTCAAGCTAGATCCGACCAACAAGATGAGTCTGACAGAACCGCAAGCTGGGATGCTTATGCGCCTCTCCCAGCTGGGTTATTATTATGATTGTGTGGACAAGTTCTGCAATACATCGATCCCAACGATGGGTAGCATGGTCCAAGCATTCATATCCAAACTAAAGCTGGAGTTATGTGAATTTCATAAAAAGGTGGCTCTATTGCAAGACCAGGTAGATGAGCACCGCCAGTTGATGCATACGCATAGTCAACCAAAGAAGCTGACCCTGAATAGGCTCCTCATCTGGTATATGGAGCCAATGCAGCGCATGGAATGGCTGACAAATGTCGCAAATGCCTGCCGGATGAAGAAAGGGGGCCAGCTAGCCTCAGTACTATATGATTTTTTGGAAACAGGTAATCCATTGGTAGACACTTTAGCCCGCGATCTGTTATCTGCCTGCTGTGGCCCATTGGTGCGTATGATTTCAGAGTGGATGTTTGAGGGCCGCATCGATTATGGCTATGGCGAGTTCTTTGTCGAATCGGTCGTCGATGTTGGCGTCGATAGACTCTGGCATGACAAGTTTCGTCTGCGTCTTCACATGCTGCCTAAATTTATGACACGCGAGCTGGCCAACAAGATACTTAAAACCGGCAAGAGCATTAACTTTTTGCCCGAAGTTTCCAAAATGGAGGGAGCGTTCAAGGGTCGAAAAGAACTCAGGGACGTCATTGATAATCATGTTTCTAGCATCTTTTCGTATGTGCCGGACACCCAATGGCATGCTGCCATTGAGACTTGCTGTTCGCAAACAGCCAAGAATGTGCTGGACATCATGGTTGGGCCACATAAGCTGCTAGATCACCTGCAGAGCATGCGACGCTATCTATTGCTGGGCCAGGGAGACTTTGTCAGCAAATTCATCGAGAACATACAGGATGAGCTGGCGAAAGTTGGCAGCGACATTAACTCGAACGATTTGTCCGCCAAGCTGGATGCGGCTCTGCGCTGCACCAGTGCCCAGGACGAAGATGCAGACATTCTCAATCATTTGGATGTTGTTGTGAAGACGCCATATTTAGGTGACTTTGGCTGGGACGTCATCGCGTTGCAATACACGGTTCAAGGTCCATTGGCTACGATGCTGGAGCCAGCGATGCCCACATACAAGTCGCTATTTAGGCCACTTTGGCGGATCAAGCACATGGAATTCGTATTGTCGACAAAAATATGGAAATTGCAAATGGAAAATGCCAAGACACTGCGCTCGTTGAAAGGCGAGATTAGCAAGATTACCCATAGATTGAATCTGTTCACATCTGAGATTATGCACTTTGTTCATCAATTGCAGTATTATGTGCTATTTGAAGTCATCGAATGCAATTGGGTAGAGTTCCAAAAGCGAATGCAACAGGCGACTGCCTTGGATGACATTCTCGATGCACATTCAGAGTTCCTGCATCAAATTAGCGTTGGCTGCTTTGTGAACACTTCGACAAACATGGAAAATGATCTGGAAATGGTGTACGAAAATATTATACGTCTGGACAAATGGCAATCGGATTTTTACCAAATCTGTTTTGATGAATTTGCCGCACGCCAATTAATGGCTAAAGCGATTTACGATTCTGAGCAGACTGGACGCTTTGGGTTGACCACGGATCAAAAAATTTACCGCAACGAGGAGCTTAAGATATTCGAACAGAAACTTGTAGCCTCCTATGGGGCTCTTAAAAACATTGCCGCTTCATATGGGAAAGCAGTGGGGGAGTTTCTACTGGCGCTCAACTCCAGCAACGATCCCAATTTGCAGCTGTTTGGCACCCGTTTGGATTTCAACGAATATTAGAAAAAACTCGACACATCCCAATCTCATTTGGGGAGTTCGCTGCAGCACCCATCCGTAGGCAACAAATCAAATTATTCCTATAGCTCCCAGTCAAATATAATCCTATCACTAGCGGTTTATAGAGGTGCAACATGAAGATACACACATTCAAACGCTTTTTCCCAGTAACGATTCTTTAATTATATATTATAATAAATAAAGTAAATAATTTAGCTGAAATGGGGACTTCACGTAAGATTCCTGCTAAAATTGATGAAACAGCACACAACTGTTATTTATTGGTTTTTTTCTGGGTTTTCCCCAATTCATGCAACAAATGCTGGACCATTTGGTTTTTTACCTCCAGATATCTTAGAAATCTAAAATAAAAAAAATAAATAAATTCTTATATATCTTAAAAATATTTTAGTATTTTTTAATTTATTCAAAATTTTAATTTTATTTTAAATTTAATTTAATTCCAATTTTTAATTTTTACATTTTTGGTGTCGACTGACTTTAGTTGACAAATAAATAATAAATAAATAAAAAATAAACAGGACAAACGTTTGGCGATTTTTTAAAAATTCTATGCATTTTTCTGAGTGTATGTTAACGGTGGATATCTTACACAAAGCATACAATAATATAATGCATAATGTAACATATTCGAGCTACTTGGCTTTCTTAAACACTACAACATTAAGTGGCTAGAATATTACAAGCAGCTTTCACATCATTTAACCAATTAAATGTTTCTTTGACAACGACAATTCTCGGAATCAATGTAATAGCCCCATTCTAAAGGACACTTTGCTCCAGCATTGCTCTCTTTTACATTGGGTATTAAAAAGTATTTTGCATGTTAAAAAGCCAATTCTGTGGAGCAGCCTTGGGAAGGGCCCAAGGAGGAAGGTAAGCAACTCAAACTCAAAAATCAAAATAATAAAAGCATAAATTGAGATGAGAGAAAGTTCAAATACAGATACTCAGAAAACATACAACATACATAGATTTATCTATATATATGTATGTATATAAATAAAGATTTAAATATCTATATGATGTGTAGACAAGTATGTTATAGAAATTGGCTTTTTAATCGGCTTACGTTTTGACATGGGGACAACAGGCACACAAACAAGCTTAATTTGAGCCTTATATAAGAGAAAAACGTAATAACAACGAGCAAAAAGATGTGCTTTGAGAATGCCAGACTTGTGGATACCCTGTAGCCAGCTAAAAGTGAATTGCAAAATGTATTTGTCTTTTTTTTTTGTGAAATGAAAAAAAAAATGAAAAAAATGTTCAAAAATTGTCTATGCTTTGAGAATGACAGACTATCTACAAGTTTTCAAGTGTATTTTTGTATTAATTAAAATAATTTTAAGTTTTAAGTTTGAAATTAATCGAAAGGCTAAAAAAAATATCCTTAGAAGGTAAGAAATATGATTTTTGATGAAGTTACAGAATTTCTATTATGTTTTATTTATAATCTCCCATTTATTCATCCGCCTGCAAGTTTTAAATACCCACTGCAGTTTCTAATGGTTACAGGGTATACAAATGTACTGTAACATCGAGAGCAGCGTTATGAGTATAAATAACATATTTACATTTTACTTTAATACTGATTGCAAAAGGCAAAACTGAAAATATTCCACTTAGGAAAAATTCCACAGCAAATTAAACATGAAGAAAAAGGACTTTTCATAAATTTATTTTTCATCAGTATTTAAGACTTGTTTGTGCTTTGAATGCGAGTAATTTTATATGAAATTGCAAATTTTAAAAACAAAACTGTTTATTTTTTAATATTCAGGTATTGTAGAACTATTGCAAATTATTTGAATAAAAAAAAAATGAATTGTTAATTTGCAATTAAAGATTTTATAAGAGTTACCTGGCTTCGCTAAGCATTAAATTATTTTTGTATTCATGCCAACTAAGCAACTTGAAGCAACACTAGTTGTGGCGCCACAAAGTAGGCAACGCGTTTATTATAGCTGTCTGATAAGATGCAAATTCCACAGATGAGACGACGGTCCTGGCCAAGAACGGGGACGACTACCATTTATAACAGGAACTGACACACAGCATTGTGATGGCATCTTCTGGTGCTGCCCCAGCCGCTGCCGCTGCCGCTGTTGCTACTGTTGCACCAATGCAGAAATTAATGCACATTGCTGCAAAAGCGCGATGAGGTTGGAATGGTTTCGGCGGGGTTGAGGGGAGTAACCCAAAGCGATTGTTGCTATGCTGTCAGACACAAAGGACACTCACAGCGAGGACGAACGAAGGGACGTCGGGACGGACGAAGCCACACAAAACAAACGATGTGGTTGCAAATTAGTAGTAAACCACCAACTACATCAAGCGTGAGTCCAGGGTACAGGGTCCAGGGCTCTGGATCAGCACTGTTTGACTGCGGGCGGGGTTGCGGGGAATGGGTGGAGGTGGTGCCCCCTAACAAAAAATATAACAGAAACTCTCCCACAACAGCAGCAACAGCAGCAGCTAGTGAAATAAGTCAGTCACTCAGTCAGGCAGGCAGGCAGGCAGGCAGTGCTGCAAGTTATGCAGAGGGGGAAGGCGGGAGGGCACAAAAGATCGGAGATGGAATTGCAGCTCTCGTCTGATGAAAGGACATCGTGTGCACAGCTAACAAACGGAATTATTTCGTGCATCCTGCAAACGGATGCATGACAGGGCGACCAGAAAGACACAACAGCAACAGCAAGTGCCACAGCAATTGCCACAGCAGCTGCGGCAGCAAGAAAGCAAAATTAAATTGCAATCAAGCAAAGCATGAATACCCTTTCGTTTAGCAACATACCCAAATGATGCCCAAATTAGAGCTGGGAAAATTCTTCAAATAGGTGAGTGAGTTGATCAAGTTACCTGAACAAGAATACAGCACAGCTAAAAACGATGTAAACAAAAGTTCAACTTATGAGACAGCTTAAAGCAACAAATATTAATAAAATTAGAAAAATCCCCTTACTTATCGCTAGTTTATAAAAAAGGAAATCTTTAAGTAAGTTGCACATATATATATATATAAATATGTTAGAGAAGCGAGCTTAAATTTAATGAAATAGAAAAAAATAATGAAAAATAAAATAAAAATCGCTGCGTAGAAGCTTAAAGCTAATTTAGTTGTAATTTGTGAAAAAAACATTAAGATTTTTAGAAAAGCGCATTTATATTAATCAACATTGCTTATATACAAACGTTTTTTTAAGTGTATTTATGTATCTACGAAAAATCAGTATCTTTTTTTTTTACCACACAACTTAAAAAATATTTCCAAGTGCATAAGTTTTTGTACAAGTATGTGTTTAAGATATTTAGTAGTAATATAATATGACAATGATATAAAATATCATAAATATAATATAATATCGCAATATTATTGTTAAGTGACATTTCTTACAATTTGAAATTCCATATCGAATTTAATTATGCATTGATTTTATTTAGAGAATAGAAATAGTCCATAAATAAAAATAAAAATGTTTAATTGTAAAAATGTAAGAGGTAAAGTTTTAATTAGTATTTGAAATGTAAAAAAGAAAATTTAAGATTTCTGGTGATATTAAGATTTATAAAGTATTAACTTTTATTGTTAGCATTGAGAAACCTAGCAAAAACCAGCAAATATTAAAAGTTAGTATATTAATCTGTCAAAATGTTATAAATTGTTGGTGTAATTTATTTTTTCTGGGCTTGATAAGGAGTGAGGAAGAGATTAAAGAAAATCTAAGCAAATCCCTGCACAATCCAATGTAGAACACTAAATTATATTTAATTTGATAGGTATAATTAAAAAGCCATAACACACAAGAGACTTAAGCAAGATTAATTGTATTGATTGGGAGCAATAATCATTAAAATGCATAATTCGAACCAAAACACAATTGAAGGCTTAAAATTGATGCAATCTTAATTTAATTACCTTGATGCAGAAATTAAAATTGATATTCGAAGAGAAATGCTCGATGTTCGAATTAATAATGGATTGAGTTGTAAATTATGATAAACTATATAGTTTAACAGCTAACCTAATTGGGAGCAGTTACACACTTTGATGTCCTCTGGCAGCTAAGCGGCTAAAAGCGAGGAGCGCTTTTAATTAAGCTGGGAACCGTTTCATTTTTGCTGTCAAGTTGCAATTCCGGAGGATTTTCTCGTTGGCGTTGCCAAATTCATTGTGCAGCTTAGGCGACTGCACTGCGAAGGGTATGTGGCAAGCTGAAGTTGGCATCTCGGACCTCTCGCTCCAGCTGCAAGGGGGCTCCATCTCGCTCTGGCTGGTGTGTCTATTGCGCATAAACTATGATGTGGCCATTGTTGAAGTGGTTGTTGGTCGTTGTTAGTAGCACGGCAAACGTGTGACAAGGCCACAGAAATGCTGCCGGCACCAGCAATGGTGCTGGGCACATTTCTCACTCTGGCAATGCCAACATCAGAGGACATCACACAGAGGCGAGACAGGAAATACCGGATGTCGCCGGATGTGGAACTGTGTGCGCCGTTGTCGTGTGACTTTGGTCATGGTTATGACTCAGGTGTATGCCTCTTGACTATGCCTTACTGGTTGCCAACATTCCCGCACCGGGTCCGGGCGTGGGTTCGCGTCTAGCCCATGTTCCTTGTGCAGTTGTGCTGTCAGTTAAATGTCAACAGGATATGTGACAATAATAATTTGTTGCATACACAACCCGCAACTTCATAGATCGTCTATTTCTATGCATAGCTCCCGATGAGGTCCAAGTTCGTTGATTATCAGAAACCCTAAACTTGTTACAGCCAGTAAAAATATACCAACATTACTTTGTAAGTAAATTCAACTTTTGCATTTCATTGATTATTAATAAGTAAAATAAAACTAATTTGTTCACATCTCACATTTTTCGCAACTTAAACTTCGGTTAATATACAAACCTATTTTATTATTATTCAACTTTACCCTTAACATATTTTTTAGTTCAGTTTCAAGCGACTCATAATTAATAAAAATATATTTGTTTATTTGTATTATTAACCAAAATGGCTAAGAAAAACGGTAAAATTTATTAATATTCACTTACAAATTAAGATTTACAATTTAAAATGATGATAATAATTTTAGAAATTAAAATGGGAAGTAAAATTAATTTAAAAAATAATACTAGTTCAATTTAAAAAAATTTTTTTTTTTCATAATTTTTATCTATTATCTGTCAAAGAACAATCGGCAATTTGTATATATATAATGAACATAATAGGAAAACTAATGTGTAATTGAATTATGAATATATTTAATATTTCAGGTTTTCTAAAGCACATAAATTCATCAACAATTAAGTTGAATATATATATATTTTTTTCTTTATTACAATATATTGGAATAGTATCATAAACAGGACTGTGAGTCAGCTATATAAATCAATTAAATATTATTTTGAATAACTAATTTGATAAAATCAAAGCGAAATATACGTGGAAGGTAACAAAAATGGTATCCATGCAATTAAAAAATAAAATAAAAATAATAAAAATAAAATTAAGTTAGATGGTTTACTTGATTAGGCAGCCGATTTAAATATATAATAAGTTTGGCTTAACTGTTTGTGGATTTACCAAAATTTGCAAACTTTCTAATTAATAAGTTTAAGTTATTTCAAATTGGGCCTAACAGCCTGTAGATTTTTTGGATTTTAATTTTTGCCATGTCCATATGAGTATAGTTGAGTATTTGATAACTTGAACACATTAAACTACTTGGAATCCGCCCAGCTGCTTAAGTTAGGGTAATATGCAATTAAATTAACTCATCTTGAAAAGCCAAACACAATAAGCTGATTACAACACGCCCCAGCGAACCAGAAATCGCATTTAAAATGACAGCTCGGCGAAATTGTATTGTAACTTTATGGCTATCATCACACTCAGTGTTGTAATTAATTAATCATAGGAAATGAAATGCCGCAAAGTTTCTCACCTAGCGCATAATTTGAAAATTTCCAATTTTCCCACGCTTCATTCGGCAATTTGACACTCGCACAAAACGACAGCATCCTCCACCCTCCACCCACCACCTACCCCCCACCCAACAAGGGCCACATAGTCAAACCGAAGCGAAGTCCTCTATTATTTTTCAAATGTATATTTATTACCGGAAATGTAGAACAACAACGATGATGGTCTCTGCGGGAAGCACGTGGATGGGATTGCAGGTGGCGCAAATTCCCAATGTAAGAGCAAAAGGGAGAGACTGAGAGAGAGAGTGAGAGAGAGAGAGACGTGAATGCGGGCGAAATGACAACGGTGGCAACAGATGTTCTCAATTTATACAATGTGGTTAGCTGTCGCTAGATGGCGCCACTGCGCAACTGTCATTGACAATTTTCGTTATTTTTATTTTTACATTTTTTTTTTATCGAGCAGGAAATTATTTTAATTGATTTTGTGTGGCATTTGTTATTACAACGTAAATGAGATTTCAACCGGACTGACAATTGTGTGTGGAATTTCGACCTGGCAGTTAGAGATTCAAAAATAACAGTTCTGAAATGCAGTCGGGCCAAATTAAGCAATTGCAAAATTCCATTCCGTATCACAACAGCCGGGCAAAGGCAGAAAGTCAACTTTTGTGGAAACTTTCAAAGAGGGTCAAAGCATGGCCAGAGAAACAATCGTATTACAAAGTTGTGCAACATTAATTACACTGTGCAACAACTCCCAACTTAACTCGAACTTAAGTAATAGAAAATCAAGTCTTACTCTTCTACAAATATTTTATAAAACATAATATTTCCCTACTCTGAAATCCTAATTAAATAAATATTTTTTATTTTGAATATTTTATTTTATTTTATTTTATATTTTATTTATTTTGCTAATTATATTAATATTATTACAAATTAATTTATCTCAATTTAAATCATTTTATATAGATAAACTCGATATTAGTAGTCGAGAAAACAGATTTTTTTATTGTTCTCTGAATTTCAGAAAGTGCTAATATATATTATATATCAAAACATTTTCTTACAAATTGTGAGAAAAATATAATATTTTGTTGTAAACAATTATTGTACATTTGTATAATTGACACTTTATTTAAAAATTACTATTACAATTAAACACTTTTTATTCAGTTATTGTGTTTAAATTATAATACTTTCCTTAACTACAATACATTTGTTTAATTGGTGATTAAAATTTTCTCGAATATCTCTGTTTGTATAAACAAAGAGAAGGAGAATTGTAGAAATAGTTATATTATTTAAATTGCGCATTATTCGGAGCCGCGTAATTAAACTCAACACTAATTCTGTGAGTGCCGCGTGCAGCTGCTGAATTAAATCCACGCTGGGAGAACAAAGCCAGCAAAACATTTTGGCCAAAATCAGACAGACGCCAATGGAGACATAACTTGGCCTGAATGGGCCAACGGAAATTGGTTCGCTGTGGTCTTCGCGACCCCTCCACCTCACCACGCCGAACATCCCCAATTCCCCATCCCCCCATCCGCATCGCATCCTTGTTTTGGTTATTTGTTCAAACAGATGTTGCAGTTATTTGTTTTTGCTGCTGCCATTTCTGTTATTTGTTTCAATGTGGTCGCTATTGGTGTGGCTTAGTTTTTGCGAGGGGCGCCACTCCACTCCACTCCATTCCACTCCACTCCACTCCACTTCAACTGCCACAGAAGGTGGGCACAATTGCCGGGGCGTTATAGTCCCGAATACCTTCTGCGTTTTTGTTAAATAAGTAATTGTAAAATGTTTGTTGCAACTTTCTTGTTGTTGCCACAGCAACAGTCGAGCTAAATACAATTTTAGTAAATGTAAATGTAAATTTCATGTTGTGTATTAAACCACTAAAACCTCAACAAAAAATTACGCTGCGCTTTGAAAATATACTCCCCGAACTAATATAGAGAAGCTGGCGCAACTTTGTTTAAATACAAATTGTAGCTTGGAGTTTCAACAATGTACGATTTAACCTCAGCATAAATTCCACAACATTTAAATTTAAATACTGAAATTAGAGCCATTGTGAATTTAAATATTTTCCCGCTCAACATTAACCGAAACCATCAATGTGAACAACTGCCAAAAATTTTTGGTGGTTTTGCGCTATTTGATGCAAAATATTTGTGAACTCTTCGTTGGTCAATTAAAGCAAAAGCCACAGCCTATTTATAAACATTTTCCAGAATTTGCAAAAATATTGAAATGTTGTGGGTGAGTGGGTGGATTCATGAGCTACACATCCGCCTGTGGTGCACCACAAACGCTGCGGCAACAAAGTCTCTGCCTACCCGCAATCCTCATTACTCATTATCATCTGACAACTTTCGCTGATTTGGCTATTTTACTCAGCTAGCCAACAATTGATCAAGATATATAACTATAGCTGTGCATTATTAACAATAAATAGTTCTATAATTTTGCAATTTGAATTGTTCAAAATTTAAATATTTTACTTCGTTGTATCCCCAGAGTAATCGAAGTTTAGTTGTCGAGTTGCTTCTCAAATATTATTTTAAGTTATATATTATTAATAACAACTGCCTCAGATGTCATTAGTAAATACATATAAGTATATACACTACATCTACATTACTAAGAAACTTGGCCAACAGTATAAAAATGACACCCGCAGTTAACATTGATTGATTAGGCTCACGACCGCCTATATATTGAATGTGGCTAATACGACAATAATTTTCATATCTCATTAAGAGTCCACAGCTCAATAGGAAATATGACAACTATATACCCTGATCCAAAAAGGTATCAAACTAAAATAAATAGCAAGCGTTTCACTCTTTTGTATCGATTTAAAAATTCGATTTACTTTTGTAATTTCTCTTGAAGAAAGCGAATGGCAATTGCCAGTGTGACCATGCTATATGAGCATCTGTAGATTATATAACAAGGAAAATTAAGCATCTCTCTATACATTCTTGATCAGGATAAACAAACGAGTCAATTTAGCAAATCTCAGAGACAATAAGCGCTAGAGTCTCCGATATAATCAACTGCATAAATTTTCCAAATTCTTACTAAATTGCCATAAATCAAAATCACCCTTAAAAATATAAAGTGTCCTATTCATTTTAAGTAACTTTTACATTTTTCGAAAACAATTTTAAAATTTAGAAATGCTTGTCTTAAATCAATTTCTGATATTTTTAGAAATATTTCTGTTATTAAGAAATAAATGTAGAATAAATGTTTCTAAGATTTAGAGTTTTTTTTTCAAAATTACATTCATAAATAAATAATAAATAATACTATAATAATAATAATATAATAATTAGTGTTTTGTATAGTGGAGGTATACAAATTCTTAATAATAACATAAGTAACATAAAAGCATATAAACAATTTTTCAATATACATATTTTGTATGTTTTTTTTAAAAATCCACCCTAAAATTTAGAAGTGCAATTTCTAGAAATTTACTTTCTGAATAATAGGGTGACTAGCATTCGACGTATGGCGATTTACTTAATATGTAGGGTGATTTTTTAAGTGAGTGTAGTCAGTGTGGGAAATGTAACTATGGAAGAATATCGTAAGTATCTCTTTGGCTTACTCCATTTGCACATATGTGCAACAAATCAGATACATACAGCATATTCGTGCACCCGTCTCAGTTGTTTACGCGGAAACGTTTCTCAACTTTTGAGATGGGATGCTTCTTGAAAGGATTCGCTGAGGCAATCAAGGTTTTTTTTTTAATTGTTTTCGGGCGAGCTGAGTGTGCAAATTGACGCGTGTCTTGTGCCGCGCAAAGTGGCAAAATGGTGGCGACAAGAAGGGCAAAGGTTAAAAGAGGACGTGGCAAAAGTTACGCATCGATGACGAGCGACGCGTCGCCTTTTGATGGGCGTCTAATTAGTGGCAAGCTGTTGCAAATTGTTTGCTAATTGGAAAATGGAGAATATATTAATTTGAGGCATTTGAGCAGTTGACAGATTTTCTCAATTCTTGGTTCACAAATGTTGTTAAGAGAATAAAGCCTTTATTTGTGGCGTCGCACAAAAAGTCGTTTTTATTGCGAATCGCAGAACAAGGAGAAAAAAGGAAATGCTTTTTGCTCAAAGGCAACAATCGTTGTCAAGTTTCTTTCGCTGGCACTGTAAAAATTCAATTACTTTATTTTTTCGCCAGCATTTCGATACACACACACACACACACATACGTTCATACGTTGGTATGCTTTTGTACTAGCGCCATCTGCCAGCCACAAAACAAACAAACACGGAGTGAGAATGTGTTACAAAGGGGTGGGGGAGATACGGAGAGAAATCCACGTGCATAGTGCATAGTGACGTCATCTGTCAGCTCTACTAAGCACCAGGCATTTGGCAAACATATTCGCGCCCCCTTCCACGTCCCTCCCACACATACCAACTCGGTTAAATTACATAGAAATTCTCACATTGGCGTGTAAAAGATGTGCGAGTGCCTGACACACACTAAAACACAGTTAGCTAAAAAGCACAGACGAAAACACTGAAGAAACTAGCGGTATAAAAAGCACTTGTGTGCATGCGTGTGTGTGTATGTATTCTCCATCTGCACTTCGCATACATTTGCGCAACTTTTCTTGCAAGCACACACACCCAAAGAAAAAAAATAGCAGCCTTTTATATCAGGCTGGTTTTGCCCTTAGCTGCATTTAAGTGCATTATTTATGAACCTTGTTAATAAAACTATTTATTAAAAAGTTTTTCACAATTATTTTTTTGCGAACAAAATATAATGAATAGTATATTGCAAAACTCAATAGTTTTTTCTCGTTTTTGTGCATCTTTCTTGCCTTGTGCAGGTCTCAGCAGTTTTTTCGCTACAGACAAATGCGTGCTTGAGACAAAAAGAGACAATAAGATACAGCAAGACTGGCAAGGAGAGAGACAGAGAACATTGAGCATCCTCTATGCGGGCGAGCTTTTTAGCTTTTAGTTAAATAGAAATTCATTTCGATTTGCTATGCCTGACTGGGCACACTCATACATACACATTACACATACACGTGTGTGTGTGTCTGTGTTTGCAGAACTCTCTGCTGATTGGCAAGGTGTTAGTCGAATGAAGCAAAAACAAAATGAAACAAAAGTGAAACGTCTTCGACAATCGCCGAAATTGAAAACTGAGAGAAACCTGAGCACCTCTCCCCCCTCCCCAAGAAGAAATAACTTAGCTAATTGCTTGGGCTTTAGAGTAAGTGTAATTTGGGATCACCTAACTTTTCTAACAAGTTGGGTAATTAACTAATTTATGAATATTACTGAAATAAAAATTTGAATTCGATTTGCATGCGCTAATTTAATGGGCAGCAAATAACGAAAAAAGTTCACCTTATCTGAAAAGAAACATAAGAAAGGGACAGAGAGAGAGAGAGAGAGATGAAGAAGAGAGAGGAAGATAAAGAGAGAGAAAGATTTTTATTTTTATTTGCCTCCGCAGTGGCAAACGTAATTATGTTGCATTTATAACATGAAATAAACCTCCTGTTGCCTTTCATATTAATTACACAACCAAACACAACACAAAGGCAAATAAACAACAACAACAACAAAATGGTCCCACAACAATGGCAACAACAACAACAACAGCAGCGGCAACAAATAACCGCAACTACTTAGCAACATTATACACTTCCGTGCAGCTTCCCAAAAACCGGCCAAAACGTAATTATTGTTGCGGTAAACGCTAGCCACGCCCCCATCCACCACAACACAAATCGTGCTTTTTAATTTCTTCATAAAAATATCCTCGTTGGTTGCGAAAGCTCTCAGGAGAAGGAGAGAGAGAGAGAGAGAGCGCGCATATGACAACGTGCCGCGAAAATTAATCCATTTGCTGTGACAATGACTTTTATGCGGTTTTGCAGCAACGCGACAGTCATCCGGAGTACCGCACACCCGGACACGGCTCAGTTGGCGGCCAGGAAGCCAGACAGTCGCAAAAAGTCAAGCCAAATGCGGGCATAGAACAAAAAAAAAAAAAACAACTAACAACCAAGAATTGAATCTTGTCAAGTCGAATATTGAATACCCTTGCCGATATTTGAATACAATTCTTTAATTACGAAACTGATTTGGTGTTTTTAAGAGACACGGTCCAATGTTGGTAATTTGGAAAACATTAACAAAATTTTATAACACTTCCTTCCTGTCAAATTGAATTCGACCATTTCTTACGGATCGGATCGTAGCAAAAATTGTAATATGTATTTAAAATTTGAGGAAAAATTACTCCAAACTGATAGGTTCTTGAAGAAAACCTGTCTAAAATCGACAACTATATTGCAGTTTATCCGTTTAGATAGATAAACCATCTAAGATGATTGTATATGTGAATTCTAAAAAATACTACTTAACAAAAAAAGCTTAACAGTTTCGTCATGAAAACTTCCTTAGATCTAAGAAATCTGATTATTTTAATTATGTGAAACTGTAACCAGTATTTAAGAAAAGAAAGAACTTGTAATTTTTGAAAATATACGCTCCGAAGTATGGAGATTTTCTAAAATTCCGTGCAATTTTATCTGGTTATATTAATGCTGATCAAGAGGTTATATGATTAATGCGTTACAAGCTGCACACATAAATTGTTAAGCCCTCGGAAAGAGTATACAAATTCACAGGACAAAAAAACACAGGTTGGGTTGCTCTACAATGCCGCGACATGTAAATATTTGGCATTTATAAAAAAAAGATAAAAAAATAAAGTAAAATGCTTACCGTAGCGCTGCTTTGACCGGGTCCGGGTCCGTTGTGCCCTTATCAAAGCAATTATCTATAAGATGGCCAAGGAAAAAAAAAAACATAAAATAAAATACTGTAAAGTATTTCGGCTGTCCGCAGTCTTTGTTTGAGTTGGAAAACGTAACGGAGACAAAGTAAACAACATTTTTCTTGATTTTCTTCGACTTGGGCATTTTGGTCGAAACCCAAATTGTCAATGTGATGGTCAATTTGTGGCCAAGGGTGAACAAATGTTGGAACAAGAGGGAGAACATGAGACAAGGGAAGAGACAAGGACAAGAAAAGTGGTGCAGAGTGAAGATAGCTGATTAAATGGAACTTTTTGCGGTAAATGGTTGGATGTGATAAACATTAAGTATGATGACTAAATAACTAAACAAAATCAAATGTGACTTCATTGATGAGTTTTGGCTGATGAAATTTTCAAATTTTCATTTATGCAAGTTGATACATTTTTTTGTAGCTCAGATACAATAACTAAATGTCGACAAAATTGCCATTATGCTAAGAAAAATTAAAGCTAAATGGTTCAAAAACTGTAAACATGAAATGAAATTTGCTTAAAGTAACAAAAACAAGTAAGATGATGTAGTCGAGCTAACTCGACTACGATATACCCTTAACCAAGTTGTTAAATCTAAGGTGATTTGCACTCAAATGTTCAGTTCTGCAATTGCATTTCTTACAGAGTATTTTTGCTCACAAGCATATACATACATACATACAGACATACGTATATACGTACACGAAACAGTACTTATCGGGGCTCTGCAGAATACACACAAATATATTGACGCTAGCGTCGATTATCATGCCATCTCTTTCTCACACATGCGCTCACCTATTTATATGCATACAGAAAATGCTTGCGGCTGCTGATAGAAATGAGATGAATATGAGAATATATTTTCGACTATTTTCCGATCTTAATGAAATTTCGGCAATTGATCAATAATATGTATATGTATAAATTAGAAGCCTCTGCCTCTTAAATTGTGGAATTAATTGCTATCGGAAATCGAAATGTATAGATAATTCAGAAACTAAGGCAGTTATCGATAAAATAAGGCCAACTTGATCTGCGCCTGGTACACGATAACTTATATTCCAAATTTGAAGTGTCTAGTCTCTTATAGTCTCTGAGATCCGCGTGTTCATAAAGACGGACAGACGGACAGGGCTTTATCGACTCGGTTGTTGATCCCGATCAAGAATATATATACTTTATTGGGTCGGAGATGCTTCCTTCTGCCTGTTACATACATTTGCATAAAACCATTATACCCTTTTACCCATTTTTAATGAGTTAAGGGTATAAAAAAAGGAAATAATAATCAACTTTGCGAAAGCTGAAACGCTTTTCGTTTTCCTTTTCAATTTGTGTAAATCGGAGCAAGCATAATATGAATATATCTGATATAATTAAATACTAGCCAGGGATATTACTAAATTCACTTTATATCCAACCCAAATCTTAAACAATATAATATGATATAAGATGTTGGAATAAAATATTTTATTATTTTTTGGTTTGTTTAAGATTTTAATTTTATTTTAAATTTAATTCAATTCCAATTTTTAATTTTTGTATTTTTGGCGTCGACTGACTTTAGTTGACAAATAAATAAGTAAATAAATAAATAAAATATATACTTTTACAATTTTCAATAGATATGATAATATTATAAGTGAGAAAGAAATCGGAAATACCGATGAAATCCTCCACATTATAAATTCGTTACATTTTATTAGCACACTTATTAGATATTTAAGTCATCCTATTTACAACTCCACTCTTGAAAGTCAGAGAGAGAGAGAGAGAGAGAGAGATCTGACAGTTATCCAAAGATATTCTGCTTAATGCTGGCCCAAATGCCTTGGCCACGTTTCGGCATCAGTTCGTGCTCAATTTTCATGTTGTACTGCTCCCTGAGCAGCGGATCGGCGGGTCCCCAACTCTTTTTGGGCCTGAAGGCGCCTCGTATCTTCTCGCCCAGCGTAGTGCCGGGCTCCCGAATGATGGCGACCACCATCCAGAAGGGCAGCTGTATAACTCCAAAAGCCGTAATGGTCCAGCCAATAGCTGAGGAATAAATAAAGAGTGATTAGGAATTGGATAGATATGCGGTATTATTCAGATACTAACCATAAGCCCAGGGCGGAAAGGCTTGATCGTTGTAGGTGAGTGGCTTATAGCTGGCATAGAAGTATATCAGAATGATGGTCATAATGACTGGCGTGAAGATGGCCCAGCAGAGGCGCCAGTAGAGACCCACTTTGCGGCCCAGCATGAACTCAATGTCCTTACACAGTCGATCTGTGCCATAAATCCAACCGATCGTGTAAAGCTCCGCAATGCCCAAAACCAATATAATCATCGAGACGCCAAAAAAGTCCACCAAAGTGAGCATATATTGACCACCCTTAAGGAAATACAGAAAATATATGTAACAAGTACGAAGGATACGTTTTGGATTAAACATGACCACTTTATTTAATATTCTCCAGCGAATTCACAAAAAATCTAGAGAATTCGCCAACGGCTCCAACCCTTCTCATGCAATACCTTACTTACCCTCCAAGCCACATTAACATTCCTATTACACCCTACTAACAAGCAGCCTTATTAGTAATCTCAACCCAAAAGTAGATTTGATCTGATTACCCAAGAATATGAACTTATTTAACAAATCTTACCCAGATGAAAACGTAAGCAACATTTGCACCCAGCTCAAATATTTCAATAACACTATAACAATAAAAACAAGTAGGAACGCTGTAGTCGAGTGAGCTCGACTACCATATACCCTGCCCCAAGCTTTAAATGCATTATAGGTTTATCGTTTTTGGGGGCTGGAGTGGGCGTGGCCAGATCTTAGTAATATACCTTCTAAGTTTGGTAACTGTAGCTCTTGAATTGCGGGAAATACAGGCATTTATCGTTTTTTGTGGGCGGGAGTGGGCGTGGTCCAACATTTTTTTTCCACATTTATGAAGGGTGTTACTAGCAATATACCTTTAAAATTTGGTGACTTAAGTTATCATATTGCGTGAGATATATGGGTTCATCGATTTACACCAACAGGTGTATCGGTTTAGGTAGGTGGACTGGGCGTGGCCATCCAATATTGACGCTAGCGTCGATTATCATGCCATCTCTTTCTCACACATGCGCTCACCTATTTATATGCATACAGAAAATGCTTGCGGCTGCTGATAGAAATGAGATGAATATGAGAATATATTTTCGACTATTTTCCGATCTTAATGAAATTTCGGCAATTGATCAATAATATGTATATGTATAAATTAGAAGCCTCTGCCTCTTAAATTGTGGAATTTATTGCTATCGGAAATCGAAATGTAACAATAATTCAGAAACTGAGGCAGTTATCGATAAAATAAAGCAAACTTTATCTGCGCCTGGTACACGAGAACTTATATTCCAAATTTGAAGTCTCTAGCTCTTATAGTCCCTGAGATCCGGACGGACCATTGTTGGCCACCTCCATCCCCTCTCCATTCGCAAAGCCTATATCCTCCATAATAAATAATATAAATATCTCCCGTAATTTTAGAGATTGCCAAATATTACCAAAGAAAAATGGGAGCGTTAATGAATATTCAAGGGTCTCACTTGCTTAGATTTAGAGTCCTTACCGGTGTTATGTAGATAAGGGCAATGGCGAAGCTGACGACTGCAATGAGCAGCGAGCATTGCCATTGCTTAAAGTTGGGGAAGCGATTTCGGATGGCTGTCACCGTACAGGAGGTCATCGCTATGTTGGATCCCATGCCCAGAGCGAAGAACATCAGAAAGCAAAGCACCGAGAAGATCTGGGGCAAATGCTTAAACTTGGCTATCGCTTCCGGATACGAGATGAATGTCAGACCAGCGCCATTCTTCAATACCGATCTAATGTCATCAGTGCCAATCTCGTGCGCCAAGTGCCCGAGGATGCCAAAGGTGGTGAAGCCCGCCAGCAGTGAGGTGGCTGTGTCCATGGTGGTCACAATTATCGCATCCCGATACAAATTGTGGCCGAACTTGTTGAACGAGGAGTACATGATGACGGCGCCACAGCAGACGGAAAGGGAGTAGAAGCATTGTGTGACTGCCGCATACCACACCTGCGGATCCAGTATCTTGCCCCAGTTCGGTTTGATGAAGTAGTAAATGCCATCAATGGAGCCCGGCAACGTTAGGGCTTTCACCAGCAAGACGCCCATGATGAGATACGGAAAGATGGCCAGGAAATACGATGCCTTCCCGGAGCTCTTAACGCCTCGACGTATGATGAGAAAGATGCACAGCCAGGAGACAAACAGGCCAATGACCAACTCCCAGTTGGGCAGACCAATGCCATCAGCGATCTGCTTCTTCTCGTGCAGCACCTCCAGCCTGTGTGTGTGTAAAAAAGAGATGAGAATAGAATATTCTACTTGTTTCTCCTTGGCCTAAGCCCAAGCCAACACCTCTAAGTACTACGTCAACCCCACCAAGATATTAGTGTTAATTACTTAAAATCTAGTTAATGCTTAACTTGCTTATTGATATTAAGGTTGGTAGTAAAAATTGCCCTGTTCTAAATTTTATTAAAACAATAAATATTATTACAAGATACAAATTTTCAGTGCTCTAGGGAATTTTTTGTTTTGAACAGAGGGTTTTTAAAATACATTAAAATTTTCATTTCGCCATTAAAACCTTACCCCAAATATGTTAATGTTGAACTTTATAAGACATTTAATTTCCACTCAGAAAAAAACGTACAGAATTTTAGAAAATTGCTATATTTTTGGAGCTATGGGAAGCTTAACTTCTTATTCAGAGAGCATATGTCCTAAGCGGAGTGTTATATTTTCTACAAATCAGTGTTTTTCTATTCTTCCTAAGTTCAATTCTCAAAAACGAAGAAGAATATGTATAATTTATAGATTTTACACTATCTATTTTCTTACCTATTATTAGGAATTCTTAGACTTCACACACACAAAAACCTTAAATGGCTTATAAATTCAAATAATTTAAAGTCAGGGTTTTAACTAAACATTTAATAGAATACGTTTCATTCAAATTTTCAGAATTATTTCTATAATTTTGGGTTTGTATCTATACTTTTTAGAAATATTATCCCTTATTTTAAAAATGTTTTGTATAATTAAGAAAAACAAATCTGAATACAAAAAATAATATGTGTGCTCCATATATCTTAAAGTTCGCGGGTCAATTTTCATATTAGGAAAATTTTCTTAATTTCAATCTGAAATCCTAAACTTGCTCAAGCGCCATTTTGTACTATAAGACCTCTGATTTCTTGAAATTCAATTTGTGAATATTAAATGAGTTTCATTTGGCGTCAGAACTATGTAGATTTTTTAAATTTTAAGGCCATATAATTTTTCTGAGTGTATCTAGCTAAAAGCTTTTCGCCTTATAAACAGCTGCTCTGTTAATATTTTGGCTAGCTCACCAGCTGACTCATTGCCAGCTATTTCTGGAACTCGTCACAGGTCAAGATTGTTGCCACTTCTTGAGCGATAAATCTTTAATCTTTAACTTACACATAGTACAGTTCCGAGCTGAATTTAAGGCGCTCTGATTCGTTACTTCTGCCATATATCCGGTTAGTATCGGGGGCGGAGTTGATGCATTTCTGCACCCATTCTGAGCGGCAGTTTGCCCAGGGCAACGGATTGTAGAAAGAGTCAACGAAATAGCGAACAAAGGTGGCAACCACGGAGGAATAGAAGGTGCTCAACATGACCACCTGGAATGCCTGGCCAGCGCCAATACCTTTAAGAATGTGGGAAGAGTTAATAACAGATTAGATTGATGCCGGGACCAAAGTATGCCTTTATGTTAGGTATGATGTACAGTTAGTCGAAAATGTTAAATGAACCAAAAATAGAGTTTTGTTAAAGTGTGTTTACAAATCTACAAACATGCATACCTTCTAAAAATTTAAGGAGGGGGGAAAAAGGAAGTAGTATCCCAAAATTTAGCAAAATACAAATATGTTTACCTTAACGACTCAACTCGATTTTGCTTTCTGGAAGGAACAGCTCGATAAGCAACACAAAAACCAATAATCTAAATTTAAGAAATTTTTGAGTTACATCTATTTTATCATCACTACCAAAAGAGTCAAGGTAAGGTAATTATAAAAAAAAGAAATAACTCGAGGTGTCTGTCACTAGATTATAACAATTTGTCCATTTTATAACGAAATTTTTGGCTTGCTATGTTAATTTGAATTATAACCCCCAATAAAGAACAAAATGGAATAATTTAATATATAGAAATGCTTTCTACTTGCTTTTGGAAATCGATAATAATCAAATTTAAGTGTAGCTGATGTTTCGGGTTGTAAATATTTATTTTTAAATTGTTTTCCGTTATTCCCAGATTTAATTAAAAATCGGGGAAATGAGTGTAATGATTTTGTGCAAAAGTATGTAACACTTTGAAGCGAGCATCTTCGACTCCATAAGGCATATATATTCTGGATAACGATTAACAGACGAGTCGATCTAGCCGGCCTTCGCCGTGATAATATTAACCACAAACCAAAAAATAAACAAGTAAGATGTTGTAGTCGAGTTAACTCGACTACGATATACCCTTAACCCAGTTGTTAAATATATTCTAGTTTTTATGGCAAATTTCCCTTTTAAATGATTTGCACTCAAATGTTCAGTTCTGCAAGAACATTTCTTACAGAGTATTTTTGCTCACAAGCATATACATACATACATACACACGTACACGAAATAGACATTATTGGGGGAACTTATATTCCAAATTTGAAGTCTCTAGCTCTTATAGTCTGAGATCCGCGTGTTCATACAGACGGACAGACGGACGGACGGACAGACGGACAGACAGACGGACAGGCCAACATCGACCCGGCTGTTGATTCTGATCAAGAATATATATACTTTATGGGGTCGGAGATGCTTCCTTCTGCCTGTTACATACATTTGCACAAAACCATTATACCCTTTTTACCCATTTTTAATGGGTTAAGGGTATAAAAATTAGAAGAGAAGGAAAAATGAACACCAATTGCCAAAAAAGAACAAACTGAGTTTTGCAAATGCGTAGAAAAGCCACTTACAGAAAATACAGCTCAGCAGGCTGCTGCTGCAGCGATTCCAAATTTAAGCTGGCAGTGGTGTTAGTGGTTCTAGTGTTGCCCAGACTGGAGGCCACACACCGTGGACCCCACTCGGGGCGACACTCGGACCAGGGCAACGGGTTGCGAAACGAATCGTAGAAAAAACGCATTGTCATCCCCATAATTCCTACGTAGTATCTCGTGACTAGCGATATCGCGATCACCTGTCCGATGCCGGCGCCTGCAGATGTGGATGATCAAATGGATATATGATAAACACACACACATGAATGGAACTACACAGACAGAAAAGAGTGCATTCTTAGGATCGAAATTTGAGACTTTCTAGTCGTTTTTTAATTTCCAACTAAGATCTTTCATCTAAACTACGTCTCAATATGGATACACGTGAATGTAACTACACAGAGAGAAAAAGAGTTCATTTATGAATAAAGAGCTTTTATCTCAAATTAAATACTAATCAATCTTTGAATATATTCTATCTTGTTTTATTTACTTTTGTTTTGCATCTGAGTCATTAAAAAGATTTGGATTGTGTGTATTTTCTTTCTGTGTGCAGATACTTAATTATAATATTTTTGGTCACCAGTTTTCCTTCTCTGTGTAGATGATTAACTAAAATAATTCTTTAGCTCTGAATTTCTGCAGGGCTTTCTGATCTTTTATATTTCTTTGTCATTTTTAATCATATCATTCACTATTAATTTGAATTTTTATATATTATAGAAATCATTTTTTTATTTTTATTTTTTAAATCACTATCATTTTATCCTACTTACTAATAGTTACTACTTATTAATAGTTTGAAACTTAATACACTTTCATTGTGGCACTATGGGAAAAAAGTTTATAATTTTTGAATAGAAACAATTTGTTTTCGTATATTTCAAACCGTAATACTCAAGAGAGAATGGGAAATCCTAAAAATTTTGATAGTGCGATGGTGAAAAAAAACACATGGACACAATTTTGATACACTTGCAGTTGGCTTGAGAATGGCTGACTGGAAACATTTGTAATGGGAAACCCTCAACATTTTCAATCCTTTCTTTATATATCATATATCTGTAGTTAGTCGTACAATCCAAGTGCAAGTGCATCAGAGCATCGATTCGACCAAATAAGGCCATGTTTTGTTAACAAAAAGTTTCGCTTACCTTTCATGGCAGGGCACAAATCGAATACCTTAACGGAGCCGCGGCTTGAAAACTGTCCAATTACCATTTCCAGATAGTAAATCGGTTTTCCAATTAGGAACAGCACAATGAGATATGGTATTAGAAAAGCGCCGCCTCCATTGTCCAGTGCCGTGAAGGGAAAACGCCACACATTGCCCAATCCCACGGACATTGCAATGCAGGACATTAGAAACTCTATGCCCTTGCCCCATGTGGCACGTTCCCCGCGTACCGCTGCCGACTTGCTAACCACCTGGTCCCGGTCCTGCTCCTGGTCAACATCAGCCACTGCGTGTGTCTCCCCTGCCAGCGACTAAATGTGTGTGTGTGTAGGTGTGTGCATGCGATTAGTTAAGGTCACAGACTTGCTGGCCAGAGATTTTGGCCACTTACCGACATGGCCAACGTGCTGGCTGTGCTGTGTCCATCGTCGCCCACAAATGCCGGATTCTCTTGCAGTGTTTTCATATTTGTGCACTGCCAAATGGTAGTTTGCAATTAGAAAGAGAGAAAAACAGAGCTCTTTAAGACAAACAGCACAGAATACTTTTGTGGAGTGAGCTCGACTACGAGATACCCTGCGCCCAGCTGTTAAATATATTATTCAAGTTTTATTGCCAAATTGACAATTTGTAAGCTTTGCACTCTCAAATGAAAGCATGCTTGGAACTACTCTTATTTTATATACTCATCAACTTGCCAATTTCTTATCTGATCTTAATATTTAAATTAACTTAATAATTACTCGAATCAACTTTCGTATTTAAAGTTATTAAATTTGCTTAGCCCCAATTCGCATCGTTGACGATACATTCTCAAAATTCATATATATATTTAAAAATAAGGTAAGTATTTTAAGATGGCATATTTTCAGCTCGGATTCTACGGATCTCGACGAGTTAATGCTTTAAAAATCTGTTATTGATGCATTTGATAAACAACTGCATGATTTTAGTAAATTTTAAGTAAAATATTATAAATAAACGCCTTAGTCAAATTCTTTTTCAAGTTGAGTGAATTGAAATTATATTACGACTGTAAAGAGATAAAGATAAACTTGAAATGCAACTAATTTTGATAAGCTTAAATATCTGTTGGTAAAACAACTGCAATGTATGTGATTAGGGAAGATAATGGATTGTAAAATTTGTGCACAACATTGTTTTAATTTTATTTTGTAGAAACAATATTTTTCTTGACTTGAATAGGAATGTTTAAAATATAATGTCGAAAACATTTCATTGACCCCAATTTATTAAATATTTTTTGAGGTAAGCTTCAAAAGTAAAGAAAATGTTGAAAATGTTTCACAAAAAGCATATATTAATAATTTGATATTAATTGATTTGGAATATTATATTTTAATTTTCCCATTTTATTTTATTTTTTGAATTGTAGACTGTGTTTGGTCCACATTAAATAAATACAAAATCAAGTTCCTAAAAAAATGCGGCACTCATAAAGTGTACAAAATGCAATTGACTGATAAAGAAAGATCATAAAAAACAAAGAACTCAAATTAGTGGCCTATTAAAATGCAATCAAGTGCCTAATCTTAAAAATGTCAAATGCTAAAACTTACAGTCTTTGTCAGAGGATAACCCTACTTGAAAGATATGGTGGTACATGACACATCTTACAACATCAATATGAGAACAACGCTGAAAAAAAACAGTCGAGTAGAGAATTTTCTACACAATTATAACTAAATTAGGGTGAAATCAATAAACTCAAAAATTGCAAAATAATATAAAAATAATAATTTAACAAGCCAACAATAAAACAAGAGAAATTAAATAAGACAGCCTGTTTTAGCCACCAAATCACAAAGTTCTCACAAATTCCACAAATTCTCACAAACAAACAAAAAAAAGTACCCAAAAAAAAAATAGATGATCTGTTTGTGTACTGAGAAAAATCAGGTTTCTTAATTCTTGGTAAAAATTATTTTGTTCAATGGAGAAAAGAACAAATAGAATAAAACAATTTTAATCAACTTCTGTTGGGATGAGTCAGCTACACGAATACTATATTTAATTATGTGGAATTTCAATTATAATGAAGTATGATTCAAAAAGATTTTTAAGATTTCAGACTTGTCATCTGAAACAAGTAGGAGGGGATTTAACTAGTTTCAAGCGCTCAAGAGCTGAAAGTTGGTATATGCCACATTTTCAATTAAACAACTTGTATAATTTTAACAAGCAAAAATCTTAAATGAAAATCGCAAACCTGAATTTTTGGTACATATTTCTTATTTCTTAATCTGAAAGAATGTCACTCATTTAGAAAGAGTTTTTGATCATTAACATAAAATTCAAAAATATATCGATAATTTTGATGTTCTGCTTCATGAGCACTGCTGCAACTGTCAGCGCTGTCCCTGGCGTACACACCACCCACCCTCTCCATCTATATCTCTGTCCCTCACAGTCAGCCGTTTGAGCAGCTGTTGCTGCAATGGACCGTTGGCAACATGCTGGGCTTTTTACTTGCTTATTAACTGTTAATTGTTGTTTTTGAGGTGCTTTTGTGCAACAGCTGATAAAAGCTTCCGCTGCTTCTTCAACTCTTCTCTTATGCTGATTTACAGCTGATGTTGTTGATGTAATACAAAACACACACACAGAATCTTATCTCTTTGTAAAGATCTCTTTCACTTAGCCAATTCGGACAATTGTTAACCTTCTATTGCACAAATACACTTAACAATTTCAGCATGAAACTATTCTGCTTCCGCTCAACACTTTTAATACGAAAACGAAACCGAAAATGATGACAAACCTTAACGATATAAAAACCCGTTATTATTTTTATTAATGCGTTTACGTTAAGACTACAATGGCAAGTGCCGTTAACTGAACAAAACAACGACGATCGCGGGCAAAGCGCCAGCAGCCAACTGATCCGAGCGAATGCAGCTCGGAGGTTTTTATGCCAAACTTGATTTCAGCGGCGTTTTAATCATTGATAAATGAGAGTAATTGTTTATTGGCAGAGTAATTTGCATATGTCGTTTAAAATGGGTAAAAGGGGTATAATGGTTTTGTGCCAATGTATGTAACAGGCAGAAGGAATCATCTCCGACCCAATAAAGTATATATATTCTTGATCAGGATCAATAGCCGAGTCGATATAGCCATGTCTGTCTGTCCGTCTGTCCGTCTGTATGAACGCGCGTTCCTCCGACACCCTTAGAGATAGAGACATGAAACTTGGAACGTATACTGGGAAAGTACCCTCAAAAGTTAAAGTGTCTTGGGTTTGGACCTACGTCCGCTAGGGAGCTAGAAAATCGATAAATTCGATTTTAGCAAATCGATAAATCCCCATATCTCTTACAATTTAATGAATACAGTCACCAATTTTGGTTGGTAGGTTGTTGGCGAGGTCCTTGAAAGATCGGCTAAGTGCCACGCCAACCTTCGACGCCCCCATCACCCCATATTATATATCTCATTGCTTATTATTATTATTATTCTATAATTGATATATATTCTATATATTCTACAAATCATAATCAGTCAATCTGTATCCTACACTTTACAACCAAAATTTTACAAAAACATTCTCATTTTCTTGTAATTATCATCGTTGCTTCTTAACTGATTTCAGATGGCAAGTCTGATGTCAGTCTTAAAAATATTTTTAATATTTTTTCCCACATAGTTAAATATAACATTCGTGTAGCTGAATAATCCCAACGGAATTTGATTAAAATTGTTTAATTCTGTTTGTTCTTTTCTCCATCGAACAAAATAATTTTTACCAAGAATTAAGAAACCTGATTTTTCGCAGTACACAAACAGATCATCTATTTTTTTTTTGGGTACTTTTTTTTGTTTGTTTGTGAGAATTTGTGGAATTTGTGAGAACTTTGTGATTTGGTGGCTAAAACAGGCTTTCTTATTTAATTTCTCTTGTTTTATTGTTGGCTTGTTAAATTATTATTTTTATATTATTTTGCAATTTTTGAGTTTATTGATTTCACCCTAATTTAGCTATAATTGTGTAGAAAATTCTCTACTCGACTGTTTTTTTTCAGCGTTGTTCTCATATTGATGTTGTAAGATGTGTCATGTACCACCATATCAGCAGCCGCATTACACTTAATAAGATTAATGATTAGCTATTCCTAGAGGAGAAGAACTTTGTGATTTTCATAGAGTTTGTTTAGTTTCTTTTCAAATCGAATAAATAGTTCACCAAAACACGTTTTTTGGCGGTGACATTGATTAAGAGTAGCATAATTTTGTTTTGTTTTTTTTTATGTCTGTTTTTTATTCTCTTTTATCGCCTTTGTTTTTTAAGAAAATTAAATGATGAACCTTATTAAACAAATAATAACGATTATTGAACATAGAGAAAAATAGGCAAATATGGTATTATTGATTCAATTACAAATCGGATAGCAAAAAAATTAAAGCAAAAATATATTATATATCTCATTGCTTATTATTATTATTACTCTATAATTGATATATATTCTATATATTCTACAAATCATTGATTTGGACGTTGAAGTACTAACGAGCAGTACATTCAAGTGGCCCAACGATACCAAGCTCGGGCTTGTTAACGCGCGGACCTAGGCGAAAGCAGCCCCCCCAACACAACCGACCGAGGGGCGACCGCACTAGTTACTGATACGAAGATCGCGGATTGGAAGAAAGATGACACAACAAAACATTTTTGATTACATTAATAGGGGAATTGCAATTAATTAAAGGGAAAAGCATATTATAATTAGTACATAAGATTCTAAATGGATTATGTAAAGCATAATTCGAACTACAAGTTTGAAGAAAGATGGGTAGAAAGTTCCTTGTATTTCTGATCGGAACTGTAAAATTTATTTGGCTAATTAACTCCGAAGAATCAATCTCACCATTTATAAGCTTGTGTAAAAAGATTACGCCAAGCATTGTTCTACGATCGGAAAGTGAAGGAAGATTTATTAATAGAAGTCTACTACGGTAGGAAGGTAAACTAAAGTTAGTAGTCCAGTTTAGACGTCTAAGTGCAAATAAAAGAAATTGCTTTTGCACGGATTCTATTCTGTCCTGATGAACCTTGTAATTGGGTGACCATATACAAGACCCATATTCAAGAATAGGACGCACAAGAGACATATAAAGAGTTTTAGTGATATAGGGATCGTCAAATTCTTTTGACCAGCGCTTAATGAAACCTAGGACACCAAGCGCCCGATTAGCAGTCGCAGAAATGTGCTTGTCAAACTTAAGCTTGGGATCTAAGAGGATACCCAAATCATCAACACATTCTATGCGTTCCAGTGGTTTGCCATTAAGGAAATAATTAAGTAAAATAGGCATACGCCTATAAAATCACATGACTTTGCATTTATCACAATTAAGATTTAATAAATTAAAACGACACCAGGCTTCAAAACTATCTAAGTCAACTTGAAGCCTCTGTCCAGTAAGAGAGTCAGTAGTTGATAAACACAACTTAACGTCATCGGCGTACATCAGTACCCGCGAACAACTTATAACGGACGGAAGGTCATTTATAAATAAAGTAAATAACAAGGGACCAAGGTGACTTCCTTGTGGTACTCCAGAAGTAACCTGAACAGACTTTGAAATAAAACCTCTAAAGAAAACTCTCTGTGTTCTTGATAGTAAATATTTTGAGATCCAATTAATCAGATTATTTGGAAAACCCAGCAGATAAAGCTTGTGAATTAGCAAAGGGTGATTCACAGAATCAAAAGCCTTACTGAAATCAGTGTTTTTGCATTTTGTTCTGAAAACCTTTGATAACAAAAGAGGTGAATTCTAATAAGTTAGTGGTTGTAGATCTATATTTCATGAACCCATGTTGACAGGGTGAAATCAAAGATCTACAAAAATGTTGAAGTTGAGAAGTTATCAATTTCTCAAAAACTTTAGGAATGGCAGACAATTTAGAGATACCTCTATAATTTTGAACCATTTGATTTGTTTCCCTTTTTAAGGAGAGGGATAATAAACGATTCTTTCCAAATATTAGGAAAAGAGCTTAACTCCACGGACAATTTAAAAAGTTTTAGCAAGGGCTTCAAAAGACCATCGGCACAGTACCTTAGCACACAGCCAGGTACCCCATCAGGTCCCGGTAAAAATACTGGCTTAATACCCTTCAAGTCCCTAAGTAAAGTGCTCTAAGTTATCACAGGTTCTAAAATGCAATTAGAGCGACTGACCGGATAAGGATATGGCAAAACCACCTGATGATTATGGGTACTATAGGTAGATTGAAAAAATTCCGCAAATAGATCGGCAATGGCCTGATCTGAGTCTGCAGTCTTTTTTTCAAAAAATACAGTAGAAGGAAGTGCTGTTGAACCACGCTTAGTGTTGACAAAATCATAGAAACGTTTAGGATCCCGCTGAAATTGTAAACTACAATTTCTTAGGTAATCCTTATAACATTTGTCATTTATAACAGAGAAATTGGATCGTGCAATCAAATAACGAGAGTAATCCAAGGAAGAGCCAGTTTCCCTGAATTTCTTGAACAATCTCGACTTTCGATTTTTTAAATTGATCAATTCCCGCGTAAACCACACAGGTTTATTAGACCTACATGGCTCACGATCAGGAACACACAAGTCAAACAAATCGTCCAGAGTTTTGTAAAAGATATTGATTGCTCCATCCATGTCCTCACAACTATAAAGCTGGGACCAGTCAGTCTGCAATAAGAGTCGAGTTAATTTGACAAAATCGGTTTTCCGAAACTGACGAACTCGCCCTGATAGCTTGTTATCCTGACTTGATACCTTAATGGGCAAATCAAACAGCACTTCCAGAGTAGGGTGATAGGGATCTTCAGGATAGGACATGGGTTCGGAACGGGAAAGACAGAAAAAGGAGGGATCCGTGACAAAAACAAGATCAAGCATCTTATCCAGCGAATTTGGGATAGCATTGATTTGACTCAAAGATATCCCAAACAAACCATCGAGAAACTCACTCTGAGTCGCAGGCATCAAGACACCAGAGTCTGGACAAGAAGTCCATGTAGTTCCAGTGAGATTAAAATCACCAAGAACTACAAGAAAGTCACGATCAGAAAGTTTAGTAGAAACATCTAATATAGCATCCAAATGGGACAGATACATGGAGCTATCCGAACACGGTGGGATATAGGAACACGTAATAAAAATACCAACACCATTTACACACAGTTTAACAACAATGAACTCAATATCTATAGAATTATCTGTCATTACTAACTCAGAAGATAACTCCGCATCGATAGCAATAAGTACACCTCCGCCTCGACGGAGATTGCGATCTTTTCTATAGATAGTGAATCCATTAGACAAAACTTCGGAACTTAAAATGTCGGGCCTTAACCAGGTTTCGGAAAAGGCAACGACATGATAAGGAAAAGAAATACTATTTAAATATAAATTTGTTAGTTTACTACACAAACCTCTTACATTTTGATAGCCAAATAAGAGAGAGCTGGTTAGTTTTTTGTGCTATCAGAAACGACAAGACAGTCAATCTGTATCCTACACTTTACAACCAAAATTTTACAAAAACATTCTCATTTTCTTGTAATTATCTTCGTTGCTTCTTAACTGATTTCAGATGGCAAGTCTGATGTCAGTCTTAAAAATATTTTTAATATTTTTTCCCACATAGTTAAATATAACATTCGTGTAGCTGAATCATCCCAACGGAATTTGATTAAAATTGTTTAATTCTGTTTGTTCTTTTCTCCATTGAACAAAATAATTTTTTCCTAGAATTAGGGAACCTGTTTTTTCGCAGTACACAAACAGATCATCTGTTTTTTTTTGGGTACTTTCTTTTTGTTTCTTTGTTCTTTACGATATTTTTATACTATTATACCAAAAAGGTATAACATTTTTGATGATCCCTAAAATAACGACTACTTAATTCATCATCTATTCAGTGCGCGTTGCATGACTCCCAAGAAAAAAATTTAGTGATTAATTTTAACAATAATCTAATGACACGAATATATTTAGTTGCATTTCGGATTAGTGTTAATTAATTTCAGTTTTTTAATATGTACATTTTATACCCTGAACCCATTAAAAATGGGTAAAAAGGGTATAATGGTTTTGTGCAAATGTATGTAACAGGCAGAAGGAAGCATCTCCGACCCCATAAAGTATATATATTCTTGATCAGGATCAATAGCCGAGTCGATACAGCCATGTCCGTCTTCTGTCCGTCTGTCCGTCTGTATGAACACGCGGATCTCAGAGACTATAAGAGCTAGAGACTTCAAATTTGAAATATAGGTTATCGTACCAGGCGCAGATCAAGTTTGCTTTATTTTAACGATAACTCCCTTTGTTTCGGAATTATCGATACATTTAGATTTCCGATAGCAATAAATTCCACATATCTCTCACAATTTAATGGATACAGTCACCAATTTTGGTTGGTAGGTTGTTGGCGAGGTCCTTGAAAGATCGGCATGTGCCACGCCCACCTCCCACCCCCATCTCCCCCGCCCCTAAAATTTTCAAATTGCTATATCTTTCGCAGTTTTTGAGTAGGAAACGTCACAAAAAGCATATATTAATAATTTCATATTAATTGATTTGGAATATTATATTTTAATTTTCCCATTTTATTTTATTTTTTGAATTGTAGACTGTGTTTGGTCCACATTAAATAAATACAAAATCAAGTTCCTAAAAAAATGCGGCACTCATAAAGTGTACAAAATGCAATTGACTGATAAAGAAAGATCATAAAAAACAAAGAACTCAAATTAGTGGCCTATTAAAATGCAATCAAGTGCCTAATCTTAAAAATGTCAAATGCTAAAACTTACAGTCTTTGTCAGAGGATAACCCTACTTGAAAGATATGGTGGTACATGACACATCTTACAACATCAATATGAGAACAACGCTGAAAAAAAACAGTCGAGTAGAGAATTTTCTACACAATTATAACTAAATTAGGGTGAAATCAATAAACTCAAAAATTGCAAAATAATATAAAAATAATAATTTAACAAGCCAACAATAAAACAAGAGAAATTAAATAAGAAAGCCTGTTTTAGCCACCAAATCACAAAGTTCTCACAAATTCCACAAATTCTCACAAACAAACAAAAAAAAGTACCCAAAAAAAAAATAGATGATCTGTTTGTGTACTGCGAAAAATCAGGTTTCTTAATTCTTGGTAAAAATTATTTTGTTCGATGGAGAAAAGAACAAACAGAATTAAACAATTTTAATCAAATTCCGTTGGGATTATTCAGCTACACGAATGTTATATTTAACTATGTGGGAAAAAATATTAAAAATATTTTTAAGACTGACATCAGACTTGCCATCTGAAATCAGTTAAGAAGCAACGAAGATAATTACAAGAAAATTAGAATGTTTTTGTAAAATTTTGGTTGTAAAGTGTAGGATACAGATTGACTGATTATGATTTGTAGAATATATAGAATATATATCAATTATAGAGTAATAATAATAATAAGCAATGAGATATATAATATACTTTTGCTTTAATTTTTTTGCTATCCGATTTGTAATTGAATCAATAATACCATATTTGCCTATTTTTCTCTATGTTCAATATTTGTTATTATTTGTTTAATAAAGTTCATCATTTAATTTTCTTAAAAAACAAAGGCGATAAAAGAGAATAAAAAACAGACATAAAAAAAAAAAACAAAACAAAATTATGCTACTCTTAATCAATGTCACCGCCAAAAAACGTGTTTTGGTGAACTATTTATTCGATTTGAAAAGAAAATAAACAAACTCTATGAAAATCACAAAGTTCTTCTCTTCTAGGAATAGCTAATTATTAATCTTATTAAGTGTAATGCGGCTGCTGACAGCAAGAAGATCAATATGAAAATATATTTTCGACAATAACTTCGATGTTTATACTGTTATACCAATAAGGTATAATAGTATATTGGTTTTGTGCAATGTCCGCCATGCTGTCCATCCGTCCGTCCGTCTGTCCGTCCGTCCGTCTATATTGAAAGAATATATAAATTTTTCTCTGTTATTTATAAATTCATATGCCATACTAAGTTATTTACTTAGGTCATACATATACTTTTACATGGCTTCCAATTTTAACTCAATTTAATATTAAATTGTCGCTGCTCACCAAAAATAAAATTTAATTAAATAAATCAAAAATTGCACTTACATGTATGTATATCCTCCACGTCCAAAAGATCTTTTGCAGGCGGGGCATTTGCTGGCTGATGAGTAGGTTTGGGGTATTTAAACTAAAATATTATTTAAATTTTATTTGGCTAGATTTTTTTTTGTTTTATGTTTTGTCTTTTCATTATCTTTTAATTTTATTTTACTCTGAACAACAAAAAAAATCAAAGGAACAATATTTAATTGAATTATCCACGATTGTTGAATTAATGATGTCCATGGGGTTTGAAAAATAAGCCTTCGTCGCCTCCAGTCCAATATACTGCTGCGGGGTCGGTGCCGCGGTGCCGAGATGAATGTTTTTGATGTTCTGCTGCAGGTCCAGGTGCGAAGCGCTCTCAGATCTCAATTTTGTTTTCTTTGTGTATTTAGTTTTCTGGCCGTCAATAAAATCTATTTTAATTGTTTTATCTATTGATTTCTTTTTTTGGCTCAGTTTTTTATTATTATTTGTTCACAAAATAATTTTCAATTTAGATTACTTTTTAAAATTTTTTTTTTTTGTGTAATCATAGACTAGCTAACCACGAATGTTCTTTTGGTGGCTATTATTAATTAATATGTTTCTGGGTATTATAATTGTTAACCAAAAAAAATTTTCGGGTAGGGTTGAAAATTGTTTTTTTTTTCGCGCACAAGTGACCATCTTTAATTTTCTTTTTGGTTATCTAAAAAAATTTTACGCGTCGAGACTTGGCGAAACCAACTTCTTTGCGGACAGCACTCCTCACGGCACAACTATCATATTCAGCAGACTCTACTCAACTCCTTTCATGGCAAAACCATCGTCTTCGGTAGACCGAACTCCAGAGTCTCCACCAGAACTTATTGATAAGATTTCCCGAGAAGGGCCTGAGATTGTACCCCTTAATCTCATAGAGGGCGTCTGCAAAAGTTCGGCTTAGTATAAAAACTAAAGCATACTCTTAGGCATTCCAAGCAAGCGCACTACAAACTATGTATGTACATATGTAAATCATATTAAAGGAAAATTTGCCAATAAAATTAGAAAACATTTAACAACTTGGTTAAGGGTATATCGTAGTCGAGCCAACTCGACTACAGCATTTTACTTGTTTTAATATAAGGAAACTGTGATAGAAATTAATTGTTTTCATATTATAAAATACAGAATACAATGCAATAACTTTTGAGCCAGTAAAAATATATAAGCATTGTGCAAATTAAGTTGATATAAATTAAATTGAAAACAATATGTTTTCAACTTATACCGCAAACAAGAGAAGTGACCTCATATACAAAGAACAAGTAAGATGCTGTAGTCGAGTTGGCTCGACTACGATATACCCTTAACCCAGTGTTTAAATATATTATAGTTTAAAATGATTTGCTCATGTGTTCAGTTCTGCAAGTGCATTTCTTAAAGAGTATTTTTGCTCACAAGCAGATACATACAGACATACATACGTACACGAAACAGTACTTATCGGGGCTCTGCAAAATACACACAAATATAATGACGCTAGCGCACATGCGTTCGCCTATTTATATGTAAACAGAAAATGCTTACGGCTGCTGATCAATATGAACATATATTTTTGACTATAACTTTGGTGTTTCTCATTCGATCTTAAAGATATTTTGGCAATTGATCAACAAAATGTATATGCATATTATATATAAATAATAAGCCTCTGCCTCTTAAATAGTGGAATTTATTGCTATCGGAAATCAAAATGTATCGATAATTCAAAAACTGAGACAGTTATCGATAAAATAAAGCAAACTTTATCTGCGCCTGGTACACGAGAACTTATATTCCAAATTCTCTAGCTCTTATAGTCTCTGAGATCCGCGTGTTCATACAGACGGACAGGGCTATATCGACTCGGTTGTTGATCCCGATCAAGAATATATATACTTTATGGGGTCGGAGATGCTTCCTTCTGCCTGTTACATACATTTGCACAAAACCATTATACCCTTTTACCCATTTTTAATGAGTTAAGGGTATAAAAAAAGGAAATAATAATCAAATTTGCGAAAGCCGAAACGCTTTTCGTTTTCCTTTTCAATTTGCGTAAATCGGAGCAAGCATAATATGAATATATCTGATATAATTAAATACTAGCCAGGGATATTACTAAATTCACTTTATATTCAACCCAAATCTTAAACGATATAATATGATATAAGATGTTGGAAAATACACTTTTACAATTTTTAATAGATATGATAATATTATAAGTGAGAAAGAAATCGGAAATATCGATGAAATCCTCCACACAATAATAGAAATCATACTATAAAAACATTTATAAATTCGTTACATTTTATTAGCACACTTATTAGATATTTAAGTCAAATACTTTTGCACATCCTATTTACAACTCCACTCTTGAAAGTCAGAGAGAGAGAGAGAGATCTGACAGTTATCCAAAGATATTCTGCTTAATGCTGGCCCAAATGCCTTGGCCGCGTTTCGGCGTCAGTTCGTGCTCAATTTTCTTGTTGTACTGCTCCCTGAGCAGCGGATCGGCGGGTCCCCAACTCTTTTTGGGCCTGAATGCACCTCGTATCTTCTCGCCCAGCGTAGTTCCGGGATCCCGAATGATGGCGACCACCATCCAGAAGGGCAGCTGTATAACTCCAAAAGCCGTAATGGTCCAGCCAATAGCTGAGGAATAAATAAAGAGTGATTAGGAATTGGATAGATATGCGGTATTATTCAGATACTAACCATAAGCCCAGGGCGGAAAGGCTTGATCGTTGTAGGTGAGTGGCTTATAGCTGGCATAGAAGTATATCAGAATTGTGGTCATAATGACTGGCGTGAAGATGGCCCAGCAGAGGCGCCAGTAGAGACCCACTTTGCGGCCCAGCATGAACTCAATGTCCTTGCACAGACGATCTGTGCCATAAATCCAGCCGATCGTATAAAGCTCCGCAATGCCCAAAACCAATGCAATCATCGAGGCGCCAAAGAAGTCCACCAAAGTGAGCATATATTGACCACCCTTAAGGAAATACAGAAAATATATGTAACAAATACGAAGGATACGTTTTGGATTAAACATGATCTCACTTTATTTAATATTCTCCAGCGAATTCACAAAAAATCTAGAGAATTCGCCAACGGCTCCAACCCTTCTCATGCAATACCTTACTTACCTTCCAAGCCACAATAAACATTCCCAATACACCCTACTAACAAGCAGCCTTATTAGTAATCTGAAAGTGCCGAGAAGCTAGAATCCGACGTAATTTCCGGATCTACCAGGACAAACACCCTAAGCATAAGTCCGGAATAGTACAGTCCTGGCTTATCTGGAACTGTCCACACGTCATAATTCTACCGGTCGAGTCTCCAGACTTAAATGTTCTTGAAAATTTGTGGGCTCTGCTGGAAAATAACATCCGGAATCACAACATATCCAGCAAACAAGATCTCAAAATGCTCTGCTGGAGGAGAGGAGCAAGATCAGCCCAGAAACTACCCGGAAGATGATATCTTCCATGAAAAATAGGTTATGCGAAGTTGTTAGGGCTAAAGGATATCATAATATGTATTAAAATCCTTATTTAAGCTGTTATACGCCAAATATTTATCTTTTTTTAAGACTGGGCGAACTAAGTTTTTATGTGTATTTTGGATAAGTTTTCATTTTTTGACTAATTTTAATTAATTATTAAATATTTTAATAAAAACTTAAGTTTCTTTTTGAAATGTGATATAACATTAAACAAATTGGCATTTAAGCATTTTGAATTTGTTTCCTTGTTTAAACTTTATAGCACTTTAAAATTTTTGCTAAACGCTGGGCGACCTGAGCTTTGAGACACTGTATGTAAGTAACATAATAAACTTTATTTACTGATAGTTCAAGGCATTTGTCTATAAGTTACCTTGGCGTACATCAATAAATAAAGCCGTCTTTTTCATTTAGTCAGTTTTATTGGAATTTCTTGCCCACCATTTTAATAGTCTAATACTGAACTTGTAAGACCAAATCGGCTTTGTGTAATTTCCAATACGCGTCCGTTCCCACCCTCAAAATAGCAAAAGCCTTCAGCAATTTTAGAGCCACAGTTCTCAACATTTAAGGATCGATTTCTAGCAGACTTCTCCTAAATTTTAATAACAACCATTGTTGGCCACCTCCATCCCCTCTCCATTCGCAAAGCCTATATCCTCCATAATAAATAATATAAATATCTCCCGTAATTTTAGAGATTGCCAAATATTACCAAAGAAAAATGGGAGCATTAATGAATATTCAAGGGTCTCACTTGCTTAGATTTAGAGTCCTTACCGGTGTTATGTACATGAGGCCAATGGCGAAGCTGACGACTGCAATGAGCAGCGAGCATTGCCATTGCTTAAAGTTGGGGAAGCGATCTCGGATGGCTGTCACCGTACAGGAGGTCATCGCTATATTGGATCCTATGCCCAGCACGAAGAGCATCAAAAAGAACAGTACCGAAAAGATCTGCGGCAAATGCTTAAACTTGGCTATCGCATCCGGATATGAGATGAATGCTAGTCCAGCGCCACCCTTCACCACCGATCCAATGTCATCAGTGCCAATCTCGTGCGCCAAGTGCCCGAGGATGCCAAAGATGGTGAAGCCCGCCAGTAGTGAGGTGGCCGTGTCCATGGCGGTCACAATTGTCGCATCGCGATGCACATTGTGGCCGAACTTGTTGAACGAGGAGTACATGATGATGTTGCCAAAGCAGACGGATAGCGAGTAGAAGCATTGTGTGACTGCCGCATACCACACCTGCGGATCCAGTATCTTGCCCCAGTTCGGTTTGATGAAGTAGTAAATGCCATCGATGGAGCCCGGCAACGTGAGGGCTCTCACCAGCAAGACGCCCATGATGAGATACGGAAAGATGGCCAGGAAATACGATGCCTTCCCGGAGCTCTTAACGCCTCGACGTATGATGAGAAAGACGCACAGCCAGGAGACAAACAGGCCAATGACCAGCTCCCAGTTGGGCAGACCAATGCCATCAGCGATCTGCTCCTTCTCGTGCAGCACCTCCTTCCTATGTATGTGTAAAAAAGAGATGAGAAGGGAATATTCTACTAGTTTCTCCTTGGCCCAAGCCCAAGCCAACACCTCTAAGAACTACGTCAACCCCACCAAGATATTAGTGTTAATTACTTAAAATCCAGTTAATGCTTAACTTGCTTATTGATATTATGGTTGGTAGTAAAAATTGCCCTGTTCTAAATTTTATTAAAACAATAAATATTATTACAAGATACAAATTTTCAGTGTTCTAGGGAATTTTTTGTTTTGAACAGAGGGTTTTTAAAATACATTAAAATTTTCATTTCGCCAATAAAACCTTACCCCAAATATGTTAATGTTGAACTTTATAAGACATTTAATATACACTCAGAAAAAAACGTACAGAATTTTAGAAAATTGCTATATTTTTGGAGCTATGGGTAGCTTAACTTCTTATTCAGAGAGCATATGTCCTAAGCGGAATGTTATATTTTCTAAAAATCAGTGTTTTTCTATTCTTCCTATGTTTAATTCTTAAAAACGAAGAAGAATATGTATAATTTATAGATTTTACACTATCTATTTTCTTACCTGTTATTAGGGATTTTTAGATTTCACACATACAAAAACCTTAAGTGGCTTATAAATTCAAATAATTTAAAGTCAGGGTTTTAACTAAACATTTAATAGAATACGTTTCATTCAAATTTTCAGAATTATTTCTATAATTTTGGGTTTGTATCTATACTTTTTAGAAATATTATCCCTTATTTTAAAAATGTTTTGTATAATTAAGAAAAACAAATCTGAATACAAAAAATAATAAGTGTGCTCCATACGAGGGTGGTTTGATGAGTACCTGACCTCTTCTTCACCAAATGGGGCCGTTTCTTCTTCAACTCGGCGTCAAATCTTCCCAATAGTTCGGCATAGTAGAGCCCTGTAATCGTTCTTCCCTTCTCTAGGTAATCTATGAGGATAATACCTTTCGAATCCCAGAAAACCGTGGCCATCACCTTTCCGGCCGATGGAACAGTTTTCGCCTTCTTCGGGGCAGATTCGCCAGGTGAAGTCCACTGTTTCGACTGTTCTTTGGTCTCTGGTGTGTACCAGTGAATCCATGTTTCGTCAACAGTCACGAATCGACGCAAAAATTCCTTCGGATTACGCTTTAACAGCGCCAAACCATGCTCCGAAGTGTCTGGTGTGAGCAAACGCGGCACCCATCGCGCCGATAGCTTTCTCATACCCAATATTTCATGATTGAAATTTTTTTTTTTGACTGAAATTTTCACTGTGGCTGTTTAGGTTTATGTACTATACGATAGTCACGTCATATTGCAATAGTGGCGCCATCTGGCGTCAAGGTCAGGTAATCATCAAACCACCCTCGTATATCTAAACATCAGAATATTCTTAAAGTTCGCGGGTCAATTTTCATATTAGGAAAATTTTCCTAATTTCAATCTGAAATCCTAAACTTGCTCAAGCGCCATTTTGTACTATAAGACCTCTGATTTCTTGAAATTCAATTTGTGAATATTAAATGAGTTTCATTTGGCGTCAGAACTATGTAGATTTTTTATATTTAAGGCCATATATTTTTTCTGAGTGTATCTGGCTAAAAGCTTTTCGCCTTATAAACAGCTGATCTGCTGATATTTTGGCTAGCTCATCAGTTGACTCATTGCCAGCTATTTCTGGAACTCATAACAGGGGAAGATTGTTGCCACTTCTTGAGCGATAAATCTTTAATCTTTAACTTACACATAGTACAGTTCCGAGCTGGATTTAAGGCGCTCTGATTCGTTACTTGTGCCAGCTATCAGGTTAGTATCGGGCGCGGAGCTGATGCAATTCTGGCCCCATTCTGGGCGGCAGTTTGCCCAGGGCAACGGATTGTAGAACGAGTCAACGAAATAGCGACAAAAGATGGCAACCAGGGAGGCATAGTAGGTGCTCAACATGAACACCTGGAATGCCTGGCCAGCGCCAATACCTTAATGAATGTGGGGAGAGTTAATTACAGATTAGATTGATGCCGGGACCAAAGTATGACTTTATGTTAGGTATGATGTACAGTTAGAAAATGTTAAATGAGCCAAAAAAGAGAGTCTTGTTAAAGTGCGTGTTTCTGTTAACTAATCTACAAACATGCTTGCAATAAAACTTTTATTAATAAAATATTTAATATGTATATTAAAAAGCGAGATACAAATAAGCACTTAAGTCTATTAAAGATGGTTTTTAAAATATTTATTTTGTGTTAAGTATGAATAACCAGGTTTAGCAACACAAGAAATAAAAAGAAAATACTTCAAATTTGACATTCAGCAAATTTCTATACAATTTTGTATACCTTCCAAAATGTTAGGGAGGGGGGCAGGGGTGGAGTAGTAGCCCATCCTTTGGCAATCACAAATCTGTTTACCTTAAAGACTCAACTCGATTTTGATTTATAAAAAGAACAGCTCGATAAGCTTGAAAACCAATAATTAAAATTCAAGAAATATTTAAGTTACATCTAAATTTTATCATCACTTAACTAATGAGTCAAGGTTAGTATAATAAAAAAAGAAATTTCTCGACGTATCGGTCAATAATAATGTTTGTCAAAGAATGTTTACAAATGTGTCTTTTTCTTTAGATTAGGACCAAAATAAATTATAACAATTTGTCCATTTAATGACGAAATTTTTGACTTGATTTGTTATAATGAATTATAACTCGCAATAAAAAACCAAACGGAATAATTTAAAATGTAGAAATGCTTTCTACTTGCTTAAATTGTTTTCCGTTATTCCCAGATTTAATTAAAAATCGGTGAAATGGGTGTAATGATTTTGTGCAAAAGTATGTAACACGTAGAAGCGAGCATCTTCGACTCCATAAGGCATATATATTCTGGATTACGATTAACAGACGAGTCGATCTAGCCATGTCTGTCAGTCCATCTGTATCTCTGAGAGTATAGGAGCTGTACTGCTCCTGTTCTGCAAATATCGATAAATATCGACTCCGATAGCACTTTTATTGACAGTTTTTGACATAATATGTATAAATTGTGAGTTTATCAACATCGGATAAGAAACACCCCAGTTATAAGTGCTTTCTCATAATTATTATCAGCCTGGTTAAAATATTAATTTTAAGGGGCTCAAATTAAGAGTCTAATTAATTCAGTAAACCAAGGTTTGGGAATAAAAACATGTTCTACCTTAAATTTTTTATTGAAGCTTGAAGGAATAGGAAAGTCATTCAAGTTGAAATTTGGGATTGCACGTATTGGCTGAGCTTAGGGTATCTGCATGTCGAGCATTCTAATTTGCTTATTGCTAAGGCACTTGTTAAGGTTAAGGTCCGCCCCTTGTGTGTTCCAACCCCACTGACAAATGCTAATTGGACTGGCCTCGTCGCCTGTTTTGCTGGCTGTTGCAATCGCCTAGTGGCTATTGCAGCATCCCAAACTGATCGATCAATTGTTGTCTATTTGCGTGCCACAGGGTAAGGGGGGAGGCGCGACTCATTCAATTAACGACGCCACTCAATAAAGCGAGCGTTGAACGGCCATAAACTTGAATCTGGCAGTGTATTCGAGTGGCTTTCGCCGTGATAAGATTAACCACAAACCCAAAACAAAAATAAAATATTAGAAGAGAAGGAAAAATGAACAGCAATTGCCAAAAAAGAACAAACCGAGTTTTGAAAATGCGTTGAAAAGCCACTTACAGAAAATACAGCTCAGCGGATGCGACGGGCTGCTGCTGCAGCGATTCCAAATTTAAGCTGGCAGTGGTGTTAGTGGTTCTAGTGTTGCCCAGACTGGAGGCCACACACCGTGGACCCCACTCGGGGCGACACTCGGACCAGGGCAACGGGTTGCGAAACGAATCGTAGAAAAAACGCATTGTCATCCCCATAATTCCTACGTAGTATGTCGTGACTAGCGATATCGCGATCACCTGTCCGATGCCGGCGCCTGCAGATGTGGATGATCAAATGGATATATGATAAACACACACACATGAATGAAACTACACAGACAGAAAAGAGTGCATTCTTAGGATCGAAATTTTAGACTTTCTAGTCATTTTTTAACTTCCAACTTAGATCTTTCATTTAAACTACGTCTCAATATGGATACACGTGAATATAACTACACAGAGAGAAAAAGAGTGCATTCATGAATAAAGAGTTGTTATCTCAAATTAAATACTAATCAATCTTTGAATATATTCTATCTTGTTTTATTTACTTTTGTTTTGCATCTGAGTCATTAAAAAGATTTGGATTGTGTGTATTTTTTTTCTGTGTGCAGATACTTAATTATAATAATTTTGGTCACCTGTTTTCTTTCTCTGTGTAGATGATTAACTAAAATAATTTTATAGCTCTGAATTTTAATTTGAATTTTTATATATTGCAGAAATAATTTTTCTTATTTTTTTCTTTTTTAAATCACTATCATTTTGTCCTACTTACTAATAGTTACTACTTATCAATAGTTGGAAATTTAATATACTTTCATTGTGGCACTATGGGAAAAAAGTTTATAATTTTTGCGTAAAAACAATTTGTTTTCGTATATTTCAAACCGTAATACTCAAGAGAGAATGGGAAATCCTACAAATTTTGATAGTGCGATGGTGAAAAAAAGCACATGGACACAATTTTGATACACTTGCAGTTGGTTTGAGAATGGCTGACTGGAAACATTTGTAATGGGAAACCCTCAACATTTTCAATCCTTTCTTTATATATCATATATCTGTAGTTAGTCGTACAATCCAAGTGCAAGTGCATCAGAGCATCGATTCGACCAAATTAGGCCATGTTTTGTTAACAAAAAGTTTCGCTTACCTTTCATGGCTGGGCACAAATCGAATACCTTAACGGAGCCGCGGCTTGAAAACTGTCCAATTACCATTTCCAGATAGTAAATCGGTTTTCCAATTAGGAACAGCACAATGAGATATGGTATTAGAAAAGCGCCGCCTCCATTGTCCAGTGCCGTGAAGGGAAAACGCCACACATTGCCTAATCCCACGGACATTGCAATGCAGGACATTAGAAACTCTATGCCCTTGCCCCATGTGGCACGTTCCCCGCGTACCGCTGCCGACTTGCTAACCACCTGGTCCCGGTCCTGCTCCTGGTCAACATCAGCCTCTGCGTGTGTCTCCCCTGCCAGCGACTAAATGTGTGTGTGTGTAGGTGTGTGTGTGTAGGTGTGTGTGTGTGTGCAAGCGATTAGTTAAGGTCACAGACTTGCTGGCCAGAGATTTTGGCCACTTACCGACATGGCCAACGTGCTGGCTGTGCTGTGTCCATCGTCGCCCACAAATGCCGGATTCTCTTGCAGTGTTTTCATATTTGTGCACTGCCAAAAAATTGTTTGCAATTAGAAAGAGAGAGAAACAGAGATACGGAGAGAGTGAGAGAGCACAAGAGAGAAAGTTGTGTTAGCTGCGGACTGACACTTAACACTGGCTGCCATTTGGGCCAGATTTTCAGCGGAATTGTAATTGCACTGTAAAACTGACAATCAGATAAGACAAGAGCCACAAAGCTCTTTAAGATAAATAACACAGAATGCTGTAGTGGAGTGAGCTCGACTACGAGATACCCTGCGCCCAGCTGTTAAATATATTATTCAAGTTTTATTGCCAAATTTTATACACTCATCAACTTGCCAATTTCTTATCTGATCTTAATATTTAAATTAACTTAATAATTACTCGAATCAACTTTCATATTTAAAGTTATTAAATTTGTTTATCCGCAATTCGCATTGTTAACGATACATTCTCAAAATACATATATATATTTAAAAATAAGGTAAGTATTTTAAGATGACATATTTTCAGCTCAGATTCTACGGATCTCGACGAGTTAATTCTTCATAAATCAGTTACTGATGGCTTAGATAAACAAGTGCATGATTTTAGTCAATTTTAATTAAAATATAAATAAACGCCTTTGCCAAATTCTTTTTCAAGTTGAGTGAATTGAAATTATATCACGACTGTTTTCAAGGCATAATGAAGAGATAAAGATAAACTTGAAATGCAACTAATTTTGATAAGCTTAAATATCTGTTGGTAAAACAACTTCAATGTATGTGCTTAGGGAAGATAATGGATTGTAAAATTTGTGCACAACATTGTTTTAATTTTATTTTGTAGAAACAATATTTTTCTCGATTTGAAGATGAATGTTTAAAATATAATGTGGAAAACATTTCATTGACCCCAATTTATTAAATATTTGTTTAAGGTTAGCTTCAAAAGTAAAGAAAATGTTGTTGAAAATGTTTCACAAAAAGCATATATTAATAATTTGATATTAATTGATTTGGAATATTATAATTTAATTTTCCCATTTTATTTTATTTTATTTTATTTTTTGACTTGTAGAATCAATACAAAATCAAATTCTTACAAAAATGCGGCACTCATAAAGAGTACAAAATGCACTTGACCGATAAAGAAAGATCATAAAAAAAACAAAGAAATTAGTGGCCTATTAAAGTGCAATCAAGTGCTTAATCTTAAAAATGTCAAATACAAATTTACTGTCTTTGTCAAAAGCTAACAATCGCTAACTCGCTGATACGAACTCTTTGATTTTTGTTGATCTAGTGATAAACATTGTTGTGCTAAAATCTGAGACTTGGGTAAACCAATTTTATGTCGTTTTTTTTTTATTTATTGGGATCATATAAGTGCAACAAATGGCTTTAATTAATTGTGTTCGTCGAGGGTTAACAACTTTAAGACATGTGCGAATCCTAACGCTGCACAAACAAAATTCAAACCGGATTTCAATTTCAAAGAATTGTCGATAAAATTAATAAGGCTATTGCTCTCAACGGATTATTATATTGTATATTATTAAGTTATGATATGCATGTAGCTGATATTTACACACTTGGAGATGTTATTCACATGGCATCAAGTATAAATGTTATTTTCCTGAGTCAATATTCAACCAATTCGAACTTGTTACACAGTCTTGCACTTTCTTACTTACTTTATCCATAATAAAACGATTGATAAACCAAATCGATTGTATCCCTATGTATATCAAGGATACTTAAATTTGGAATTTGTACTTCAAAATATAGTAATAAAAAAGAGTAACGACATATTTAATTTTAAGTTCAAAGTGTACCAAGGCCGAGGCTTGCCAACAAAGGCCGTTCTGTTATCATACAAATGTAGTTATGTATGTTTGGCAGCTACTGATATCAAACCTGGCCGAGATAACTAAGTTTTTATTGAACCCTACTTGAAAGATATGGTGGTACATGACACATCTTACAACATAATTATGAGAACAACGCCGACAAAAATATATTACTGAAAGACTGACACTTGAAGAGTAAAAAATCTGGCTAACAGTCAAGTAGAGAATTTTCTACACAATTATAACTAAATTAGGGTGAAGTCAATGAACTCAAAAATTGCAAAATAATATGAAAATAATAATTTAACAAGCCAACAAAAAAACAAGAGAAATTAAATAAGACAGGCACTTTCTGCCACCAACTTACAAAGTTCTCACAAATTCCCCCACATAATAAAGAAAAAAAATATCGTTAAGAACAAAGAAACAAAAACAAGTACCCAAATAAACCAGATGATCTGTTTGTGTACTGCGAAAAAACAGGTTTCTTAATTCTTTTTAAAAATTATTGTGTTCAATGGAGAGAAGAACAAACAGAATACAAGAATTTTAATCAACTTCAGTTGGGATGAGTCAGCTACACGAATATTATATTTAATTATGTGGGATTTCAATGAAAATGAAGTATGCTTCAAAAGGTTTTTAAGACTGACGTCAGACTTGTTATCTGAAATCAGTTAAGAGCGGATCTAACTAGTTTCAAGCTCAAGAGCTGAAAGTTGTTCGGGCAACTTTTGAAAATGAAGCTGCAAAGATTATTACAAGAAAGGTAGAATGTTTTTGTAAAATTTTGGTGCTGAAGTGTAGAGTACAGATTGACTGATTATGATTTCTAGAATATATAGAAAATATGTATATCAATTATAGAATAATAATAATAACAAACAATGCTATCCGATTTGTAATTGAATCAATAATACATTATTTCTTTTTTGCCGGTTTTTTTCTATGTCCAATAATTGTTATTATTTGTTTTGATAAAGTTCATCATTTCATTTTCATACCAATCATATTATCACAGTTAATATGAATTTGTTGCTATGCCTATTTGGTTTTGGTAAACCAGTTAAGCAGATGCTTGTAGACTTCAAACAATGGCCGGAACATCGCATTAGTATTCAAAAACGTGTTTCACGGCGTGCTTGTTACGTACGTCGCCAAAAAACAGATCGCAAAACTACAACAAAGCCCAATATTAATGAATGTCTTGTCTATGTTGCGTATACGTCACCATTCAACGATAAAAAACAAATGCATAAAAAGAGAATAAAAAACAGACATAAAAAAAAACAAAACCAAATTATGCTACTCTTAATCAATATCATTGCCAAAAAGGTGTTTTGTTGAACTATTTATTCGATTTGAAAAGAAACTAAACAAACTCTATGAAAATCACAAAAAAAAGTGTTGCTAACTAATTATTAGTCATGGTCTTATCGATCAATAATCCAATTTATTGCTTCGATCAATTTATTCTTTCAGTTCTTCTCTTCTAGGAATAGCTAATCATTAATCATATTTTTGGTTTTTTGACCATAAAACTTAAAGCCCATAAATGTAATAATAAAAAATGTAGATTATGTTCGCTGCTCAATTTTAATACCAGAAGTATGTTTTAATATCATAAAACATAATCGATTCACTTGGGCTATAAGCCTTGAAGTGGCACAAATTGTAATTTTCTTATCATTTTTAATCTAATCCATGTATATGCCAAGTTAAGAAGGGGCAGTTGCCCCCCTGCCTCCCCCGTGTTCACCCTTGATCAAGTTTATTAACCTGCTTACAACACACCAATTTATATTTTAGCCTTTTATAATAAAATAGCTTTGTATTCCAGCTGCTTAAATAAATGCGCATAAATAAATACAAACAAAAAGTGCAATTAAAAAATGCAAAATAAATAAATTTAAATTTCTAAAACACAACAAATTTAGTAAAAATGTTTTTTTTTATAATTATTTTTGCGCCACATTTTCATTTCAACAACTTGTATAATTTTAACAAGCAAAAATCTTAAATGAAAATCGCAAGCCTGAATTTTTGGTACATATTTCTTATTTCTTAATCTGAAAGAATGTCACTCATTTCGAAACAGTTTTTGATCATTCAAATAAAATTCACAAATATATTTAGCCCAAATATATCGATAATTTTGATGTTCTGCTTCATGAACACTATTAACCTTCAAACACTCTCTGTCTCTATTGATGGAGCACAAATTGTGCACAGTTATTTGTTGTTAACCTTCGTTGGGCTTTTCTGCTGCAACTGGCATCGCTGTCCCTCGCGTACACACCACCCCCTCTCTCCATCTATCTCTCTCTGCCCCTATCAGTCAGCCGTTTGAGCAGCTGTTGCTGCAATGGACCGTTGGCAACATGATGGGCTTCTTACCTGCTCATTAACTGTTAACTGTTGTTTTGGAGGTGCTTTTGTGCAACAGCTGATAAAAGCTTCCGCTGCTTCTTCAACTCTTCTCTGGGCTTATGCTGATTTACAGCTTATGTTGTTGTTGTTGATGTAATAAAAAACACACACACACACACAATCTTATCTCTTTGTAAAGATCTTCTTCACTTAGCCAATTCGGACAATTGCTAACTTCTATTGCACAAATACACTTAACAATTTCAGCATGAAACTATTCTGCTTCCGCTCAACACTTTTAATACGAAAACGAAACCGAAAATGATGACAAACTTTAACAATATAAAAACCCGTTATTATTTTTATTAATGCGTTTACGTTAAGACTACAATGGCTGAACAAAGCGACGAAGATCGCGGGCAAAGCGTCAGCAGCCAACTGATCCGAGCGAAGGCAGCTCGGAGGGTTTTATGGCGAACTTGACTTCAGCGGAGCACAGTGGGCCTCATGACAATTATTACAATTTAAAAAAAAATCATGTGTTATAATGATGTTTATTTGTTATAACTCGAGAAATATCCTTTGATTGGATTTTATTTATTTTTTAATGCATTTATTTTTATTGCATAAATACAAATTGCTTATCTAAATATTTACAACTTATTTTGTTCAATTCCCCTACTGTCTTAGCCCATAGTCGTGTTTTTAATTTTTGGTAGGCTCAAAGACCTAAAATGTAGGTGAAAGCTTTTCTTACGGCTTGGCAGCCACATAGGTGTGTGTCATTGATAAATGGATCGCAACAATGATAGTTTGAGAGTAATTGTTTATTGGCAGAGTAATTTGTATATGTCATAACATAATTAGTTATTTTTAATATAACGAAACTGTGTTAGAAATTAATTGTTTTCTAATTATAAAATACAGAATACAATACAATAACTCTTGAGCCAGTCATAATATATAAGCGTTAAGCAAATTTAGTTGATTTAAATTTAAAACAAAATGTTTTCTACTTATACTGTATGCAAGAGATTTGACCTCATGTATAAAGAAAAACCATACCTAGTATTTTCGTAGCAGTGTTTTTCATTTGAGTAAAATACTGATGAATGAAATCATGAAATCACAACTATTGAAAAAATTAGTAATTTTCATGCAGAAATTGACCAAAAAAGCTCGGGTATGTGTCTAGGCTAAGTGATCTTATACTCCACAGTTTGAGAGTAACAGTTCAATTACTTAATAATGAAGCGGAAAATATTAATTATAATTTTTAAGCCAGCTTTAAAAATAAACTTAAAGAGATCAGATAATAATTTACTAAGAAATATTAATTTACTAAGAAATATTTAAATTTTAAGAAAAAGCGTTCATCAAGAAAACATTATTATGTTGAGCCTTGCTTATTCTGGAATGAAGAAAACTTTCTGAATTAAATTTGTTTTCGAGTTACTTTAAAACAATTATTACCATTTTAAAAACTGTAAGGTTGGCATTATTAATTTAAAATTATTGAAGTAAAGGGAGCAACACTTGAAATAAGGTTGGTAATGTTGTATGTGTAAGGCCTTATTTAAACCGTTGCAATATTTTGCAAAGAACCTAACTTAACTTAAACTTGTATTAAAACCAAAATCTTTACTTGGCATTTTGTGTGCTGCTTGTGTCACAAGTTTACCCAACTTAAATGGAGCCTTGGTATTTGTTTCTATTCGCTCTGCGACGTTGAGTTGGACTCGGTAACTGCAGAAGTTGCACTTACAATTTGCTTAGAGAAAATTCCAGGGAACCTCTCGTCCATGTGGCACACTTGGTCCATTGTTCCTGGACCGCAGTAAAACACAAATTGTTATGATAAAACTTTTTATCAAGTTTTTGTTATATTTTGTAATGGTTTCTTTAGTTTTGTTTTTTTTTTTTTATTTTTTTTTTATGCTGTGTGCCGTTGTCTGGCGACGTATTCTAAACCCCGTTGATAAACCTTATAAAATACGACGTTGTGAGAGAGAGAAAGGAAGAGAGAGAGGGATAGTCAAGTAACTGGGCCGAATGCAAAAACAATGCCTTTGGGGGCGGCACTGACTCATAAAATTTTAACTACTTGCAAAAATACTGCTAACTGGTAAACTTTAAGCCAAAAATCATTAAGTCTGCAGCCTGGACAGGACAGCCAGTAAAAGAGTTTCCACTTCCAAGACTCTGCACGAAAAATGGAAAATGAAGAAATCCAGAGAGAGAGAGAGAGAGAGACATAGACCAAGAGAGAGAGAGAGAGAGGGAGAGAGAGCGGTAATCTTGACTTTAGCCTTGCTTGTTTTATGCCAACAATTTTGTTGCATGACCATTTTGTGGTTCCTCCGGGCGGGATTGACTTTCATCCACATCCTTAGTCTTGGACGCAACTACTCCACCCGCCCACCCCCTTTTTGGCCAGCTGTGCTGTTTGGTATTGCCATTATGACTGTCACTGGACCTAGGGGACACACTATCAACATTGAGTGGTGGTTAGAGGGAAATGGATGGGGGAGGGGGGTGTAGAGTGTGCGGCTGTCACAACTTTTTAATTGCAATTAAAAGCTAAGCCAAAGACTTTTTGCCGACCAGCAGAAATCTGAAATTTATTTCTAATATATATAAGATTACGTAACACTTACCGTTAACCCATTTGCTAAGAGCGAAAAGGAAATTGATGGGAATACAGTTAAAATATATATTAAACTAAATTAAGTAATACTATTGCCGTTATTTTAAATATAATAGCAAATATATACAAATAGAAAAAGGACTTGGAAAATACAAATCTTAGCGCTTTAAGTAAACCGTTAATTTGTCTAAGAAAATACGTATATCATATCTTAAGATTTTCACAGTAAATTAAGAACTTCACACTTAAATGAAGTTTAAATAAATTAGATTGTAAAAGGAAATAATTTAAATGAATATTAACATAAAATGATAACAATCCCCAGTCAAGATTCAAGATAGAATTAAGGCACTTTAAAATCAAATATTTAATAAAAAATTAAAATAAAAATTAATATGTATTTATAAATATATATACATATAAAAATATATGCAACTTTAAATAAATTCTTTTTTTTTAATGGAATAATAATATAATATATTATTATATATATATGTATATATATTACTATAAATTATCCTATAAATCAATATCTCCAATTTCAAATCAAGATCGTATTTGTTGAAAAGGGAATTTAAATTAAAGACAAGAAGATAACAAACTCAATTCAGGCTGGTCCATCCAGCCGATTCTGGCTTGGAGCACTTAATTCCATTGTTTATAAATTATATGAATTTTATAGATCCAATTTACTATTTTCATTTTACAAATCAAAAACAAAATGCCTGATTTTTTTTCAAAACTCTTACCACACATTCATTTTTCACAATTGTAAATGGCTGGAGTGAATTTGAGAATTTCCATTGTCTCAAGCATTTACATGGAATGGATGTCAAGCTGGTCTCATCTGGTAAGTCTATGCAGGGATTACCTACCATGGCAGCCGAGCCAGAAGCATTTTACGGCTATCCATGGCCATTTGGCTTAATCCTTGAGCCTGGTCCAAAAAAATCACTTAAATTTTTGCCAACACACAATTAAATGCATTTCTGAACAAATGCCCATTCTATCTTTTTATATATATATATATATATATTATCTATTTAGCTTTCTCACTCTCTCTCTTTCTCCGTTTCTTTCACTCTGTCAGTTCACACCCCCAAAACTCCCAGTTAGAATTCAAATTTTCTTGCAGGCAGCTGCAACTGCAGTTTTTGGCCTCAAAGGCGGATCCCATTCAGTAATTTTGGCTTTTGTGGTGTCGTCGGGGGCACAAATAGTGAAGAAAACGCAGGCAAAAACAACAAAAAATACATAAAAAAATAGCAAAAATAATTTTTGTCTTTTGAGGCTACTCACATGTTATGTGTAGGTAATCTCCTTTATTACTGCGGCAACTTTTTGTGGGACATAGCGACATAAAACAGGATTTCGGGGCAGAGATTTTTTGGCTCGATGGAAAGAAGGCGAAGCGATGGGGAGGGGGTTGGGGATTGGGGGTTGGGGTTTGTCTCGGGGCATTTACAACTTTTGCATAACATGCTTGGAGCGGAGAGACAAACTGTGAGCATTACGTAAATGTTTATTTTGCGGCGAAGCCACAAGTCATAAAACAAAGTTTTTGCCCCAAAATTATATTGTGGATGTCGTCTCTCTGGCAAGAGATGCGCTAATTGAAAATGACTTTGGGCCATAAAATGTGCATTTGGCTAATGAAAATGCTACAGCAGCTTAATTGGCCCAATTGAGGCACTTGCCCCAAAGTATCTAGCCGTTTCATTCAGCTAATTGAAGATAACTTGATAACCCAAACTATGCCAAATGAAACTCGAGATATTCTCAAGTCTTGACAAAGCCAAGAGAAATTCTCCTAATGCCAAATAGATCCTTTATAAAACATAAGTCCAGCATTTTCCTTCGTTTCTTTTCACCATTGCTTTCTACAATTTCCTCGATGGTTTTCACTTTTCCATTTGTTTTAAATTGCAATAAGCATCTTGCTTTTAATGGATTAGCAGCTTCTGGGTTTTATGAAATAATATTTTAAGAAATATTATATTATATTTAATCCGTAAAAACAATTATGTTATATTCCCATAAAGTAAAGAAGCCTGCAGTACTTTTCTTACCTTAACTTAAATGTTTGATTTAAAACTATTAATTAATATATTTTGTCCAAAATTTTAGAAAATGTGTCTTTTAAATTGAATTAAGAACTTAGTTGTATAAAATAAAACAGACGTGTAATTAAATTATAAGTGTGCGATAAAATGGTCCAACATTTGTTGCAAGGAATGCGGAAACCCAGAAAAACTCGATCAGACAAAAATATAAACGAGGATTTGGTTTATAATAAATCATCAAAACATTCACAAAATTCAATGTAAATAAAAAATTATGTAAGTAATAAAATATTATGGTTTAATAAGCCAACAAATTTTTTCGTTGATCTTAAAAATAACAAGAAATATAAAAATTTAAGAAATAAAAACCTTTTTATAAAATTTGACTATTATTATTTGCAAAAACTTCGGAGGAGAATAAATATTTAAATTATATAATAATTTGTATATTGCAAATTAAAATAATATTTAATATAAAAAAGGCAACGTACCAAAATATTTTTTACAGACGGTTTTTTCATAGCTCTTTGCGGAGTTTCACTCTCATCTTTGGGATCGGTTTACGACCCCAATTTTTATGTTAAGCCTCGACTCATCTAAATGAGTCTATAGATAATTTTGAATACTCCTCGTCAACTGAGCGTTTTAATATTAGTGTTAATAACTTGAAATATTTATGTTTTCCAAAATCATAAATTATCTTAGTTTCTACAACTGGTTGTATGACTTTTTAGGAAACAAATCTAATTGGATCACACTCCGAGAACTCGCCTTTTGATAAATGTTTTGGTTTTCACACGCTAAAAAGAATACGACCTATTGGTCCATGTCCTTGACATTGCTTCTAGATGTGGAGCAGAGGAAACCAAGAAACCAGGCTGGTTGCCCTTGGCTCTGACCTTGCAACAGTCAAGTCATTTGAGCTGAGCAACTCAGTGCTGAAAGTTATAAATGGGGAACCGCAGCAGAGCCTGCAGCATTACAAGCCCGAGTAGTTGCGAGAGTTGATGCCACTTTTCTGGCTTGTTTCCGACAATTGTTGCGGCGTGGCTGGGAAAACATGGATAACATGAAAAGCGGAAAAAGCATGGCAGGCATTTAGTCCATTCGTGCGAGGCAACTGCAACAGCACTCAACGGGTGCAGTGCGGCACGTGACCATGACAACGATGCCTCTCAAAGAAAAAGGACACTCCACTTCAGGATGCATTCTGCGTTGCCACCGGCAATCTCCCAACTGCTCCCAGCTATATCGCTAATGTTGATGCTAGTTGTTATAGCTGGTTGTTGGTCCCAAAGAGTAATTTAATACTGCTTCCTCGAATTCTGCTGATTGCAACTGTTGTTTTTATCGTTGTTGTTGTTGTTGTTGCAATTGTGGTGCGTGCAGCTCACAAGCTACTTGACTCTATATATATTTATATATATAATTTTATATATCTCTATCTCTTGTCGCCTGAGCTGCAGCACTTAATGCAGCACTAAAAGCAGACTTTTGCAACGCAGTCACAGAAAAAGAAAGAGAGAGAGAGAGAGAGAGAGAAAAAGAGAGAAAATGAGTTATAGAGAAAGAGTGGCTTAGAGCGAGAATAGCATATGTAAATTTTCCTAAAATGTATAAAAAATATGTCCAATTTGCAGGAGTTACTTTAAATATAAAATCTAAAATGTTCATTTTTGTATTTTAGATATTTAATAAATTCATGTGAATCAAGAAAAAATAATAACTTTCCACAGAGCTATGCGGAGAGAATTTTTCCTAAAAATATATGTTTGCATTACTATTTTTAGAATTAATTTATATTATTAAGGAAAATATTTAAAAAAAGCATATCTAATTTGAAGATTTTATTTTTTTCTATTTATAATTTATTTAAAAAAACTTCCACAAATATTTGTCAAAAAGCGTGTTTAAAATCATGAAGTTTAATTACAATAATAAGTGCATGTTAATTTTTTTTTTATTAAAATATCAATTTATGTTAACTAACTTTAATCAACTTCAGCAAGTCTTAGATCTCGATTAAATTAACGCGACAATCTCTTCATTCAATCGACAAAAATATTTTAATATATATTATTTTATATTTTTTAAGTTGTCTTAACTCTCAATAATTTTAGAATTTGTCTGTTTAATTTATTTTAACAATTTAATTTAATTTAACAATTTAACACAAATTATGTAATGGCATTGAAATCATAAAAAATAAAATCGCATTATATTTACAGCTTGATTATCTTTTAAAAGCTTCACTCTAAAATATTTTATATTCCATTTGTTATTTGCAGATACACTTTAAAGTTGGCTTAATTAATTTTCACATACATTTTTCATTGTTGTCTTTATTTATTTAATTTTGTTTGGCTCAAATCTTATTATCTGTGCATTTTAAAGAGCTTAAAGGATTTTCTCTTCACATGCTTGACTTGTAATTAGCGTAAGAAAACGGTTGATGATCAAAAGGAAAATAAATAGAGAAATGCTTCATAGGGAAAATACCTAAGTTTCTCAGGACGTCAGCTGTCGCAGGCAATGCGATTTACTGTTGTTGCTGCCATGAGAAACAGCAGGTGTGCCAATCCTTCCTAGGATGAAAGTCCGTTTTCTATTCACTTGCCTAATGCGCCACACACACACACAATCATGTGTACATTTGCGAGTGTGACTGTGTGTGTCTGAAACTCAATTCAAAAATACTTAACAAACATTTATTGGAATTTTCTTATTTTATTTTTATTTATTTTTTTTATGTATACATTTCTTATTTTTTTGTGCATGTGGCAAAGCTACCAACTGCGTCTTTGTTGTTGTAATAAAAATGCAAATAAGTTGGATGGGTTGTGTATGCAAAGTGCCAAAAGCGGGAGAAGTTCCTCTCCCTCTCTCTCACTCTCTCTATCTCTCTCTCTCACTCTATGCAGCATCTGCAGCTTTACACACACACACACATAATTTTAATGCCAATTCAATTTAATGGTTCATTTCATATGAAAATTGTAAAAAGTCATTGCTGGCCGAAAGAGTAAAATGCCAGAAAAAAAAGGAGGAAAACATAGAAAAAATTGAAGTAAAAAAGTGATTGAGGCAGGGATATCCTCTTCAGACTTTTCCTGATTTCGAGCTGCTTTTAATTATATTGTTTTTGCTATAGTTCGTTCATTATTGAGACACATGTAAGCGTGTTTTATTTTCTTAATAAAACATAAACTATAATATCTTAAATTACTTAAACAGTTGATTTACTTGGGCTATTTTTAATGTTATTAATTTATGCTTAATTTTATTTTCTTAATCGTTTTACGTTTTTGATTTAGTTTCTCGCTTTTCGTTTTACATAATTTCATTTGTATGATTAATTTTTATTTCATATTTTTTTTTTAATTTTTAAATTTGTTTTTGAAAATGCTTCCTTTAGAAGAAAATACTTCCTTGAGAAGACCTTACCTTAACTTACCTTACCTGCGAGCATGCTTAATCTCATAATACCCTCTATTTGTTTTCACGCATTTTGATAACTGTAGGGTATGAAAAACGTGAAAAACACAACTCGAAATATTTTTCCTTTTTGCCACTTGGTATTTTGTCATGCGTGGGTTTTTCTTAGGGCTCCTTTCGAATGGATGGACGGATTGGGTGGTGCCATCGGAAGGGCTGTGGATCCTGTTCGCTGAGGTCCATTGTGTTGATGCAGCTGCGGGTAACAAAAAGAATTTTTCATATACTGCTCCTTTGTATATACGTTTGTATATATGTAGATATATATATATATATATATTGCGTATATACACACGACACATTAAATATGCGAAACATGCATTTGCATTTTGATATTCCAGAGCTGAAAGCGAAGCAAAATGCTCGGATATCTACAACTCCCTTAGATGAGGGGTTTCCCATCACTGTTCGCATTGTAATAGAAAAATCATAAATAGCAAGCATTTAAATGTGAATTTCCTTCTCCACACACACACACACACACACACACACACACACACACACACACAGAAGAAAACTTTCTCAATGGCATTTCTGATTTCTTTTTGCACTTATTTGATTTCTATGTCATATTGAATTCCTGTAGTTATGGCAACAAATGCTTTTCTTTATGCCAAAGGATATAACCATGGTTAGGTTATGCGAAAGTGTATGTAATTAGTTTGTGGAATGACAACTGTTCACAAATTGTTCAATTATCACATAATTGGTTTTATTTTTATATCAGTATTCAAAGCAACAATAGAACGATAATTTGCTATTCATAAATTGTGTTAGAAATTTCTATCTCTCTTATTATTTTGTTCACTCTAAATAGATCAAATAAAGCATATTTTATTTATGAATTTAAATTGGGTATATTTGCAGTTTATTATTAGTAAACTATAGCACAGGATATTTTAATTTAGTTTTTCTAAATTAGCAACATTAGCCGAATAAATATAGCTATACTGCAATCTAGCCACAAATGCGCAGAGCTCAGCCATAGACAAACCTTAATGTACATCCATACTTAGTACTTCTATCGGAGCTGACCTGATTGGGACACTATATCATATAGCTGTTGCACTTAGCTGTGTTCACAGAAAAACCCACAAATGACACAGACAGACGAGTTGTGGAAAATGCATTTGACACTTGTGCTACTTTTCAGTTCAAATAAATAATAATTTATCAGATTTTCAGGCATTGATGAAACTCAATTAACGAAATACAAAAAAATGTTGTTTGGGATAATATCTCATTCGGAAATCCGAAGTTTAAAGTTTAATTAATTTTTATTTGAAATACAATAGGTTTGAAAATTATAATTTACATCTACACATATACCTTATAGCTTATATTTATAATTTATGGTCTATTTTTAAATTATAATTTCAATTTGATAAAAGTATTTTTTAACATTAATAAATGGAAATTAGGGAAAATATAAATAAATGTTTTTCAAAGAAAAAGGACAAATATAAAACATTAAAGCGTTTTTTACTGAGGAGATAAGAATACAAGTCACATCTGTCAAACAAAAATAATAATATTTAAAATTGCGAACAATGTTGTGAGCAGATTAAATCCGGTTAAAGGGTATTTAAACTTCGGCTTTTTCTATTGCGTTATTTGTATTTTAATTTATTTTATTTAAATAACGCATGTGAATTGGGATATGGCTTCGTCGTGTGATATTTGTAATTTGTGGCAGCCATTGAAATGCCTGAAAAACTCTTTGCATATCACATGTAACTGTTCACAAAGCTACCGTCCTTGAATCCTGGAATGGAGAGCTGGCAGTGGCGATGTCGGACATTGGTCGGCTTCCCAAGCAATTTGTAATAGCTAAATGGACGCATGTTGTTTACACTTCGAGTTGCTATTTCAATTCTAACCAACTTCACATCAATACAGTCATCGCCGTCGAGTGGCACCGGCACCCAAAAGACACAAAGAGACAAAAAAGGAAAAACTCATTTGCCCCCATGGTCTTGAAAAAGGTTTATCCGATGTGGGCGGCAACTCCCTAGAAAGCTTTCTGCGATTTCATAAAAAATAAACTCCACGTGCAGCTGGGCGCTGCTCAACAAATTTGATTTTTTGCCTACAGTTACCAAATTGAATTCGCGCGTTTTTTTCTTTTTGTTTTTTTCCTATTTTTTGCTATTTTTTTAGTCGACCAACTAGCGGAAATTCCTTTGGCGCTTTTTACCTTTTTTGTTGTTGTTGTGGTTGTTGTTGTTGTTGTTTTCTTGGCCCGTACAGATTTTGCAGCTGCTTTGCATTTGGCAGTTGGATGGGGCTTAAACTTGAAATGTCCCGTAAGTAGGCAATGCGCCGAAAATATGCGGCACGCTAATGGATTTTGGGCTAATGGAAGCGTCGACCTTTAAAATGTAAATAAATGTTTTTCGTTTTTTTCGCCGCAGTTTTGTTTTCAGTTTTCTGTTTTCTGTTTTCTTTTTTTTTTATATATTCCTGTTGTTGCTGTTGCTATTTGTGTGTTTCGGGCTCACCTTGTGCCTTAACCCCTTGGCGCCAGATGGGTGTGATGGGCGGGGCCGGGGGTGTGGATGGAGTTGCCGCTTTTAATGCCGCGTAAATTTTGCAGGATAATCCAATAAAGAGATTTGCGCTGTGGCTGCCGTTGACGGTGGACGTTGGCAGGAGCGCTGTTAAAAATTTCCCACCGGCAACGAGCCAACAAAAGCAACACTAACAGCAAACTGAACCGGTTTGCCAAAGATGCCTGAATCTGTAAACAATTGTCGCAACTCGCTGATTGTGTCCCTCGCCCTGGCTTGGGTTCTGGTTCGGGTTCGGGTTCTGGTTCTGGTTCTGATATGTGCTCTGCTCGTTGCTTGGAGGTGCTCCACAAAATGTTTTCATCGCTATTTGGTATTGTTTTTGTGTGCCGGGAAATGAAACTTTAAAAGTTTTTCTTTGCACAAAGTTTCCTTCGCATTCGTCACGGCTGGCAACTGTTGCATAATTTCGCGGGCTGACAACAGGCAAATTGTCTTGGCTGCAAACTAATTGAATTTCCGATTCTGCCTCAATGTACAACTATGTGCTACATTTTCGCTGAACACCAAGCCTCCGATTCATTTAAAATGTATTTCACATTTTTATTTCATTTGAATTTCAAATTAGTTCAAGGTAAAATCTTTGCTTATGGAATAAGAAAAAGTAACTGCAAAAATGAAATAAGAATTCACAACAAATGTTGCGTTTTATTATAAAAACAAACTCTCTTCGACTCTTGCTGGATTTTCCCCAGAGCACGCAACAATTGTTGGACCAATTTAGCAATTTAATAGCCCTAGAAATTTAAGTTCATCTTTATTTTTTATTTATAATTTTAAATATATAAATATTACTACTTATTTTTGTTTTTTATTTATTTTATTTAATTTGATTTGTTTATGTTTTTTTGAGACTGATTTATGCCGACAGTAAATAAATAAACATAATAAAATCAATGAAAAGCGAAAAATTCCCCTTTTGGTTTTTTTCCCTAATAAATATAACCCCCTAAGTTGTAAAGATCATTATTATTATAAATTTTACTTTAATGATAAACGTTTCATTTGTTGTATGTGTAATTGTAATTTAAAATTTAAATTTGAAAGAATATTTTTATTTTTTTTTAAATTTCTTTTTTTTTCAAATGGTGGACTGTTTTTTTGTGTATTTTAAAAAAATAAATAAAAAATAAGAAAGAATAATAATTTCACTAAGATTGTTAGCGGATCGTTATCGAAACCGTTTTGTGGAACTCATTCTGCCAGCGGCGTGCAAACTATTTGCATTCCTGAGGCTGAACTAAATCAGTTGAGCTGCTCCTGGGACACCAATCTGCAATCGCGTCGAATACAAAACATCGCTCTGGGAATGTCATCAGCAGCGCATTGAAATAATTGTAAGAGTCCGAGAGAGAATATCAAAACGAGTGGGAAATAAAAATACAGGTAGACCGAGAAGGAGACAGAGAGAGAGAGAGAGAGATTGATTGTGTTAAAATTATTTAACATGTGTTTGCGATGATTTAAATACCACTTTTTATGTGCAACACGTTTCGATTATTCTATAAAAGGCCTTCAAAGTGAGTAAAAGGGCCACTCGACAGCGTCAAATACTTGAAAAAAAAAAGCCGCGAGCGTAATTTCCGAATAATAATTCATAACTTTAACAGCCATACAAAAAAAAAAATTGTTTTCAACAACTAAAATTCATTGAAGCGTTTCTTTATGTGCATATTACTCATACGCATTGTTGAACAAACACTTGAACCCGGCGAAAAGTGTGCTGAAAACCATTTAACATTTGGCTTTTAAACAGCTAAAAAAGCAATGCCAAATAAATGGATTAAAGCTTCAAATATTTAGTAGACATATTTTTATTTGATCTTAACTATAATGCTCATTGACTTTTCCTCAAATTTGAGGAATTCATGATTAAAACAGGTAAAATAGTTCTAAATTGGGATTTGCACTTTTACACATAATTAATTTGATTAAACTTAAGCTTTATAAATTTATGTTCGCTGTTTGGCTATTTAAATAGGGTTTTCAATTTAAGCCAGTTCAATGACAATTTAAATTGTATTTTTATCTCTTAAATATTTAAATGTTTTGCTGCGCTTCATTGAAATATGCTTTCAAGAGCCTGTTAAATGATTTAAAGGTTAAGCAGCTTTGTATAGAGCAATTAATTATTTATTAAATAAATTTGCTAACTTAGTGATTAATTCCAAGGAAGCTTAAGCTCCAAATAAATGTTAAGAGTTGAAAGCAAAACTTAAACATCAAATGCGATTTATTTGCTGAGTTGATTCGCTAAATTTTTGCTGTGTTTCTTACAGCTGTTGTTGTTGTTGTTGCTGTTGTTGTTTTTGTTGTTGTTGTTGCCATCTCATTTCATTTGATTCCATTTCACATTGCAGTCAAGAGTTGAGATCGAGACAGAACAAATACGTAGCAGCGAAGCGTTGCGCAAATTCCTTTAGTAAAAAATCAATAAATTTCAAAGGAAATAATTAAGCAAGTAATTGACTTGGATTTCTTTTAGGAATTTCCACATAAATCTCGCTGCTAAGCCAGCCAAGGCTGAGCTGTGTGTGTGTGTGTGTGTGTGTGTGTGTGCGTGTGTACATTTCTACTGAAATACGAGCTATTTGCTGGCAAGGCAGCGGCGAACTTGTTAGTTATGTCCCGGCATGTGAACTCAGCCAACAACCAACAGCCAACAGCCAAAAGTATGTGAGCTGCGGGCGCCGCACAAAGTTGCAGTTGCAACTGATAGACAGACGATGGGGCAAGGAGGGGGTGTGTGTGTGTGTGTGTGTGTGTGTGTGTGTGTGTGTGGCGAATGGCGTTTGGATAAAATAGGGGGCACTGCAGAGCTAAGCATCTATTTTGCAGTTTCCACATGCTTGGAATGCGAACACTTACAACTCGAAGGCGTTTACGGAGCGGGTCGTTTCGGGTGTTATAAATAGACAAAATAAAAGCCAACGCCTCGAATATTTCGAAATTAAAGCCAAAGGCAGTTGGCCAAATATGTACGTGTGTGCTGTATGTGTGTGTGTGTGTGTGTGTGTATCCTGAACAAAGTGTTGATTGTTTGGTCAGCTCCGACAAAAATGTCGTAGCTAACTAAAAGGTTTTTCTGTGTTCGCTGCATGCCAGCAAACTACCCACTAGCAGAGAGAGAGAGAGAGAAAGAGAGTAACTTGGAGAGAGAGATGGGAGATGTGTGTGAGAGGTCAGCAAAAACATTTCTCGCAAATTAAACTGTCCACATTTTTTCGAATTGTTTTTATTGTCTCACATAATTGGCTGCCAACAAAATAAAAAACTGTTAATGAAAAAAATGTGAATAATATCAAATTATAATTATATATATAGTATCTATATATAATATTATGCACACATGGAAAGTTAAATACGTGTCAGAGTCAAACTTGCAACTTGAAATAAAGTTGATAAATAGTTTAAAACTTACTCTTTCACATCAACTTTATATTTGGAAGCAAACAATTTCCTCAGTCGAGTTTTTGCCACATGGAATCGAAAGCGATAATTGCAAATAGCAACTATAATTGTTGCACTTTAAATATTGATTTATTAACAAATTAAGTTCAGTTCAGTAATCCCATTTATTTTGAATCCCTTCGGGGTTCGTTTTCATGGAGAGATTCACCGCGTCAGCATTCAGTCAGTTGTAAAGTTTAAAAGTGTACTTTATTTTATTTATTTCGAACTAGTTTAATGATTTAATTATTAATCGAATCCTGTTGAAACAGTTCATGCTCAAAATAATCCCTAATTAATTTAGTAAAAATTCAATCGCTTCAGTTCATGTTGATGTTTAGACTTTTGGCCAGTTTGCCTGTTTTGAATGTGTAAATATTTTGAAACGTGCAGAGGAATATAAAAAGTTGATATCATTTTGTTGTCAATGCTTTTATGTAAATCGAGTTTGTGTGTGTGTAGGTGTGTGTGTGTGAGTGTGTGTGGCAACAACAAAGTTGCTAATTGTGCGAAAAATTGTGGGCACAAAGTGTTATGAACATTTTGTTCTACCCGCATGACTTTACAAAAGTTCACCCTGCCCTGACACCTTCTCTCTCTCTCTCTCTTCCTCTCTCTCTCTGTCTCCCTCTCTCTCTCTCACTCGCTAACGCTTTTTTTCCTTCACTCTCTTTTGGGCTGTATCTTTGTCGACGCTGTGTCGCCGCCGCCAGGCTGTCAAATTGTAATTTATACGAGACAGCAGCAATGGCGACTGGAGCTTAACTTTTACAATGCATCAATAAATTACATTATCCTTAATTTCCCGCGTTTTTCCGGTCAACACAGCGACATTTAACCCGCCCGCAGGTTGCTCCTGTTGCTGAGCCAGCACAGATGTCGACTTCCTTCTGAAGGGGATGAGCTGGGTGAGGCTATTGAAGGGGGAAGGAGTGAGGGGGGGGGGGGGAGGTGTGGTGTTAACTTAAAACTTTGTTGCCTGCATCGAAAGGGTTACAAGAGCTCAAATCAAGTATTTGAAGATAATTATTTATTTAGCATCTTGTTGCTAAATTCAATTTGTATTATTATTTAAGTTAATTTGTAAGAGCCATTTTTGGTTGTTTAAATAAATTGAAAAACTGCTTATAAAAATAGAAAAATAAAAAAACTTTTTAAAGTATAATAAATATTGATTCAACTACCACTTCAAATTAGTTTTGGTTTCGCTCTCATTACAATAAATTTGATACGAATTTGACATCGGCAATTTAATATAGTTCTGGAAAATATTTGCAAAATTGTAAATATTTCGAAATTATTGAATTTTGAATTTTTAGGACTAGTTAAAGTTATCATATTTTTAACAGGCATTTAAATGTAGTTCAAATTAAACTACCATTAGCCTCTTAGTATTAATTTAGCAAAATTGCGTAAACTTAATTATTATTTTTATTGACGGCAACAACCCTGTTTCCTGCACGAACTTCAGAATCTTTATTTATTTCTATGACAACCGAGCATTAGGCATGTTATGAAAACTTCTGATTTGAATCTGGAGTACAGCTTAAGTCAATCACTTTTTCCTCAGACGTATTTTTTATGACTAGTCCTGAAATGTATTTTCTGGGTCTCATTTGAGTTGGCTTCATTTAGTCGGTTTACTACCCATCAACACTGGCAACTAAATAGCTTATCCGAAACTTATTTGCACAGTTGCCTGGCACTGGCAACAGCAAATTTATTTTTTCTTTCAATTAGCATCCGTCCGAGTGAATGTCGACAACAACAACAACGAGAACAACAACAACAACGAGAACATTTGACATTTGATGTGCAATGTACAAAAATTTGATTAGCTCCGATTTCGTTGCCAAGCATCTCATTTTCTTAGCTGCTTATATCCATTTCACTTTTAGCCAATTTCCATTTCAAATGTTGTTTTCCCCACTTCTTTCTCAGTTGAGTGTCAATCAGTACTGGGATTTGCTTATGTCATTTTCATGCTTATTTTTGCTGCTTCTTTTTATTTGTTTGTTTTTAGCCTGTGCAGCTATAAATGAAATGCGAGCTTGCTAGATAAAAAAAAAAATTATAAAATTTGCATATGCAACGAAACGAATAACAACATCAAAAATAACTGCAGCCAGCAGCACTCAGCAGTCCATCTCTCAATTTATCATTCACTCTGCTTATCCTTATGCACATGTTGCTGTTATTGTTGTTGGACTGTTGCTTGTTTGGAAACTAATTAAAAGTTTAATTGTTTGTAATTAGCGTTGAAATAAATGTCTGCCTGCCACATCAAATTATTTGTGCATTTTTTGTTAAACTTTCTGCTTAATTCGGGCATGAGCTATTTAAGAAATAATTGCTAAAGTATAATTTAAATATTAAATTACACCAGATAAATGCATTTTATAACTTTTTGTACGTTTTTTCCGACTGACAGGCCACTTGACTTTATTAATTAATTTTAATTATTTTGGGGAAAAATCTTAAAAGCAAATAAGCAAACAATTTTATGCTTAATATAGATAAAGAAGTAAGGTAGAAGACTAACTAAATTTGTAGATAAATTATATAAATTCTAAGTTCTGACATATCTAGGAAGGCTTACTTTATAATCTTTGTTAATTTTCGATCTCAAGAAAGTATATACTCTTTAACTTTCAAAATACTTTAATTTTGCTTTAAGGTTGAAGCTCCTCTCTTCTTTCAATAATTTCCACAAGCATTCAATCAACAATAAAAACGCACACGCTTAATTAATTTAACCCGAAAAGTCAATCAAGCGAAATGTTGACGAACGACATCAGCAGGACAATGGCTATTGAACGCCCCCCCCCCCCCCCACATCGACCCCCTCATCATCACCCCTCGCCCCCGCCCTCGCCCTACTCCTGATGATGCCTTTTTTACGCTCCACCTTGCTAGGGTCTGAAAATATGGCCCAGTGACAACATTGATAACAAGTTGTTTTTGATTTCGTTTGTTGCATTTAAAATATAAAGTCAAATTGACAAGGGGAAAGGCCACAATTACGTTTGTTGTTGTTGTTGTTGTTGTTGTTGCACGTAAAAAATGGCAGGCAGAGAAGGCAACAAACAAATCCAATGGAAAGAATTGGGTACCAAAATTGGACGCAATCGTTTTATTATTTTCTTTTTGTTCTTGGCTGCTCGGCGCTTTGTTAATGTCGCACTAAAAGTTCATTGAAACGTAAAAAATACAATTTTTAACATTGTCAAAGTAGACAAAAACGAACTGCTGTCTGTTCTGCTGGGCTTTGTCATACCCTGTAGTAAATCAGAGCAGTGTAAAACAAGAACTTGAGAGGCTTTTAAAATTTTAATTTCAACTTCATCATTTTATTGGGTAAATTTATTTGCATTTTTTTTTATCAAATTAAATGCTTACCAATTATTTAACACATAGTTAGTTCCGGCTCGAAAATATGAATACCCTGTAAACGCAGCTGGTCCAAATAAATATCCCAAATATGTATGCAACAAACAAAAGGCAAAAGGCACAGACAGAAATTTATAATATGTACTGATTGGGAGGGGCGAGGGGATTTCCATCCGCTGGCATTCCCATTGTATTTGCTTTAACATTTCTTGTTTTTAAAAAGGAGCAACATTATCGCATCTATTATTTACATAACATTTTATCGATCATTTTATCTTCGTTTTTTGCTTGCCCTTTTGTTGTGCGTCATTGTGCACTGAAGCAAAAGTTGATTTTTATTTATATGTCTTTTTTTTCTGTCTGAGGGCCTTAAATTTATCAACTCTCGCATGTGGGACGAGTTAATCTATTTTTAAAAATCAATTTCGATGAGCTACTAAATAAAGGTACTTATGTATGTGTTGCGAAAATGGCACAGGATGAAATGCCAGGCGAAAATAGTTTTTTTTTTATTGATATTTCGCATTGGTTATCCCAGGAGAACACCTACGAGTTGTCCTTCATTTAGGTGGCAAATACATCTATAAATAATTTACGAGAGTTGCCATGGAGCTGAAGGAACTGTGTGAAATTCTAATTTTATACAACCTTTTATAAACCTTAAATGGGTTATGGCAGATTAAAATATATGCTTTCCAAACTATTAGAATGAATAAAGCAATCAACAAAAGGACCGAAGTTAAATTTGTTGAGATATCAGTAAGCAAGTATGAAAGCTGTAGTCGAGTTAGCTCGACTACGACCATTTATTATACAGTGGTGTGTTTACACCGAGTTCATTTCTGAGTAAAATTATACGATTATTATAAGCTATTATTAAATGAACGTTTTTTAATTGTAATAAATGAAATATATAAATATAAATAGACGAAAATTGCCATAAAATAATTTTTTTTTTCGAATAATATAAAATACTAAAGAATGAGTATTAGAAATCAGATCAATTTAAGCAAAATTATTTTTGGCTTAAGTAAGTATGAAATTTATTTTTATTTGTGAATTTGTTTGTAAACTGCAAACTGCAATAATTATGTTTAGCATTAAGTTATCTGAAGAGATTAAGAAGAGTTATAAGCAGAAACGATCAAGAATCAATTTAATAACTGAAAACCAATTGTGATTATTTTATAATACCAACTTGAAACTGCAATGTACTTCGCCACATTTAAGAGTTGTAATTATGTATTATGCATTATGTTGCATTCAGCTGCCTGAAATTGATCCGTGAATTAAGAGTTGGCTGCTAATTCCCGGAATTTCACATGCCAATGAAACCAAAAACGCAACTAGTCGTGTTGCAGTTGGCAGTTGGCCGTTGCAGTGACAATTGGTAGTTGGGCACTTTGGCGAATCGGTGAATCGATAATGATAATGAGTTAATTGATATGCAGCTGGCGCACTCAGGCTAACATTCTGGCGCTGGTGGATGCTACCCAAATGCAACTATGGCTATTGTGCGATATCGAATGGATTTGGCTCGTGCCTGAAGCATTTATCACATAATTACATTAAGTTGAGGATGTGTGCGGATATGTGTGTGTGTGTGGTGTGTGTGTGTGTGAATGAGTGTGTGTGTTGTACGGCTTAGTTGCGTTTCGCACAGCAACAAAGTGCCAACTGCTGAACCTTAATTAAGCGATGTTGGCCAATGCACGCTTATCTGATGCACTCAGTCTGTGCCAATCTTAACTGGTTTATTGAATATTTGCAGTACCCTCCATGCATAATCATCATTTCAAACTAATTAGATTATGTTTACCGATTGAAATTAATAATTGTTTTATTTGCGCAAAATAAACTACAGTTTCACTTGGCTCGAACTATATTTCATTCGTATTTATTAATTTTAGTTTTATTTAATTTATTTAATTTAATTTTAATGTTGTATTAGGAATTTGAAACTAAAATTTTGTGGGTGCATTTTAGTTTAAGCCTGGTGGTTGTCAAATTCGAATTGAACATTTATATTTGTATCTAATATGCATATATTTTGTCAGCGATTAATTTGCATATGACTTTAGTTGGTGGCCTCATATTGCTGCTAAGAAAAGCCAGATTTAATTGGAAAAAGATGCCCTGAAAAGCATCTTCATGACAATATGGATAGACGATATATATCCACATATGGGACAAAGCCAAAGAAACAAACTTTTTTATTCTTCAAAAATTGCAGAAGAGAGTTTTTAGGACAATATATGAAGCACATCTGCTCAATACTCATCGGGAAAGACTTGCGGAGTTCCATGTGAAACAGAGGAAATAACAGTACTCAGCTCCAGATATCTTAGCCATTAGTCTGTACGACAACAGTACACTATAGTGATTCCTTCCGTTAGACCTTTCTCTTGGGATACCAGTTAGTTTCAATTCAACCTGTCAACTTCACTTAATTCACAATTTATCACTATCGAAATTCACATAACAATGTAGAGAAATTCACATACCAAATATAGACAGATAATAAAAGTAATACAAAAATAAAAAAAAATATTTCAGACTAAACATTTAAATAATAATGAATATAATATTATATATCTCTACTTTTTAGGCAGACCTATTTAAAACAACGTGTGGTAAAAATATATTTGGAAATATTTCATATATACGAGTAAGTGAGCTGCTAAATATGTTTAGTAAATATATTTATAACCAAATATTGGAGATATTTAAAATTAATTCAATTAACATTTATTTCTGTATGTTGAATATTATTTTTAAAAATGTACTTTGATTATTCACCGAATAAATTTACTCTGTTTACATTTACCCGTTTGTGAGCTCTATTTTTGCACTTATCTTGAACATAATTCAGTTCAATAAGCTTGGGAAAAAGACTTTGTTGTTAATTGCATTAAAATAAAGATTCAGTTGCTAATGTAGTCATAAACATACACACACACACACATACACATATACACAACCAATTGCCCAGTCAGACACATCAACAGGACGCAGAACCAGAGGCAAGGAACCTCCAGGCTAGACTAATGTGCCGCCATTAAATCGGCTTGCCCCAAACATTAGCAAAAGCCGCCCAAAAGTAAGTTAAAAAAAGATGAAACAAAAAAGAAAACCAACAAACTAAATTCAAATTAATGCACAAGCGATCAGGCAGTGGCAGGGGAGCATGAAGAGTGGAGAGGGGGGGTGGGGAGTGGGGCGGATGCTGGCGCTGACGATGCCAAGCGAAGCGTTAAAAGCCAACGCAGAGCTCGACCTCGTTGCACAGCTCCCTTCAACCCTTCGACCCTTCAACTCCCTTGCATCCACTTTAAATCCCCTCTGAATTCTGTTGCTGCTGTTTCTGTTTCTGTTGCTGCAGACAAGTGTGCACTTGTACTTGTAGTTTAGCCAGCGTAAAACATATAAATAAATATGAAAATGAAAATCACACACACACACAAGCAACAACAACAACAACAACACACACACTAAAATATTGTCGTCGTGTGAGTGCCAGGACGAGATGCCCCACGGCCCCGCTGCCCCGCGGCACCGCTGCTCTAAAGTGCCATGCATTTGAAATTTTAAGCACAACGCTGCGTATGATCAACGTTCTGCTTGTGGCATGCAGGGGTGTAATATGAGGCAGACACCACTGCGACTGATGTAGGTGTGCAGTTGGGAGCTGTGGGCGTGGCGTTGCACATGAAATAATGACAACGGCCATAAAATTTAGTTGGCTTTTTGCGACAAACACAGCAACTGGCTGAAAACCAGCCAATCCGACATTCCAGAAATGCGAAAAAGTGCCACCAACTAATTTTATCAGAATAAATATTTATATAAATTATATAATATATATATATATTATTTTAATATTAATACGTTTGACTTTTCAACTTGTGCAGCATTATAAATGCTAAGAGAGTAGCTCATTAAAAAAATTAAGTAATCAAGTTTCTAAAATTTAACTTTATAATCTATTATTATCTTAAAATAATATTACCTTTAATGAATTTTGTTGTTATTATCCCTAATAATATTTGAATTGAAATTTTAAAAGTGATTCTTTTCGTTCCGTAAATCCGTTAAACTATCCAAATACGTGTATGATGTTTTTTCGTTAATTTTATCTTGTAAGTTATACTAAAAAATTATATAAATGCATATTATATATTATATATAAATAATATATATTGTATAATATATAATATAATCGATGGCTAACATTATTTTATTTTTTTTTGCGTCTTAAGAATTTGTAGTAGATTAAAATTGTTGTATTTTTAAGACATACACATATTTGTATAATTTTCTTAATTCATATTAATATCCCCATTTTAAATTTATAAGCTGTTGAAAATATTAAACTTAAACATGTTATTTTATTTTATTTCATTTCTTATACTATTTAACTTAATCTTAAAAGACTCTTTAAATAAATAAATAAATATAAAACAGAAATGAATGCGAAACTGGTTCTGGGAACATTCGCTAAAATAATCGCATTTACTCAAGTGGCTTTTGACGCAGCGTTTCCTGTTGCTGTTCCTGTTATAGTTTTTCTGTTGATGTTGGTGTTGTTGTTGTTGTTGTTGTTGGTGGCATGCACCGCCTAGCTGGTTGAATGTCTTGAATTATTATTCATGAGCGCTTTAATTTATGCTGCAGTTAGAATTAGTGCGCTTTGCATTTTTCGCCGTTCGTCGTAGTCTCATATGTGAGTGTGTGTGTTTGTGTGTGTGGGTGTAGAAGAGTGTGTGTCAGTGTGTGTCTCTTTTGCACCAATATGCACATGTGTGTGTGTTGTTTAGTTTATCGCTGTGTGTGTGTGTGTGTTCAGTTTTCGTTACGGAAGTACTTAAAATGGCATTAATACTTTTATGACTTGTGGCCAAGGCAATCTGCGGTCAGATGGCATCCACCAACATTCCCCGCATTAAATATTCATAAGTAAATAGATGTGTGTAAGTGTGGTGTGAGTGTGAGTGTGTGTTTGTGAATGTATTCAGTGTATGCATTAAATATGAGAAGCTTGGGAATTAAATTAAACAATTTGGACGAGGCCAAATGCTTTAGTTCTTATTATGCAACGATTATTGCATACTTCTCTTATGGTAATTGAATATTGCGTAAATTTCAGCGCTTAATCTTTAGTTAATTGGGTTTGAATTTTGTGCAAAAAGTTAGCCTGGTAAGTCGCTATCCCTACAAATATTATAATCGTCACTTTGACTCTGAAAATAGCAGCAACTAAAGTAAACAAGAATTCAACAAGAATTAGTTAATAATTTGTCGAACCATGGGGATTAAATCGTAATTCCCATGTCAGCGTAATAGAAAAATAATAAGCTTCGTCAATTTATTGAGTAAATAGCAATTTATAAACATATATAGACATATAGACATATAGGCGAACGAGCCACTAATTGCCAGTCACAAAAGAAAACAAAACTGGGAACGATTTGTGTGGCGTGGTCATTAAGCAATATAATAATAGGTAAGCGCATTAGGAAACGATAAGTTGTTGGTGCCACTGTCAAGGACACGCCACAATCATTACTCAGGACACAAACACACACACAAAGAGTTGCGGTTCACTTTTCAGTTCTCAGTTTTTGGCGCAAAAGTTAATCATACGCTGCTTAAAATTACAAATCACCGCAATCAGCAGGACATCAACGTCCAAAGGACGAGCCCAAAACGCAGCCAGAACGCAGAAGAACTTATGAGGATGAGGATGCTGCTGCTGCTGCTTCTTCCTTCCTCCTTCTGCCTGTAAGGACAATAACAGACGGTCTACGGCTAAGGTGGCAGATTGAACCTTTTTGCGGCACAGCTCTTAAGTGTTTTAAACAGCGACCATTTAACGGTAATTATTGCAACACTGTGGCACTTTTTAAGTGCTCCAAAGAGCGAGAGGGTAGGGAGTGAGAGGAAATAGCAGGTGGGGTAGGGGAGACTTGCGGCACCTGCTGGCCAACGTCCACCTGGCTACAGTCGGTTGGCTGCATAAATTTGCGGCGCAGCCTTTTACTTAATCCCGTCTATTTTGCAAAAGGATTATCAAGGCAACTTTTTAATTCGCACCGCTCCCAGCCATATCGCCAGTCGTGATGTCAGCACTTTTCTGCGGTAGCCTTTTAATGGGCCTCGTTTACCCCTCCCACCCCCAGCCACTCTGCCAACCAACAACCAACTGTGTCTGTGCACCAGCCTGCACCTGGCATCTGCACCCCCCTCTCTCATCCTTCTCCGTCTCCACACTCTGTCTTCAGTTAATGTCCATTGAAGGCCATTTGATGCGTGGCCAAGTGAGCTCGTTGCTCGGACTCGTCGAGCTTGCAGCACCAAGTGATAATAATTTAAAATGATGAATTTAAGTAGCAATTAAATGGAAGTGAAGCTACATTGAAAGCATTTCACGCCATAGCCCAAGTGGCAGCCACGCTGAGTTGCACCTTTGTTCCACAACTTTTAGAAAATAGACTCTGATTGTAACTCTTAAACTGTTTTTATTATTCTTATTCACTTAGCTCTGGTTGTTTGTAAAGTTCATTCTACATTTATTCAGATAAATAAGTATTATTTTCAAGTGATTTCTCTAATATAGAATGTTTATTTACATATTTATTTAATGTCAACTAAAATTCAAATAGCAAAAAAGGTATTAAATTAAATTAAATAAAAATTTAAATTTACAAACTATGAAATATTCATAAGATTTCTGAGGGTATCGCAATGCAAAATTGATTGCAGAAAACCCAGAAAAAATCCAATAGAAACCAATAAAATTAAATAGTTAGTATGAATTGCCACAAGTGGATGCGAAAATGGTAATAAAAAGTTATAAATTGAGTCGGTTATGACACAAATTGATGACTCTGAGTTGATAACATCACAAGGGCTATTGGAATCGTTACTGAGTACTCGAAAAGGTTTATGCAATGAATTATTAGTAACACTTAAAGTATTATCGATTTATTTCGATAAATCGAAATTTTTCATAAAATAAATTATGCGCTTTCAATTTAATGTCATTTAATTTGTAACTTTAAATTGAAATTAATATTTTTCAAATCTTCTGGCCGGCTTATACAGCTTTTATTGAGCAAATAAGTTGATAGTCTTATGAATAAATGTATTAAATTCTCTATTTTACTTAATAATTAAATTTATTCAATTTATATTTTAATTGAATTTAAATGAATTTGTAACCTTAAATCTACTATTTCATTTAATAACTTGTAAACTTATTTAATTAATAAATAAATACTTTAGGTGTTCTCTAATAATTATAGTTGGGTGTCTCGACTGAAAAAAGCTATTGTATAATAATTAATTATGTTAAGTTAAGTTAATTTATTACAGTTTATGCTACTTAAAATAACTTGGGGGCAGCCAAAAATGTTAAAAACTGATGACATTCCACACTGATCAGAGCACTCGGCATAAGCTCCGAGAGATAATTTGAAATGATGGATTTAAGCTGCCGTTAAATTGAAGTGAGTAAAAATCAGGGGCACCACAACGGCAACAACAGAAACAACAACAACTGGGACTTCAGCTTATGCCTGAAGCGTGACGTGGCGCTACTTGCGGTCTTCAGTCATCAAACAAGCAGCCCGTATGTTTATATATATGTATATATATATATATATATATATATATATGTGTGTGTGTGTGGGTGTGTATTTGTGGTTTATTTTTAATGCGGCATTCAATCAATTTCTTTGTTTTCCCCCTTTTTTTTGCCATCTTTCCATCTGCTGCTTTCGATATTCTGTTTAATAGTGTCGCCTGCAATGCGAATCGAGTCGCGTCATATCCTTTTTTACGCAAGCAGAACGACGCTGCTGCAAGGATCTGGGAAGTGGGAACTGGGAACTGGGAACTGGTGCTGGTGGCTTGTCTCTCGGTGCCTGCAGTGTGTGGTGTGGTGTGGTTTGCTGTGGCCAACTCAATCTTCGAATTTGCCTGACGCACGCTTCTTTCTGCTTATTTATTTATTTATTTATATTTATTGTCATGCTTGTTTATTGTTTTGCCTTTGATTGGCTTCGACTCAGAGTTTGGCTTGGGCTTTGGCCATGGCTTTGGTTTGGCATCGATATTGGTATTTGGCTTTGGCTTTGGCTTTGGCTTTGCATATCGAAGGCTCTGTTTACTATGAAATCTGTCTAGCAAATGGGCATATCTGAAGCTTAAGTTTGTCAACGGCAGTCAATTTGTAAAAAGTTATTTACTTTTAGAATTGACAATTAAATTGAAATATATAAAAAAATCCAAAAAATGTTTTATGATGCTATAAATATATACAAAATATTTTTAATTATAAATTTTAATTATATTTTACCTTATAATTAAAATACATAAAAAAAAGAGATTAGAGTTTATACACATTAATTTTAAATAGAGTATTAACTTAGTCCTGGCACAAGTGGCAAATGCCACTCAAGCTGCTAACTGTCCCTCTGCAAATTGTGCTGGCTCATGTTGTGCCCTTTTTCTCCACGTTTGCTTTTCTTTTTATTTTTATTTTGCTTTCCTTTTTTTTATTTTGGCATCGTGTATTTTGTATTACTTGGCTGAAATCCCTCTTATTGGCGCATAGATTTATGGTTTTATGCTTAAATGATTGTTTGTTCTCGGCCCCAATGCTTTAAGGGTAAGAATGCTCATAACAAAAGGAACGAATCGGCCCATATCAAATGCAAATGTGATAATCAAGTTATAAATTCAAATTGAAACTCATAAATTGTGCGTGAAGGAGTAAGAATATTTTATTTTTAAGTGTAGCTGAAAACTTTGCCATAACGTATTTTCCATTCGCATTTTCCAAAAGCAAATATACAAATATATATATATATATACAATGCTTTATATGGTATATGTATTTATTGCCGGAAATCACATATTTCCGCTTGCTTTTTGAGTCTATAGCCAGACGACGTGCCATTAATGAGCACCACAATTAAATTTCATTCTCCAAAGTGACACAAAAGAGGTAAAAAACACACGCACACACACACACACACACACAAACACACACATATATAAATGTATGCAAAATATTAAAACAGCAAATCCCTGTACTAAGTGTGTTTGTGTGTGTGTGTGTAAGCGGATGTGTGTGTGATTGTGTGTTGCCTTTATTTTCCATGCATAATATAAAACATCCTGTTGCCGGTTACAAGCTAGCTGGTTGTTGTTGTTATAGTTGTTGTTGTTGTTGTCATAAATAACCCAGGAAAAGGTGTAGATTCATTCGAGTTCGTAAAACGCATGTGTGTTTGTGTGTGTGCGTGTGTTTGTGTGTGTGTGCGTGTGTGACTGGCTTAAATTTGCTGCGTTATTTGCGTCATTTCCGTAGTAAATCAACACAGCACAAAATGCCAAGGAAAAACCATATAAAATACTACAAAAGCCCCTAAAGGCAACCAAAAGCAAATATGTAGATCTTAAATGGAATTTATACATCTATGACAGCGTGTGAATCCCTATCTGTGTCTCCGTATGTGTGTGTGTGTGTGCGTGTGTGTGTGTGTGAGTTTAATCAGCCAATCAATTTTGTATACATATTTTAACACTTGAATGCACTCTAAAGAATCAAATTTCATATCGCTTCAATAGCCCTTAAGCTAAATATTATTTCACGAAAATCACAACAATAGATTGATTATGCAAAATAGTTTTAGCCTCTTTTCCGCACATTACTTTTATTTCCATTTTTTATACCGCAAATATAATCCCCATTCATATTTTATGACTATATTTGAGTTATAACTTAAATTATTTATTATTTAAAATTGTTTGCAATAACATTTTTGTAAATTATTAAATAATATATAATAGAAAAAAATAATAATTTTACTAAAAATTTTAATTGAAAACAATTTAAAGGAATTAAATTAATAATTATAATAATGCAACAACAATATTTGTAGCTTTTTGTTATAGGAAACTTCCTCTTCATTTTCAAAGTTTATCAAACATTATTTATTTAATTTTAACTTATTTCATTAAAGATGTTTTTACTTTCCTATTAAATTGGCACTGATATTTTGGGTGTATTTGCAGTGGCCATTAAGCCAACAATGGCAAACCTATAACAATGTTATAGCGACGCATTTCCACAATTTATTTTCTCTTCTGCCCCATTTTTATGCTCGTTGGATTTCAACCCCTGCCAGCCCTGTCACCCCTCCCGCGATGTGGCATTAACTTCTGCTTCGATAAATAAACAAGTTGAGCTACTTAAGATTTAAGTTGTTATTGTTGTTGTTGCTGTTGTCGGACGAGCGTCGAGTTGTAAGTGTGTGCACAAATTTATAGTGGTTACTTTTTAAACCCCGCCCCCTCCACTCACCCACTAAAGTTGCCAACGTATTGCCACAAAATGCATATTACGTATACGCGACGTATGCGCATTTCAAGCATGAAACTCTCATGCACAATGAACAGCAGCGACGTCAGCTTCAGCGTCAACGACAGCGTCGTCGTCAACGTCAACGTCAGCGACAACGTCGACGACAACACACTGCTGCAGCACATGCGTGCCATAATAAACATATAAATGTTTATGTTAAATTAAATTGAATGCAAAAGGGCGGAAATGTTAAAAAATGTTAAAATGTTTTGCGCCTTGTTAGCTACGAAACGGAACGCTCCACTTGCTGGCGCCCCGTGGCGGCTGCTGATAACAATTTAAGATGCTGCTTTAAGCGCACACTTAACTCACACACACACACATACACACAAGCAAGACACGCCCCTTTTTGGCAGCAAGATTTGGCGGCTGTCAGGATTGCCAGAGTGTAGCCATAAATACGTTAACGTTCGATATGCTTCGACTGCCGTCAGCTGCAACAAACCAGGCTAAGTGGCTGCACTAACAGTGGTGCGAAATGCGCACCGGTGGATTGCCCCCACTTCCCCCCACCCACAACACACACACACACACACAGTCAGAACCACAAAGTGACTTCTAAAAGGCCGGTTCCTGCCTCTGTGCCCATCTGTGTATCCATCAACTTTTGCACACATATTGACATAACTTAAGTAACTTCATGTCGCCTGACAACTCTGGCAACTCTGCAGCAGGCTCAGCCTGAGTACTGTAAATTAGCATTAATATTTCAATAATGCCATTTGCTATGATGACAATTTTATGCTAGCCACGGCAGTCACATATGTGGCTAACACTGGCGCCATCTAGGGGCTAATAGCTGATGTGCAGGAAGAAAGAAATTTAATATAATTTATATGTGGTGCCAAATTTGTTTATTAACTAAATGGAAAAATTTAAGCTAAACTAAACATTCAATCTTAAATGCTTCTTTATTTCTAAAAATTGAGTTTATTTTTGTTTGCATTGCAAACATACATATATTGATTAGGTTATTCAACTGAATTATTTTTGGTAAATTACCTTAAAATGGTTGTAAAAATATTGCAACAAATTATTCGAAGAAGAAAATTCACTCATAACTAGCTGAGTCAATTTAAATAATGTTTAGTTTATTAAAATTTCTTTCCAGCAGAAATAAAAATATTTGTTTAAGTTATTCATGAAGTTATTTGATCAAAATATTTGTTGCTTTTATTCATGTTTCTTTGCAAATGCCTTAAAAATATTCGAACAAAATGATTTAAGTAAATTGCTCTTTTGCCACTTTAAACTTAAAACTTAGTTTTGTGTTGTGTGTCTCAAACTAAAAATTGAACGCACACTAAAACCTCCGGCCACATAACCAGAAGTCATAAAATTATCAAAACAAATTACATATTCAAGAAGAGGACAACAAAAAATTAAAACATAAATAAATACAAATTGTGATACGCAGAAATAAACGAGAGCAAAGCTGAGCATAACAATTTGCTTTGCATAATAAATGGGAGACAGGGTGGAAAACATGGAAATGCTTAGATGCTTTCTGGGATGTGGCTGGTGTTTTGGAGAAATGCATTTTCATTGCGCATTCGAATCACGTGCCACCGAATTAAATAACAAAAAGTGACACAAAGAACCAAATGTGGGCACTGGGGAATGGAACGCTTTAATCTTATGCAATTAGAATAAGTTTTACTGAAAATGATATACATTTATAGAGACTCCAGCTACTGCAGTTTACCAAGCTTGCGCGCTATAAAGACCCTCATACGATAGACACCATACTGCAGAGTTGAGCAGAAGACCAGGAGCACTGTTGTCCAGCCAAAGGTTTTCAATACTCCTAACGGTTTGGCAAAGTTCAACATTGGGTAGATATAGGGACGTCCGCGACTGTAAACGGAGAGGTGCAGAATACTTGAGTTATTCTTAGCTTATATTAGTAAATACATACGGGTCTAGACCGCCCAGCAAATAGTAGGCGTAGGCAAATCCCACATAGGCCATGGAAAACATTAATGGATAGAAGACGTGCAGCAGACGAGACGGCTGTGCCACAACCATGTGATCTATGGTGAACAGCAGCGATGGCAGGACATGTACCCATATGTTGAAGAGGGTATTTATCCTGACCGGATTATTGGCCGTCTGATCCCTGGGGTACACACACGTCCAATAGATAACACAAATTTTGTGCGCAGTTATCAAATTTACCCAATAACAGACCCAATAACAATTCATCAAATAGGTTCGATTCACTATGTGGATTGGAGTAGACAAATAAACATATGCATATTTTGGGGTCAAGTAACGTATTTCTAAAAAAAACTAAAGTGTTTAAAAATATAATACTATTCAAAATCTACAATTTACTGAGTCTGACAACAACAACTCATTTGCATTTTTTAGGTCATATTAAAATCGTTTTGATCCTAAATTATAATTTTTAAGAATTTTTAGAAAACATATTTGTGTTAAGACAATTATATTTTTAGGGACATACAGCCTTATGTATTATGTATAAAATACGTTCATTGTCTTAAGATCTTAAGAATACAAAATCCGATCTCCGCACGAAAATTAAATGCATTTAAAATATACATATATAACTTAAAACACAAATTTAAACAACAAGTTATATTTGTTATTATGAAGAATATAATTTGCGGTTAAGCAAAAGATATATTTTTTTTATAAGAATGCAGTATTATTATAAATATTTACTCAATCTCAGTTACATTAGTTTCCGTTATACATAATAGGATGGAAACTTGTTAAAATTTGAATAGTAAACATATCTCAATGCATTAAAAAAATATGTTCTTATATAACGAGAAATTAAATGTGCCTCTCAAAGTTTTAAGACACAGTTCAAAATATAGTCACGAAATTACACAGTTAACTGTTATTATTATAATAAAACCTAATAGATCTATTATACTCACATATATGTGCAGGATTTTCATGATATGCAGTAACTAAAATTGCTCCGCTAATGCTGGTGACGGCACACAGCAGAAAACCCCAATTAGTCAAGTAGATAAACCAATGTCCTTTGCGATAATAGATTTGGAAATAGCTGATTAATCCAGTGCTAAAGAAGGTGCCCAAAATCCAGCGATAGATTAGAAAGCCAAACGACCCATCTTCCGATTGCCACTGGATGGTTTCTAGAACAGTTGAAGAGCTTTGGAGTTTAAGTTATTTGATGAACTCACTTGTGATCTACAAAAGTCCTGGGGTGCAGGATGGTGAAGTCCCAGATTCCTAAGTTGAAATTCATGACGCAAACTAAGCGGTTCCTGTCGCAATTCCTCCCGTTGTTTAATCTCCGCTTGCCTCGCTTCAGTCATGTAAGACTATTATTATTTTTTACTTATTTTTTACTATGCTAAATTTACTTAAATTTGATGTCTCTGGCAAAGCTGAGGCTTTAGGTAAAACGTTTAAATTTAAGTGGCATTCACACAGTTTTTACCACTCCTACTTAGCCGGTTGGCAGGGCTTCTTATCTGCGTTGCATAATTAACAGTTACATGGCTGTGGGCCCTAGCCTGGGCCTTCTTGTGGTTCTGGTCTGGGCCACCAGCGCTGTGATGCGCTCTGCGGCAAATTACGACATGTGCCTGACATCCATCCCTCTTCCCCACATCCACCGAAGATCCCTCGGCGACGACATCCTTTTGAGCCAAGCAGACACTTTTAATTGAGAGACACTTCGCTGAGTTGTAGCGTGCAATTAAAATGCCATTACATGTAAAAACACAACGTAAGCCCTGCCACAGGCACAGTGGCCCAAAACACTCACAACAAAATACCACAAATTTTTAATCAAAATAAAATATGTTATATAAATTACAAAAAATTATAGGCACATATATTAAAAATATTATTAAATATTTCTTTAAAAAAAAAAAAACGAAAAAACAACTATATTTAAATTTATTAAATAATATTAATTATTCAAGAAATATTTAAAAAAAATTATTAAAATATTTTCATCCGGAATAGTTGTCATAATTTATAAAAATGTATTTTTTTTGTGCTTTGCAGCAGCTAAGCAATGTTCATGAAATATATTTGCTAAAATTTAAAAAAAAATAATTATTAAACCCACTGTGCAGCATCTTAATAAATTCTGAGGAAAGGATTTCAATGTACGTGTGTAAGTTGATGTGATGTACACATCAGGCAGGCATCATGGTGCCTCGGTCAGGTACATGCGGTACAAATGGCATCCCTGTGGCAGTCTTGGGGGCAGGCAAGCATTTCCTACCACGCCGCAGCTCAGCCGTGGCTGCTTTGTTGTGATTTACTTGGACGACGAATATCTCAATTTGTCGACCACGCATTCCCCCCCTTGTGTTTCAAACGTGGCTTTGTCAGCGTTGCCAACATTTTTTTGCATACATTTTGTTTGCCCTTTTTTCCGGTAGACTTTTCTTCTGTTTTTTTGTTTGTTTCTTTGCATTGCACAAATCACGCAGCTCCATCAAAATCACATGTAACCATCCAGTTCCATTCACCTGCGGGCATTGAAAATGTAAATTTAGTGCTAAAAGTTCAACCTGGCAGCTTGCTTCATTCACTCTTTCTGCCCCTGCATCCATCTGTCTAGCTTCGCTCGGTTGCTGCTTCAATTTTGCTAAGTTAGTTTATTTTTGTGGCATTCCAATTGATTTGCTGATTTGCGCATCAATCAAAGAAATTTTCGCTCCAAGTTTGCTTTCATGTGTTCGCTTGGGTTTCCTTTCGAATTTCTCATCATCCCATTGTAATGGAATCCGAATTGCGACCATGTTTGGTGCACAGTGTGTGTTTCGTTTAACATTGAATTTTGGAATTCTCAAAGCTCAGCCAATTGCATGTCCACATGCCAGGCTTTGATGGCATCGACGGTCGAATTTTGAAAGAATTTGCGCCTTTAGGGATGACTCATCTCATGAAACTCTTCAATGGCATCATCCTTCCTTCATATTTGCCATCTGACATGATTGCCATGACTTATAAGGCAGGGTATCCGATGGAGAGCCTATTTTCATTTAGATTCATTTTATCACTGTTGCAATTTAGAAAGAATGGATTTATATATATTTGCAGTAATTATGTGTTTCTCAAAATACGTCAATATTTATTTCGTGATAATCTTAATTAATTTGTGTACACTGATACCAAAGGTACCACAAAATTGATAATTAATCGATCTCCAGCAATTTTAGCAAAATCAGCAAACTTGGAAATTGTATCTCGTTCTTAAAATTAAGCTTAAAGGTTTAAAATTTGTATTAATGACTTTATTTATAGTAATTTTTTTTACTAAGAAACTTTTATTCTATACACATTGTATTTAGTATCTAGATACCGTATTTAGATACCGATGGTATAATAGTATATTGGGTTTGTGCAATATCCGTCATGCTGTCCGTCCGTCTGTCCGTCTGTATAAACGCGCGTTTCTCCGACACCCTTAGAGATGGAGACTTGAAACTTGGAACATATACTTGAAAGCACCATCAAAAGGTAAAGGGTCAAGGCTGAAGAACTACGTCCACTAGGGAGCTAGAAAATCGATTAGATCGATATTCGCAAACCGATAAAGCCACATATCTCCCACAATTTTATGGCTACAGTCACCAGTTTTGGTTGGTAGGTTGTTGGCGATGTCCTTCAAATATCGGCATATGCCGGCATATTTTTCGGCCCTAGAAATCTGAAATGCGCATATCTTCCATAATTTGTAAGCTAGAGTCACCAAATTTAGAAAGTATGTTACTAGTAACTCCCTAAGAGATCGATAAAAAATAGGATGGCTACGCCCAATTCTTCTACCTAAACCGATGCACCTGTTGGTGTAAGACCACATATCTCACGCAATTTGAAAGCTTATGTCACCAAATTTTTAAGGTATATTGCTAGTAACACTCTTCATAAATGTGGAAACAAAAACTTTGGACCACGCCCATTCCCGCCCCCCGAAACCGATAAGTGCCCATATCTCCCGCAATTTAATAGATACAGTTAACAAACTTCGAAGACGGGTTACTATCTTATATCTACCTCAATCGGAAAAGCAAACTAGGACAGTATTTCTGGGCTGCACACAAATTATGGTATCATAGTATTTCGCTGTCGGTTACGTCCGACTGCAACGTTCTCTATTGTTTTTGTTTCTTTTTTAAATAATTAAATTCCAGTGCTGGCAAAAAAATTCTAGCAGAACCTAAGTTGCAATTCCATTGGCCTAAGCCCCGACAATGGCAGCCAATAATGATTTGTAATCTGTGCTAGTTACGAGGCACACAACACACAGGATCGAGGACATTGGACAATGGACATGGCTGGCATGCCGCCCACCAGCTAGGCACAAATTCAATTTCCAAGGAAGCGGCGCACATTGGCATGCAGGTCGCCAACGTCATCATCATCGACATCATTGTCAGCTCTTTGGCAGTTTGCCATCAAATTGCCAGATTGGCGGATTGGCAGATTGGCGGATTGGCGTCTTTAAAGTGCGTGCCGTGTCGTGCCGTCCTGTGCCGTCCTGTGCTGTGCAGCTAACTGAAGGGTTAAGTGTGTAAATGTGACCCAGTGCTGGGCCAATTTGGCCTTATCGCAATTTACCAAGCGCTTCCTCTAACACACTTATTGTGATACACACACACACAGTGGTTGCCACCGGAGTCGAGGGTTACTTTTAAAGCAAAAGGTAACGTTCCCTAGTGCCCGCAAGCGTTGCGTCTCTCAAGTGTCATTATCTTAATTTAAGGCAGCCCAAGAACCAGAACCAAAACCAGAACCAAAACCAGAGCTAAAACTAGAACCAGAAACAAACCCCACCCATTTGCTTCGATGGAGCTGCTCTCAACTCCCATATCTCTTACTTGAATACACAATTATGTGGTTCACAGTAGGTGTGTTTATGCGTGTGTGTGTGTGCGCGTGTGTGTGTGTGTGTGCGCGGTGTGTGGGTAAAAATTAGATTTTTCATGCGAAGAGAAGACGATATCGTTGCTCATCATTATACAGTCAGGCACGGTCCGTGACTTGTTACTATGCATGGTAATATCACGACTCCAGATTCGTCTCATGTGCTCCAGCGTCCTTTCACTGGGAATATGCGCTTTCTCATTGGTCAATACTATGAAAAATATAAAAGAAAATAAAGTATTTAATTAATAAATAAAATAAATAAATTATAAATAAAGCATATAGTTTTAATGTTTAGATTGTTGTAATCTTTTGCAATTTATAACAATGAAAGTAAGCCAAATGTAAATAATAAGTAATAATAATAAATAATAAATAATAATAATAAGCAGTTTGAATTTTAAAGATGTTTTCAACAATATTTTATTTTTCTTTTACATAAATATATATTTGTTATGTCACAGACTTTCTGACATAAATTATATAGCTTGATAAATTATTATTTGTGTACAATATAATACATTAGATTTGAAAAATAAATATATATTATTAAATGGTATTTCGCATTTTAGTTAGGAGCAGAATTATATATCATAAATTATATTAGCATACCCAAGTAACCACTTCAGGGTATCTCAGAGTCGGCTTAACTATTTGGACCATTTGAGGCTCCTGTTTTCACTCTGTTATTAGACTCGTGGGAGTTTCCACATGCAATTTGCAATCTTTCCCTGAGCGTGTGCTGTGACAGTTTTTGTATAAGTATATTTATCAAATGAAAACATAAATACATGAGAGCATGGCATCTAGTATCTATATCTCTGTGTGTGTGTTGTGTGTGTGAGTGTGTTGTGTCTGTGTGGGTGTCATATGGGTACGGCGTAATGAGGACTGTGGTTCTCTGGAGCATTCGAGAATTTTATTGCACATGAATTTCAAATTTCCTGCTTGCAAACTTAAACTTGAAAAATCAACAAAGTGTGACATATGATGTGTCCAATCCATGTACACACACAAACACACACACACACTCCTTGTGTGTTGTGCACATGTCCTTTTATTATTGCAATTGCAGCGCCGAGCTGTCAAAATCAGCTCGTAAAATGCGAAATAAATGCAATATAAGGAATTTTTTAAAATCAAACACAAAACACTGGCCAAATGCTGCAAAGCTCTTGGTGCGTCCGATGGTATTTATATATATGTATATAAATATATATAAAGAGTATATAGAGATATTGCAATATTGTTAGACTAGCAACACAAAAAACTGTCAAGAGAACAGCACAATTGAGATATAAGCCAATTATTGTTTCATTTTGCATTCCAATAAAGTTTCTATTTATTTTTTAATAAATATAGATATTGCCTTGGAGTAAGATCGAAAAAAAAAAAATTATAAAAAGAGCTAACCAATCAATAAACAACCATAGAGTAAAATCATTTTCCAGAATTGCTTTGGTTCTAATATGAAAAGTATGTTTTCGAGCTTGGCTTACACCAAAATTGAGTTTCATTTGAAGACGCTTTTAAACAACCATGGGATATATCTGATAGATCTTATAAATTGATTTTTGTATATTCAAGTCAACTTGGCAGCAATATATTAAAGCTATTAAAAATATGTAACATCTTACCACAAAGACTGCAACTTTTGTTTAAATTATTGAAACTATTAATGGAACAGCTTTAATGCTTCTTCGATTGAGTGGTATCAGTGCTGGCAAAACTGAATAAACTATGTTGAAAATGTGCATAAATGAGGGCCAGCAGATGGACAGACAGACACAGACACAGGCACAGACACTGAGAGACAATCAATTATGCAATGCGAAAAGCCAAGTCCTTTCCACGGACACAAAATACAGAAGCAGAACGGAAAATCGAAAGGAATTTGCGTCAATTTCTCAATGAGCATCGAGAAGAGGGTGAGGGGTAAGGGGGGCGGGACAAAGTGGACGCCTGCAATGCGCCATAAGCTACAGGGTCCCAACCGAGTGGGTAACAGTCAGGACAACAACGGGCAACTGGGCAAGTTCTTTATTATTGACGAAGTGAAGAACTGTTGACTGGGCGACTGACGACGATTTTCATTCAATATTTTCGCCTGTCGAACCAACTCAAGTGTGTGTTCGTCTTTATGTGTGTGTGTGTGTGTGTGTGTGTATGGCGAGCGTGTCTGAAGTTTGTGCCAAAGGCTAGAAAACAGTTTACACAACGATAACAACAACAACAACAACAACAACTGCAACAGCGAAACGACTGCAGGAGTCGCCTCACAAAAATGTTGCTGACCTCAATATTTGTTAAACTTTTCAGCAACAATTTCGTTATACGATTTGCCTGCCTGTCTACCACCCTGCCCCCTGCCACTCAGCCACCCTGCCACTGTGTTGTACCCCCAAAATTCTTTGGACTTAGGGCGACTGTCATAAATGCCTGCAGTTTGGCAGTTGTGTGCAGTGAAAGTGTTTCTGGTTTGTGCAAGTGCCCGAAGTTGCTCAGTTTTGTTAGTTTATTGGTTTGAATTGATGCCAAAGTTATCCATTGCTTTTCTCGCCCCTTTTCCAAATCCCTCGCCGTCGTCTTCGTTCGCTTGGAAAAGTTAATTTCATGCCTCAGACAACAATCCATAGGTTGAGCTGGAGTTGGAAATGCAAAGGATCGATACTCAAATTATGACCAGCATCTGGCTCTACTACTTACCATCATGAGGCCCGCGAATCGAGCCAGGAGCAGCAACTGCAGAACGGGACTCATTAACACGATGGGCAACAGTTGAAAGGTCAGTGAGAATCCGCTCGAGGCCAGCCAGCTCCACATGGAATACATGAAGCACATGCACATTGTGAGGTTTGACAGAATCACCAGACTGCTTACATAAACCAGCTTGCAGCGCTAAATTTAAATATTAATTAATTAATTAATAAATTAATTGAATGTGTTTCCAGAAATAACTTTCTTTATATTGATCTAACTGAAACTGATCTGTCGTCATTGTTAAATGGACACTTTCTGAACCTACTATGCAATCTTTATATAACTGAAAGTTAATCTTTAACTAGCATTTCTATAATATTTATATTCCTAATTTTGACTGGAAATACACTAAAATATTTGCAAAATTCGTCTACAATCTACATTTATTTAATAAGATATGAAATCTACACTGGACTTTCCTGAACCCGACACAACAGATTAGATAACTCAAAATTACTCAAAAATTATTATCGAACATGTCTTTAACCTTTTTGAAGACTATATGAAATCTACCCTAGACTTATCTGAATTTATTATCTAATGCATAAGGGATAGATCACTTACAGGCACTAAGAGAGCCAATACAAAGGGAAGCAGTAGAGCCAAATGATGCCGGAAAAGCGTCTCAAGAAAATTCCAAGTTGTGGACTTTAGCACAATGTGAAAATCTTCGTAGTTGTTGTGAATGGCAGGCGCTTCATAGACTAAGGGAACATAATAGAATGTATTCACTGGTGCAGATGAGTTTATGGAAGCTATGTGGAATTATATACTCTATATAAATAATATATTATATATGTCGAAAAACACACTCACTTTGCACCAAATGCTTAAAGCGATTTATAACGTAGTACATCAAAAAATTGTGAATGACAAGCAAAATGGCTTCTCGCTTGAAGAGACTTATTGATCGCTGTAAGAATATATATAGAATATATATAAATAACAACTGCAACCTGCACTCACAGCGTATACAATTAACTGATATAGAAATATCATTGGAGTTGCCAAACACTCGAACATGATGCTATTTTGAGAATTTTGATCAAGTTTAGTGTGACTATATTAGAAATGTTGAGTACGATTAAAATAAACTTTAGCTTTGTGTTAAGAATGTAACTCATAATTAGTCGAATGTATGCAACTTCTTCATTATTTTCAATTATGAAATATCTTAATATAGAGCAGCTGGCAGCATTATGATTACCGTTTTACAAATATCAATTATCCGATTATTAAGTTATGCTAGCAATTGAGATGCACACATTTCAATGATGTAATCAAATAATGTAAAATATATCTCAACGTTTGCTGGCCAAAGCATTTTAGCCACAATATGGTAATCGTAATAAACAGCCATTAACATGTTTCATTAACTTAGTTACTACTGGTTAAATAAGTAAAATAGAATTGAGAGACTCTTTTGCAATAAATCATGTGCTGTGTTTTACCTTTGCCGGTTTCAATAAAATACATTAATACTCCTTATGCTCTTTGATATCACTGAAATATAGTCGTATTAAACTGCATGTTCAACTATACAAAAAACCTCGCTTACTGATATCGTTATAAATAATGACTGCGATTAATTATGATGTAATCCTGATGGCTCTTTTTTGAAATTTTCATCGTTTTTTTTTATTTTTTTTGTTTTTTGTTTTGGAATTTTTTCTTTATTTATTATAAATGCAGCAAATTTAATTAAACATTAATCATAGCATCCAGGCAGCGTCGGTGACAGCCGCGGCAGCGAGTGCATTAAATTGGCGTGGAGCGCATTAATTAACGATGGCAACTCTGGTAACTGCGCCGTAAAGGATTTGCGTTATTAATTGAACGATATCAACAAAACCCATTCAAGTACAACCTCATGCCCAAATACATACGTTGCCACGTATGTGTGTACGTTTGATAAAAAGAGCAGGGTATTGAACATATTTTGTATACCCTGTACCGCTTAAAAATAGGTAAGGAGGGAATAATGGTTTTAAACACCTTAACTATTTATATTCTTAATCAGGATCATCAGCCGAGTCGATCTACTCAAGTCCGTTGGTCCATCTGTAGGAGCTCGAGTCTCTCAGAAACTTACAATGTGGAATAGAAGTTCCTGTATACCACGCCTATATATAATTTTATTTTATGTGTAGCCACCGATTCGCGAATCTCAACACATATCGACAATCTAAGCCTTTCTAAATTATATATTATTTACCATGACAAATAATTGATCGGATACGAAACAGCCAAGTTATAATTCAAAATGTAATTTCTTATTGAATAATATGTTCAAGAGCTGGGTTCAGGGCATATTGTAGTCGAGCTCACTCGCATACAGCATTCTTACTTGTGTTATTTTTTTGCAATTTTCAGCGATCCGGATATATTTTGAGCACAACTGTCACGTTCGGCACGGTTCCCCGAACAGCCGCACATTTCATCAAAGGAAATTGAGCTTGAATTGATTTTGCACACACTGGCCGCACAAATCCATATATATATATATGTATATATGTATATATATATATATATATATATATAGGTACATGTGTTTCCAATGGTCGTATACCTTGGCCTAATGTGTATCATTTGGCTGGCAGTTATCTGCGGCCAAATACACAAAGGGGCGGTAAATTTGGGGCGTTAAAATAAAAGGCCGACCGGTTGGCAATTTAGATGCTTGAATTCCATTTAGGTTTGCTTTTGCCTCCGTCTCCTTTGACTTTAGCTTCTCTTCGACCTGGCTAAGTGATTTTGGTATTTGCAATAACATTTAGTCATCGTTGATTTAATTTCAATACATTTTGTTGTAAGCAGTAAATGGATTTGATTCGATTATCGTTATTAGTTTTTATTGGATTTTTATGATGAGCTTGCTCCTGGTTGTTACTCGGAATGGATCCGCAATTGAGCAAAATATGTTTCAACTTAAAAAATAATAGTTTTTAATGTTTTTATTTTATTATTGAATTTAATGTAACGAATACCAGGTTATGAAAATGTAGCTTAGTCATGATAAATATTTTACCATTATACAATAATTATTTGTGCAATAATATAATATGATAAAAATATATAAATTTTACCAAAGAGTAATTGGCATTATATAATATGAAAGTAGAATATTATCTTTTTAAAATAATGAAATACAAAACATTTTAATTTAACTATTGTCGACTAACATCAACCGACACAGAAAAGTACAAATAATAAACTTAAAACTATTTCAAATTAAATGTAAGTGTTATTATTAATTATTAATACTATGTAATTGTTACTATTTATGGAACTAGTATTTAGATATGGTAACAAACCACAAATGGATGCCAAAATGTTATTGCTCGAAAAGGTTAATGCTAACAATAATTAGCAGTTTTCAGATTTTAAGGTACTGAAATGCATTAAACAAATTTGATAAGCGGCAAACAAAAATTAATTTATGGGAAAACAATTTTCCATGATTTGACAATCGTATACAATTTCCACTTAAGCGGATTGTGTGTATTTCAGTTGGCCATCTCGACCGTTAGCAACAAGTTCTTTTTACCCCCAAAAAACAAGATCGCATTGATTTCAATTATGTGTTGTGGAAAGTAGAAATGCGTGCCACAAACTCATTTACAGTCTTAGGCTGAAACTGTCGGGATGCTGAGTAATTTATGCATACAACGGCATTTAAATGCGTTTAATGGCGAAGGGGGAGGAAAATCGTCAAGGGATAAAATTCAAGACTCGAGTTAAGTCCGTCAGTCAGTCAAGTTGTCCGTTTGTCAGTCAAAATGCAGACAGAAATGCTGTCACTTTGGGTTCACTTTCATTTTTCACAGCAGCAAAGTGTCCCATTCACAAAAGCATAATGCGCAAAAAGTAGAAAGAGAAAGAGAGAAAGAGATAAAAACGAGAAAGAGAGGGAAATGAGCGTAATGGGTGCCAAAAGCCAAAGAGACATGGCGACATTTTATGCGACTTTGGGGAATTGTTTAGAAAATTGACAAATTATGGTCATAAGTGGCACGATTAGTTTTTCTGGCCAAGTGTCCCAAAGTTGTCGCCTTTTCACTTTGTTCTCTCTTGTCTGTGGGCCACACTACACCACACACACACACACACACACACAGACATACACTCATATTTATAGATTGTTTCAGTCGCGCTGCGTGTTATTAATAATTCAATTTGGACATCTCACAGCAGGCTCGAACACGCAACGACTCACAATGCGTAAAATGCACCCCGCACCCCGCAACCCTATCTCATGAAACAATTTCCCTCTCCATTTTCCCCATACACGCTCATTATATATTCATGCAAGTTAAGTGCGAAAGCTCATATGGTGGAATAATAAATTGAATTTGGGCCACAAGCCTGCACAAATGCATAAGTAGCGACACGTGCTACCTGCCTTCCAGCCAACCAGGCAGCCATCCGACCAACCCGCCTGACTGCCGTGAGATACAAATGTATCTAAGCCTCGCATGGCATTAGGCTGGCTAGACTGCCGCTCACGCGATAGTTAGTTCGCTTTTGCCACCACCCAACTCATTAATGTGAGACTCGCAAAAAGTCATTAAACTGTTACCTGATTTAGCAAGAAATTAGGGTTTGGTGAGGACTTTCAAGCAATTACGTCAGATGTTGGCGCGGAAAGTGTGATAAATAAATCTGCATATGGATTTGGAACTGGGGTATGCTTCAAGTTACGCGTCAAAGGTTAAAACCTAACAGATTTCAGTTCATATTCATAAAACTGTTCCGAATTGATTCGAATATAATGATGAAATAATTGAATTCATAATTTCGCAACTTTATTTTTTTTCTAAGTCTACAAAGTCCTTATCTTCATTGTTGTGTTTTCTGGTTTCCTCCTTTTATTCCTTCGCCTTCTTCCCTAAATTACAAAAATTAAAATGCTTACTTAAATCTTACTCTTAATATCAGCTTTTTATGACAACATTGTTACGAAATTCGATAAATCATCGCGATAAATCATCGCAAATACTTTTCGATTGTTTAATGTGCAGAAAGAATTACAGCCAACAGAGAAATTCGAGAATGTAAAAAATATTGGTAATGAAATAAGGCTATTAGTTGGTGCTCACCTTCATCGATTGATACTCATTATCGTGCTTGTTCCAATAAGCCAATTCACATATTAATTAGAGTACCCTAACCCAACTCAAGAGTGTCGCTCTTTCTGTGAATCCCAGGAAATGTAATGCAAAATTCATCATTCCTTCGATATGCTGACTGACAAATAGGAAATTCAGTGTAACAGATTTACTCAAACAGATTCAAATTATATTCGATTATTCAATAATTTTACCAATACTGACAATGGAAATTAATATACTCGTACATATGTAAACCAATCGACATTCAATTCGTTCACAAGACAAACTCAATTTTCTATGAGAACTGCACAGTACCGTAAAATCATGGTGTCAGTCGATACACACACACACTCACACACACACTCATACACACACACACACACACACACACATAAACTAACACAAAGTGATTCTCAAAGCACTTGTATACAGTGCTAACCATTAATTGCAACAAATTTTGTGTGTCTAGATGATGTACATGAGCCCCAGCCACAGCCACAGAGTTGAGTCTTGCACCAAAACTCACTTAATCAGTGACAAGAAGATGTGGCAAGGGACTGGGGCAAGCGCAACAACAACAACAAGCACTGATAACGTTGCAGTTGCAAACAGTTTTGGCTGCCAACTGTGTCGAGTGCAGTCGGTTCCTGCAACAAAAGCTCATAATTAATATCACTTTACACAGTTACACAACAAAGATAAAGCCGTCGGATACAAGAGAGCGAGAGAGGATGAGAGAGGGGAAAGTTGGGGATTTAACAGCAGCTTTACGAACTGTTTATTTAATTGTTGAGGCTGCTTTGACTGGCAGGCCGTAAGCCACCTTTGGACCGTGTCACTATTAAGGCTAACAAGATGGTTGGCTGGACTGAGCTGCTTGTAAATAATACCCATGACTAATTGGGGAGAGTTGGCATAATAAGCGCTTATTAAAGCCATAATATCGATGCTGAAGATAGTTATTGGTACTAAAAGACCGAAGGGCAGTTCGGAAACTTCTGTAAACTGTATTATATAGTGTTAAGCAAATTATATTTATTTTCGCCAAGTATTGTGTACATTCATATTAGAATCATTTTTGAGATTTTATAAAAATTTGCTATCTAAAATTCTTTAAATTAGAAAAGCTTATTTTCCGAAACAAATTTGTTAATAAAAGAAAATATTTTTAAAAAAGTAGAAGTGAAACAAATATTAAAAAAAAAATATTTCTGAAATTCGATAAAAATAGTTATGACTATAACGACTGCTATTTTAAAGTTGAAGTGCTGGCCTTAGAGAAAGCTCTGTATAAAAGTTCAATCAGAGGCCACATATATATTCAAATACATATATTTTGTGGTAGTGGTAAACAGATTCCTGCACTTGACAGATTCGTCTCTTATAAACAACATTAATATCTTAACTATTTCGATTTGGTGTTACAAATACGTCTCCGCTTGTGGCGGCAGCTTGTGGAGACTCTGCAAGCCTAGAGAAAAATGTTTTACAATATTTTACATGGAATCTTGAGATTAGGGACTCTACCTGACGACGATAACGATTCTTTTCTTCTTCTGGCAGCATATGCCATGCAGCTGCCCCCTTGCGGATCATTACAATGGCATTGGGAGCGCAGTTCACAAGCCGGAAAATCCGCATGAAGTTGAGAAACCCATTAGCTGTTCTCGGCCCGGATCTGTGACATTTATTAGTACAGGATGTGGGCTTTCGGTTTTTTTTTTGGGTGGTTTTTCGCACCTTGCGCTTCGGGGTGCACTTCATTTTGAGCTAGGAAGGAATTGATTTAATTAAGAGCAATATTTAAATATTCAAAATATAAGATAGTGTATCCATAAGCTACTGCATCTCTAATTGCCTCGGACTATAAGGAACATTTAAATTTTTCAAAGTTCCAAAGTTCAGGCCGAAGATTTATGGAGAATATTCGTGTTATATCAACGCCTTGGCCACATATACAATGGCTTAGGCGACTGCTACCCTTGTAATGAATGTTGTTGCACCATGTAAATGACGTCATTACATGTCACGGGGTGTGGCAACAATGTGTTCTGTCTGCGCCAGCCAGCTGTAGGCGGCATCACAGGATATGGGCCACCACTTGTCCCCCGAAGAGCGCCCTTATATTTGCCTAAGTTTTTTTTTTTTTCACTTGCCTTGGCTTTCAGTATTCCTCAGAAAAAAATATAAAATTTTGAAATAACTCAAATTTTCAACTATTTTTCAATTTATTGGTCTTGCCTTGAAAATATCGTATACAGTCTGCGAGTCGAGTTGAGAAGGCAACCTAACTTGAGATTCATTATCAAACGCCTACTATTTTTATTAATTTATAAGTTGTATAGATAAATAAAAAGATACACAGATATATATGATTATAGCGACTCGGCTGAGATCGAAGAATTCATCTGCGAAAATACAAAAACCACACAAAGGAAGACACCGCACTCAAAATAATTATTCTTGATTGGTTGGAAGAGGGGTGGCGCGGTTGGTTGTAAGGTCTTTCTGAAATTCGATAAAAATAGTTATGAAATTAAATGAAGTGCTGGCCTTAGAAAAAAGCTCTGTACATTGTAAATTATTTTTTTTTTTTAAATTATAATATATGAATTTATAAGCTAAGAAAAACACTTTTGCAATATTTGAAATCATTAAATACTAATGTTTATTAATAATATTAATAACAAAAGCTACTGTAAGACTTAATTTAGACAAATTTTTTTTCTAACTCTTAGAAAAATTTACACTGGAATTAAGAAGGGAAAAACAAAAGCTACTGTAAGACTTAATTTAGACAAATTTTTTTTCTAACTCTTAGAAAAATTTACACTGGAATTAAGAAGGGAAAATCATTCGTTTCTAAAAAGACTGAACATATCGATTAAGAAATATATTTTCTGAATAATAGTGAAATATTTTTGTCGCCAAAATGTGGTGATTTTCTAAAATTCAGAACAGTTTTCTTTTCTGATTTGACGGAGCTTCAACCAGTTTAATGAATTTGAAATAAGTTAAAATGAGTAAAACTTAAAATGCAGTTTGCTAACGCAATTGCAGTTCATTTAGTTCATTTGCATATAACTGTGTTTGTCCGAATTGAACAACATATACTTATAAATAATAATTTGACTAAGCTCTGTCCATGCTATATGTTGCTATATGTTGCCAATGTGAATCCAAAAATATTAATATGATTTCTTATGGCCATGCATTAATTCTGATTTATGTTCAGCTGTGTGCTGTGTGCTGTGCCGCCTGTCTCCATGGCAATTGTGGACTCTCCGGCCATTATGTGCCCCATTTAGGAGCCAGTGTATGTGTGTCTGTATTCCTGACTTTGCATGCAACGCTAAAATCCATCCTCGGACTGTTTAGCAGTTCGTTTGTCTGGTGAGGAGAGGAGGGGGAGTGCAGTATTGCCCCAGTGCCAATTATGCTGGCATATAAATAGTATTATGCTCTGGTCGGCAGGGGATATACCAGTCTATTTGATGGAACTGCTGACAGCTGACAGGCAACAAAGCAACAGACAGCAGCACTATGCACAACGAAGTGGATGCTTGACGCAAGTTCATATAAACTGCGACCCCGACTGCAACAGACAGCCACTCAGCTCAGCTGTCTGCGAGTGTGTGTGTTTATGTGTGTGTGTGTGTTTGTCTGCGTGTGTGTATGGGGCTTGTTTACCTACGCTTGAGAGTATACACTGAGCGAAAATGCTAAGTTATATTTAGCCAAATTAAATCCAGAAGCCACCCTGATTTAAGTCAAATCAATTTTAAGTGCACATTATTAACGAATTAAAAAAAAACTCTATTTTTAAGAATTTCCATTCAGAAATAAATAAATTGTTTAAATAATTTTCGCAAAATCGCTTTCAAAATGCAATTTTTTAAAGCACATTTCTTTTAATTCATTTCAACAATCTGTATTTATTTTGTATTCTTAAATAAATTTAATCGCAGTTTTGTTTTGTTTTTATAATTCACTTTTTAGAATAAATTAATTATAATCAGTGGAAAATAAAATGCTTTCTTTTTTTAGATTTTCATTCTAAGATAACTTTCTAATAAATAAATTATGTTGATAATGAATTTTATTTAGCTAGATTTTTATACATTTTTAAAAATGATTTAATTAAATTATTCAATAAAGATACGCAATTTAACTTTCAGAATTAAATTTTTTTCTGTGAAGCTAACAACTAAAGCTATTGGTAAAATAATAGTAACATATTTGCATTCAATTAAGCCATTAAGGCATGTTAATAATATTTATAAAAATAATGAATCGATATTCGACGACTAACTTATATTAATTTTGCAGATTTAATCGCATAAAAGTAATTTATTTTTAATATTTTTTATTCATAGTGTTTGAAGAGAATGTAAATAAAAAAGGGATTATGGCACTTCTTGATGTAATTTATGACTATATTTGCGAAAACAAACTAACAAAAACTATTAGGTAGGGGTATTTTGTTTTCAGCATAAAAAAAGGAATAAAAACAAACAATAAAAATAACAATTAGAGCACAATTACATAATCTTGATACAAAAAAGCTTGGTTTAATCCGATATTAAGCTCAAAAGTTAAATTTTAACTTAATTTGGAATAATAATAATAAGAATAATAATAAAATAATATGTATAAGTTAACATTATATCTTTTCAATGTTTCAATTCTTTAGCGGAAAGCATTGGTTTTTTAATTTTATAATTTCAAAATAAGACAAATTAAATTTGTATACCCGATAAGAAAGGGGTCGATGTGTATAATAAAGTTGTGAATAAGCGGAAAAGGGAAGCATCCCATCCCTGGTTTTGCAAATATCGATATAAGTCGATGTCGATAATTTTATAGGCCGAGCGACTCTCGATCAACTGTACAAATTTGTTTGTATCCCCTCCAGCACCTGTGATGGTCATAAGAAATGAGAGCATTTCCAGAGCACTGATTTAGTATATTTAATATTTATCTCGCAACCGAGCTTACTATACCATATCTCATATGTTTTACTCAACTGTCGTTATGAATTATTACCAAGCTGTGAAGAATACTGTCGTTCTTAAATTTATCCTGGCCACCTTAGTTTTCTTCTTATCCAGCATCATTGTTCCTTTCAGAGAAGTCACCAAGCAAAGTGCTTTGTAATAAAGCAACTTTTGCTGGAATCACGTGCCCTGCCAATGTTAGTGGAAAAAGTAGTAGAATGAAGTGTAGCAGCTTTGATTAAGAAATTGACATGCGGCATCCAACATTCAAGCTGAAGATGTCTGCTACAGAAGGAGAAAGATTGAGAGTCTATAGAGAGTGAGAGGGAGGCAGATGGAGCTAGGGTCTGCGACACAAAAGGTAAGTGCAGAGGGCGTTGAGTGATTATCATTAGCCGCCAGAATGGTTGCCATTTAGCACGCACAACGAACAGCAACAACAACAACAATAACGAAAACAACATCCAACAACAACGACAACAATGTGCAGCTGCAACAATGTTTGAGTAATTGTTTGCTGTTGCTGCAACATCGACCAAATGCAGCAGTAGCAGTAGCAACATCAGCATCAACAACTACAGTTGCAACAAAATTTGCATGCATGAACCAGCAGCAATTCTGCCCCACCCCACACCACCCCTCCAGAACCGTCCCGTCCCCTCCCCTATTATCACCACAATCCAACCCATACCAAACCAAAGCCATGCTCCGTTGCAGTCCTGATACTTGCCGCACTGTCAACTGCTGTTGTCTGTTGTGCTGCATGTAACTGAACAGTGGCAGCAACTGCAACTGTAATTGCAACAAACAATTAGCGTCACTTGGATTTATGTTTACGAGCGGCTGTCCCGACATTAGTCCCCTTTGCACCTCTCATTGCTGTTGGTGCGTGCGTGGATTAAAAGTTGATTTAATCAGAGCCCACATCTATACCAAATACATATAATTTGTGGCAGTGGTAAACAAATTCCTGCACTTGACAGATTCGTCTCTTATAGACAACATTAATTTTTCATAATTTATTCAAAAAATGATTTCGATTTAACCGATAGAAATTTCGGTATTGTTATCTACAATTACGTCGTCATTTATGGCGGCAGCTTTTGCTCACTTTGCAAGCCTAGAGAAAAATGTTTTACAATATTTTACATAATGTTACATTATGGAATCTTGAGATTAGGGACTCTACCTGACGACGATAACGATTCTTTTCTTCTTCTGGCAGCATATGCCATGCAGCTGCACCCTTGCGGATCATTTCAATGGCATTGGGACTGCAGTTCACAGGCCGGAAAATCCGCATGAAGTTGAGAAACCCATTAGCTGTTTTCGGCCCGGATCTGTGACATTTATTAGCACAGGATGTGGGCTTTTGGTTTTTTTTTTGGGTGGTTTTTCGCACCTTGCGCTTCGGGGTGCACTTCATTTTGAGCTAGGAAGGAATTGATTTAATTAAGAGCAAAATATTTAAATATTTAAATATTCAATCTCTATTCGCCTCGGACTATAAGGAATATTTAAATTCTTCAAAGTCCCATGGTCTTCGGCCTGATTTATGGAGAATATTCGTGTTATATCAACGCCTTGGCCACATATACAATGGCTTAGGCGACTGCTACCCTTGTAATGAATGTTGTTGCACCATGTAAATGACGTCATTACATGTCACGGGGTGTGGCAACAATGTGTTCTGTCTGCGCCAGCCAGCTGTAGGCGTCATCACAGGATATGGGCCACCACTTGTCCCTCGAAGAGCGCCCTTATGTTTGCCTATGTATTTTTTTTCTCACTTACCTTGTTTAGCATTCCTCAGAAAAAAATATAAAATTTTGTAATAACTCAAATTTTCAACTATTTTCCAATTTATTGTTCTTGCTTTGAAAATATCACACACAGTCTGCGAGTCGAGTTGAGAAGGCAACCTAACTTGAGATTCATTAACAAACGCCTACTATTTTTATTAATTTCTAAGTTGTATAAATAAATAAAAAGATAAAAAGCTATATATGATTATAGTGACTCGGCTGAGATCGAAGAATTCATCTGCGAAAATACAAAAACCACACAAAGGAAAACAACGCACTCAAAATAATTATTCTTGATTGGATGGAAGAGTGGCAGACACCAATGTGGCGCGGGGGGTTGTAAGTTGCACGTCGCGTTGTGGGGCTTGTTGTTCCAGCTTAGATTTAGTCCTGGCTGGAGTGGAGCACAGCATAAATAAAGTGTCAGTGTCTGAACAAATTTTATTTTACACTATGCAATTTTTTTTGCAGCTATTTATAAAATTTTGTTGCCACAGGCGCTGCGATTAAAACTCACACACACACATACACAAGAGGCTCACAGGGAAAGGATAGAGAAGACCGGATTTGGTATTCAGTGTTCGGTGTTCAAGACTCCATGTGTGCTAGAAGGCTTTCTATTATCTGTAAAATGTTATGATTTATTACATGCGAGTTCAAGTTTATGTTTGGGCAATAAATTGCGGCCCACCAAAAGGGCACAAAGGGCATTGCCCACAGTACCTCTCACACCCACTTAAGTCAATTAATTGGCTTTAGATTTATTAGTTCTTTTTCCCTCCGCTCCCCTCCCCACTCATATAGTGTGTATGTGTGTCCTGTGTTGTGATTTATTGTGCGAGGAATTTTGAGCCAAAAGAAAGTTTCCGCCGTGGCACGCACACAGCACCTACACAATTCGCGGTCAGGTGGCAACAGCGGCGCGGGGCGTGTGGCTGGGAGGCGTGGTATTTGCATATAAATAGATATGTCACCTTAAATATTAAATACATGTGCTTTGTCGCGCCTTCGGGCCGAAAAGTTTTAGCGTGCAGAGACATTGGTAACAAAAATAAAGAAAAACACATCAAGTAAGCCTTGACAGTTTTCCATAAAATTAGTCCTAGTGTCTAAAGTGACACACCAAATGCTGCTGACACTCATCTTAGACATTTATTGTACTCAATTATTAACTAGGTCAAAAGCGTAGCCAAAACATTAAACTAGCACGCGAAGTTCATTTTGGTAATACCAAAATAGTCACAATTTCGGAGCTGACCTGGTTGAGTGGAGAGGAGAGATAAGTGCTGGATTTGTCAGAATGTGACAGGAGGTGGGGATGTCTCTTTATTAGCTAGTAGCCCTTGTTAAGTAAATTTTAAATTTTTCTCACCGAAATCAAAGTGCTCCTTTGATATCCTAGCAGCGTTTTTATTATATTCCCATGAAAATTTTGAAAACAAATAGTGTTGAAATCGATTCAAATCGAATTGAGGCAAACAATTTTCATTGGAACTTATGTTTCATAATCTCACATTTTATTTTTTTTTAATTAAAAATATACAATTTATATCAAGTAGCTTTCATATCGGGTAGCTGAATATTGTCCGCAGCATAAATATTTGTTTGTATATTTATTTATTTTATTTTATTTGCTTTAACCAAAATTATCAATAAACAGTTTAATTTCGAATATTTATACTATGTATATTTAATTTAAACCTCTGCCTCTGAAATTGTGGAATTTATTGCTATTAATTACATATGAGCAGCAGCAGCCAGTGTTAACAGCGCTCTTTTTGTACAGTCAGTTCAAAAGTTGGTTCGCATAACTCTATCTGATCGATCGGCTTGGTTAGTTACTCCCAACTTACTTCAAGTCTTCATTTCGCTCATCGATCTTTAGTTAATATTGTGGTGAACAAAATGTTAAGCATTGGCTTCTAGCCTCAGTTATATTTTGTATAAAAAAGCTATTTATTTTCAAAAATATTCACACCTGGATTTCCATTACTAATAAATCATGAAAAATTACATTTAATAGTAAATCCTTTTTAAATATTAACTACAAATTTTTTTTGTAAATATTTTAATGTTATTTTTTTATATTTTACTTCTGACCTCTTTTTTAGAATCACAGTTTTCCGAAATGTTTTTGTAACCTTAACATTTTTTTTATTAAATTGATATAATATATGTACATTGAATTTTATTGGATTGTCGTCCAAATTTATTTGTTAATATTTAAAAGCCTAGCACTAAATTGTCCATCCGCTCAAATTCAAACAATTACATATATTTTAATTGGAAAAAATTAAAACTTGATTTGAGAGCACTGGATAATAATAAAAAAAAAAACAGAAAAGGTAACTGATCTCAAATACTATTAAGGAATATAAAGCAGTTTATCTATTTTTTTTTTTTGCTGATATATTTTTATATAAAATTTCCATGAACTTATTGTTAGCTACTGCATCCGTTTAAGATTTAAAATATATAAATTGCTGCTGTTTATTCCTTATTTTCCCATGATTTGATTTGATGCATGCGGCGAATAACACATCTCTTGTTGTGCAATTTAAACGAGTTTGAACACAAAAATGGCCATGCCCATTGTTGGGTCGGTGGAGAGGTGGAGCATTGCATGTTCAATGGCTCAAATTATGCGTGCATGGAATATGCAATTTGAATGTGAAATAGTTGACATTGGCCACACACTGGCAACCCGGCAGAGAAGTGGAGTTAGGCGAAGTGCGACTCAGCGTGACACGGTGAGAACCAATTGCACAAAATCAACGCAAAAACCTCAGTAACATTTAGCAGCGATGCATAAATCATAGCATACTTAACAGCGCACACACACACACACACACATGCAAACACAAATTTAAATTGGTTAGTTGGTTGTCGTGCTGCGTAACTGGTTCGCGGTTGTTTTGATTTCGTTTACAACCTTTAATTAGAAATATTGCCACATTCGAAATGAGCCGGGACCAGCACTCAAACTGAGGCAACAACAAATTAAATATTGAAAAACGGAATAATAATTATGAGGGTACCCTCGGGTGGGGATGTATCGGGTTGAAGGGGAATGAATGAATGAATTGCAAAACTCACCGCAGTCATGCAATTATTTTTGCATTTATGCACAAAATTAACTAATTCAAGTGACATCGAATATTTTGGTTGCCATTCGGTTAGCAGCTGCAACATTTTGGCCCAAAACCAACGACAAATTCGTGGTCGTGCATTGAATTAGCCGTCATTTGAATCATAATTAACCCAGTTTGTGCATCGCAGAGAGCGATTGCCTGTTTGCAGATTAACTTCATCTCCATCTATCATTTATCCAGCAACTTTTGTAACTAGTATTTGTTTTAGCTGTGAAATACTTTTTGCTTATGCACTCTGAAACCAAATTAATGAGTTCCATTTAATATTATTTCTATTAAATTCTTAGATATTTCATAACCATTTGCATATATATATATATATATATTATATTATTTGCTATTTTGTGACAAATTTCATTCCCTGCTTTTCATATTTACAGTAGTTAAATTATTGTCAAAATTTTAATGGTCGAGAAATTGAGTTAATGAAGAATTTCCTTTTTAATGAAATGCAATGACAAATATGAGAGCAGTCGAGCATTTAACAATCTATCTCGATGGCATTCTAACTGACATCAGATAAATTAAGTTAGGAGCAATTCCAGAACAAATTCTTGGAAGCAACTATGCCGACAATTGGACGACAGTTGGTGTTGTGGACTAGTCTACTTCGCTGATTTAGCTTGACAGCATTTTAGGAAGCTGCTGCTGCACAACAGAAATTAATAAGAGATGCAAGTTTACCATTTCCTGTCGACAGCAGCCAGAAAGCAGCTACAACAACAACAACAGCAAAAAGTCAAAAAAAAAGGCCAAATAATAGCTGTAGTCCATTGTTGTAGTAGGTCGGTTCCTGTTGTCAGGCGGAGACATTCCTTTAAATGTACAATATCCGGTCGAGCCACACAATAGAAAAATCGCTTCCAATTTCAATGGTGAAATGCTTCTATTGCAACATGAAAATATTTTTATCAGCCTTTTGTATATTTGTATGTCTGCGTCGATGTACAAATCTAAGCGACTCTGCACCTGACGACGACAAAATACAAAAAACATATGTAACAAGTTAGAAAATTGCAGTCGGACGTAACCGACAGCGGAATACTATTATACCTTAATTTGTGTACAGTTAATAAATACCTGGATTGCGGGGGATATGGGCGTTTATCGGTTTTGGGGGCGGGAGTGGGCGGGGCCCAAAAAATTTTGGAGTTCGATCTTAGTAATATACCTTCTAAGTTTGGTAACTGTAGCTCTTAAATTGCGGGAGATACAGGCATTTATCGTTTTTTGTGGGCGGGAGTGGGCGTGGTCCAAAATTTTTTTTCCACATCTATGCAATTTTTTTATCGATCTTAGGGGGTGTTACCAGTAACATACCTGCAAAATTTTGCGACTCTAGCTTGCAAATTACGGCAGATATGCGCATTTTAAATTTCTAGGGACGAAGTTCCTGGGGGCGGCGGATGTGGGTGTGGTCCAAAAGTTGGTATGCCAATCTTCGGAGGAGGATACCAGCAAATTACCTTCTAAGTTTGGTTACTCTATCTTTAACATGTTCGGAGATATACGGAGTTATCGATTTACAATCGGAATTGTCGATTATAGGCGCAGGTGTGGGCACCACAAATTTGTTGTCGGTTCTTAAAGGCGACTAAAAGTAATATAACAACCAAATTTGAAGTTCCCTTCTCAAAAACTGCGGAAGATATAGCCATTTGAAAATTTTAGGGGCGAGGGTGATGGGGGCGTCGGAGGTGGGCGTGGCACATGCATTTTCAAGGACCTCGCCAACAACCTACCAACCAAAATTGGTGACTATATTCATTAAATTGTAAGAGATATGGGGACTTATCGATTTGCTAAAATCGATTTTCGCGGTTTTCTAGCTCCCTAGTGGACGTAGGTCCAAACCCAAGACACTTTAACTTTTAAGGGTACTTTCCAGTATACGTTCCAAGTTTCAAGTCTCTATCTCTAAGGGTGTCGGAGGAACGCGCGTTCATACAGACGGACAGACGGACGGACAGCATGACGGACATTGCACAAAACCAATATACTATTATACCTTTTTGGTATAATAGTATAAAAAATCGATGTTGACAAAAATTCAATCTTAATCCAGTCGCAGTCAGCAGGAACTTTTTTTATGCACACAGACTGAAAAGTAACTAAATGTTGAAAAATAAAAAATCAGATAAGAATACCGAACTTGGAATGCCGAAGACTGAATGCACTTGTAAAATTATCTTAACTAAATACGTCATCAATTTTTGAGGGTTGCACTTAAAGGGATATTGAATTGTGTTGATTATTAAAATTAATCATGATTTTTAAAAAATAGTTATGGTTTTGAACAACAAATAAATAAAAAAAAAACAGATAATAATTTTATGCTTTATATTTTCTTAAGCAATATTTTGTATATTTTATTGCACACACCTGATCAAATATTTACATATAATCAGAGAGTCATAAAATCCCTATGTCGAGAGTAATCACAATCGATTGAGAAAAAATGTATGCCATGCAGTTAGAACTGTTCCAAGGGTTGAGTTGGATGCAGAAGAGGAATGTGGGAGGAGCATATATAAATGGGACCGGTGACGTATGCACTTGAGTTGACTTGCACATTTGTGGCGAAGGCTGCAAGTCTCGAAGTCAATTGGAGCCGGAGCCAAATCCAAAGAAAAATAGTTATTGTTAGAGGCAGAGGCGAAGAAAGGGGGTAGCAAACCCCAAGCAAAGTTGGCAGCAGTAAGTAGCTTTATTATGGGATTTTTAAGTTATTACACCAAGCAAGAGGAAGCAGCTGCACAAGGTGGATGAGCAGTTGGCTAGTAGGCAAGAGTGTGTGCTGATGTGTGTGGGTGTGTCTGGGTGTGTGTTTGCAAACAGGGAATTGGGTGCCGTTGCGAACACTCACATATGTATGTGTAGAGAGCTCTTTGCACTTGAATGAGAGGCTTACGTACGTATGTGATGATATGCCCCATGAGTGCCGCATAAGAAAACGAATTTGTCTACAAGAATTCACTGGGGAATTGAAAACGAGCGAGTTAACTGAATGAATGCATAATGTGTATAGCACATCATTTATTTATCTATTATATTAAGAGACCATTTTTATTGGGATACTTTTTTTAATGTGATTATTTAATGGGGAATTTTATTTATCGCGTTGAATTAAAAAACAAAAAATAAATAAAATAACTTCATTGTTTATCATTAAATTTAAATATTTTTTTCGTTAATTCCAAATGTTAAAGTATTAAAAAGAGGTACAATGGTGAAGGTAATTTCTTCGATTTTAATATATTGGATATATATTTAATATATTTTTTTAATTAATTTTAAATTGAGCGATAAAATTTTTGGCAACTGAGAAACTTACTTACTTGGGCATATGACAAGTCGATAATTATTAAATATAATTTTGTTTAAAATAAGTTGTCAAATATAAGCTAAATTTTCTAATAAATTTCCATTTTCTGATCCTGCCTCAGTTCTGATTTCTGCCTCTTTTCAAATTGCTGCAACGAGATATCTTAAGTCCAGACTATTGAAGTATTTTCAAATTGAATGATTTAATGAACTGCCAATTGGGCTGTGTATGCAGCAGCAACAATACTGTTTCCATAAGTCGATTGTGTTTAGTTTTTACTGACTGCATCTGCACATGTTGCCCACAGACACAGCTATGTAACAGCTATGGTAAATTTAGCTATCTCCTTAATGGAAAAAGTCAATTCGAGCCCCCTTTTGTGCAACAGCTCAAGGAGCATGAACAGATAAAGGACCAAACTGGCAAGGACTTAAGCCTTCCCAGGCTTTGTTCTCATTGTTTTTCTTGGTATTTTCGTAGTTCGTAACTTGTTTAGCTGATTGGCAACGTATTTTGGGTCAGAAAACAAGAAGATTTAGCTTTGTCGGTAAATCGGATATTCTGGGATTCACAATAGAAACAATAAATGCAAAAAACAAAATATATAAATAAAGTATGGTTTTTGGTTTCATTAATAAGCCGTAGTTTATAAATATGGTCTAGAGCAAATTTAAATATTGCCTTCATTGGGTATTTTTTTTTTTAAGATTTGGTTTACTTTTGGCAATTTTAAGAATTTATTTTGCTGTGGTGGTTACATAGAAAATTGAAGTTACATTGCCAAATTCATAATTCACAATTTAAAAACCTTTTTAAGTATTTTCCTGAAATTAATTAGTCAGTTTGGGAAAATCAAGTTGTGTATAAATATATTTTGGAGCATACTTAGTTTTCGTTTTGTATTTTTCTTATGTATGGTGTTATTTTATTGTTGTTATATTCAACACTTGGACTACAATTTCCGCTGATAATCACACTCAGCTTATATACCCCTTTGTTAAAGGTTGTGAAAGCAGGGTATTACAATGATTTTGCTTTTTATATTCACAGTAGCTCCCAATTTTTGGTTGCCTACATTTTGTTTATGCCTTGCGGCAAGGCAGCGACATTCTACCTGTTTTTTATTTAACTGGTGTGCGTTGCCTTTTCCGACTTATCGACATAATTATCTTAAAAAAAAAATATGAAATTATGTGGGGGGGCATAAAAAGTACCAGCAGAAAGAGCATCAACAACAACAACACAAACGAGAGGCACAAGGCGCAAGTGGAAGACGAGTGTCGGCCACGCCCCCTGCCCCACGCTCTTTGATTATGTGGCTGTGATAACGCCATGTTGTTGTTGTTGTTGTTGTTGTTCTTGTTGTCTGTTGTCCTTGTAAGCTGGCGAAAGTTAAGGAAGCTGGCAAGCACTTCTCATTAGAATGCTCACAACACAGATTTGACATGGCAGCTCGCCTAAATGCAGGCAACAACATTTTCTCTTTTCGAATGTGCGGTTGTGTGTGTGTGCTGTGTGTGTGTGCTGTGTGTGTGTGCTGTGTGTGTTTCCTCTTTTTACGCACAGTCACGCAAATTTCTCCCATACCACCCTGCCACATTTGGCTGTTGAATGTTGTTGTTATTGTTATTTCAGCTGCGCGTTTTTATACAAGATTAAAGCGTTCACGTCGCCAGGTTGCCAGTTTCAAAATAAGTGATGTTGCGGGAGGTGCAGATGGGTTGGGTTGGGATGGGGGGGAGTCTGGGCTTCTGAAAAATTGCTGAAACGCAGAGCGCTGGATTTGCTGTCGGCAATTTGTTGACTTGACTGCAAATGTGTCGCATCCTAATGCGTTCTTATTAAATATTTGAGAGGGACAGCCCGAGAGAAATCTCTTCAAAAATTCTCGTCTCAAAAATCTTATGTAAAAAATGTATGCATATTTTTTATTGTATTGTAAGAAAACATTCAGGATGCTCTCGGCATTCAGGCATTTTTGTAGATAGACATTTATAACTAGACGGAACAATCGGATTCGTTGGTGGGAAAATTTAAGGCTTTTGGATCTGAGCATTGCAATTATTTTGAACTTGAAGGAGACAAATGTCTTGAAATATAGTACTAAATAATTAATTAGTTAAGTGATAATAATATATTTTTATAACTTAATTCCCTTGAAGAAAATTCTAGTCTATCTCGATCAGATATTTTCGAATCGAAGTTCGTTAGCTGATATTGTAGATTAACATGTAAGTTAATAGATTTTATTGTTGCTCGTCTTTGTCTATAAAAATGCCTTCATAATTGCACAGGAAAAATAATATTTTGTGTAGTTCTCTGAAAACTATAGTTAACATTATAAATTTATTTTAAATAAAATTTTGCTTGTGTCAACCATATATTGTTCTAAATGTGTGTAAGTTTCTGCGTACTTAAAATAATACATACATACATTATATATAAAAGCGTGTAATAAATATGTAGATATAATTGAAATAATTAAACAAGCGAAAATGTCAAAGGTGCACATTTCTTTAATGACACACACACACTCAATCGTTCACACTTACATTTCTATTTACTGCACACTTTTTTTTTTAAATTTTAATTGCATTTTCCTCGATTGCATAGCAATAAATTTGCTTAATGAAGTTTTTCAATAAAAAAAGGGAATGTTGTTGAAAAAAAAACTGTATTCGAAGGAAAAATGAACTATACAAAAAGAGATGCTGCTGTCTGAATACTCTTGAGATGCAGTTGCGACTTAGTATTTTGCATTTGTGAATACAACAAATGAAATCTGTTTCGTTATGGAAAAACAGTTGTGTATCTCAACATATTTATACTATGCAAATATACTCTTTCACATTTTGCATAGCATTAAGGGTATGTAAAAGGTAAGGGTATTCAAAATAAATGCAAGCGAAAACTGACTGCAGTCGAAGCCACGTGGATGTCACTGCTTCCATGCATTAAATATAATTATTTCTTTAATTGAAATATTTAGCGCAACAGCAGAAATAAAAAAAAAAATAATGAAAATGGAAAAAAACGAAATAAAAAATTGTTGACATTTGAACAAAAAGTCACGGCGATGTCGTTGTAACTGCGGTATTAACGAAATTGCATTGCATCAAGTTAAGTAATTCAGTTAATTGAAATCATTGAAAACATTAACGAAAACCTATAAAAATCAATCTGCTTTCATTTCGAATGCTGATTAAGAGACATAATGCAGCTGAGTGCTGGTAGAAAGGGAATTACGATGTGGAATCCAACAGTCTTGGACTCGATTGAATACGTATCTTGAAGATATAGTAATTTGCAGCTATAATGATTATGGAGTGTATATCCTTAGCCATAGAGATGCTGAGATTTTGTTCTTCCACTGGTAGCCTTCGTTGTAAACTGGAAGAGGAAAATCTAAGCCAAGGAACCCTTAAGGCACATCATAGCTTATTGTGCCGCCTTAAGCAGAGAAGGTTTAATATTCTAGGCTCGGGGCAAAACAGTTCTAACCAGGTCGCAGTGCATAAAGATACTTAATAGTAATAAATTGAGTGAAAAACGAAAGAATCAATTCAGATAACTTAATTGCGTTTCAGCATAAACAAATGCCATAAAAATATTGAATTTGTTAATCGAATTTATGTCAAGTCACAATTTATGGACTGATTTAATCAACAGTTGCCTGTTTGGTGGTCCCTCATGTCAATCCCAAAAGTTAACATTTGTTGTGGCAATGCGTTATTCCCACGTTCGCCAAGATATGAACTTCGACACTCCAGATCTTTAGTCAGGCCAGAGAAACTAGATTCCCACGGGCTTAGCGATGCCAGGGAGCCTTCCGCATGGAATCTGGGCTCTCAACAGTAAATCAAATACAAAATACCGGCACGTGCTGCGATAGTCACAGCTTTTCGAGGCAAGTTGCCTTGACCTGGTCTTAATCAGAAAACTTGCGAGTTGCTTTCGTCTCGTTGGGAGGGCATAAAAAGGCCACAGAACTTATGACAAAGCAGTTTGCAAATCCAATTGATAAATTTTTTAAGTTAAATATGGCAACGGCAACGGCAACAACTTGGCCTCCATCCAAGCAACCTCTCAGCGTTGATTGTAGCTGCCCATAAATCACAGACCCAAAACGACTCCTGCTCCAACTGCGTCTACGACTCCGTTTGTGGCACTAGCTGGCAGTCTGTTCTTCGGTTTGGTTGCTGCTGCTGCTGCTGATGCTGATGCTTCTGTTCCCTGCCATTCTAATCGCATTAAAACCTAAACGGCAAAATCTTTAGGACGTGTTCTTGTTAACTTTTACCAGGCGTTTCAGCCAAGGTAGAAACGACTTCTTTAACTGCGCCTTTGCCTTCCTTGGAGGAAGCTTAGCTTTTAAGGCGTGTGCCTCGACTGTTGGGTTCTATTTCTGACTTGGATATAATTAGTTTATCATGCAGTTTATAGTAAGCCGATTTATTTATACACTACTCTAACCAGAAGAAAGAAATGAATTAGATTACGAAGTAAGTCAGTTACAATAAACTAAAGCCACTTCAAAAAAATAAATAGTTCAACTGGATTTTTAATCTAAAAATGCTCTAATGAAAACATTGACATATATTTTCTTTTTAATGTTTATTTAATACCTTAAAAAATATCAGTTTAATTTGTTTGATTAATATAGCTTTTCTCATTACAATAATCGTTCAATGGACCTCTCGAAATTATCGATAATTCTTTATTTTGACATTTGTAAGGATATTCTGGCGACTTATTCAAATTTAATTTGCTTTGTATATTTATTTTGCATTTTAAACTTCTGAAATGATGAACGTATTTATTGTGCTGCATGAAATATTGATGGAAGCGGCAAGCTCAGAAACAGTGTGAACCGAAAGTTTTTGAACTGGCGCAAATTTAATTTTAACTTACTTTTGGCCTTGTGCTTTTGTCACCAATCTGCTGTCTCCGAGCGGCAGGAAAGAGAAAGTGAGTGAAAGAGAGAGAGATGGAGAGAGAGAGAGAGAGAGAGAGAGAGAGGGTTTCATACAGTGTGTGGGTGGGTGGTAAATGGATTTTCTTTTATGGCTGCTGTGGTCCTGCATTGTGTATATTTTCAGTGCCACTCTAGCGTATCCAGAGCCACCATCCAATCGCCTTTGGGGGTTAAGAACTTTGAGCTTGCCACAACTTTCTGGCAGAAGGTTGCCGGCTTGCCCCCTTCCTCTACCCAGCTGGATGCTGTTGCCGCATGTGACAACGTTTGATTGCTCATGAAATCGATCGATTGTCGAAACGTGTTGATTTTATTGTCATAGTTGTTGTTGTTTTTGTTTTTAATGTCGTTGCCCTTGTTATTGTTATTGTTGTTGCTGTGTCCCGCAAAATAAAAAGGTCAAAAGTTTCAACTCGTAAAAGTTGGCTTACAAAATGAAGTCCCCGGCTTTATATTGAAATTATTTGAATGCTACCCAAAACAGCTGCAACAGCCGCTGCCGCAGCACATTAAAAATACATGCAACACCCACTAGGCCTGAACTATGACATACCTAACTCCCTCCCTCCCTGCCTTCCCCTTGTCACCTGTCTGGCCCCGATTTCTCTGCATGATTAATCAAAGTCATAACTGATGATATGATTGGATCCACTTTCATGCCGTGATTCTGTGATTTGTGCAACGTTTCGCATTAAAATCATACTGATTGCTCCCAAATGATGGATGCCCCATTTGGTGGAAGCCACTCTCTCCTCTAATGTATACTCAATACTTGATACTCACAACTCGCTGCTCGCTCCTTTCCACTGCTCGTTTGCTCACTAATTAAAGTGACACCAAAATGTCAAAGACATTTCAGCATTCGCTAGTCGACAGCTCGACTCGCATTGGGGCAAGCAGCTGTCGTCACATGTTGCTGCTTAGCGCTGCTCGGAGCACATGGACATGGACAACTTGGGTGATTGATTGCTTGTTGATTGCACCCACAGGGATACGCCTATCCTGCTGGCAATCGAGGGGCACATCACATTCCACTGCGACTCGCTGCATACAGTGTATTTTTATGCCTTGATAATATTGGCGTCGTGCAGTGTCCTTCATGTTGTCCTTTTCCACGACACACTCGGAGCTGGAGCCTTGAAACTTGAACATATCTTCTCAGGGACCGACAGACATAATGTTAAAAGTGGAGTGTAATTTCCACACGGGTATAGAAAATTGATTAAAATCGATTATTGCAAGTTGATATTTGATATATATTGATTATTGCCATCTCCAACAATTTGGTTAGTAGATTGTTGGCGATGTCCTTCAAAGATCGTTATTGGCCTACAATAAAAAGTCAGTCACCTAATATACTGTTAATCGGCTTCACTAATCGATAAAATTAATTAGATAATCGCCAAAATTGATGTATCTAAAAGTGGAAATCGATAAATCACACAATTTTAGAGATATATTTAATATGATTGGAGGCCAGATCAGCAAATATCTCCAGGATTAAAAATAATTAGAAACCTCCTCCAAGGATTGTTAATTAATTTCTAGGCCTCACCTGTTCTTTGCTACCTGTTATTAGCTGTAATTAAATTGTTATCAGCGTATTCTAAAGTCGCTTCCAATTAGATTTCTTAAAAAAAAATGCGTTACTTTTCTTCAATATAATAAAAAAAGGTGCGAATAAATATTTAATTATTTCAGATGATATGCACAGGCTTAGTCTTATGTCATAAGATTCAATGATTATGTGCAACTTGTACTTTATTTTCCAACCACAACCACAACATTTCCAATGATATCAATGCAAATTTTAGACATTCCAATTGGAGTCCAATCAGAACTCAAACAATTTGCCGCCGCACACAAAAACCATTGGGGCATCATTAGCCAAAACACTTTGCCTTCAAGTGTGATAAATGTACAAAAACTGCTGCCAAATTGCGCAAAATATTTGTGGCGCAACCCCCCAACCACCAACGATTTGTGTGTTTGTTATTGCTTTGGCGCTATTAGTGCCCCTCCCACCCCCTGCATCCGTAGCCCCCCTTCCGCCATTCCGTCCATCAGCTGTGCCTAGTCGCTTTGTAAACAGGCCGCAAATTAATTGATTGTACATCATTTATAAGGCACGCGTCGACCCGCTCATCTGCCCCTCGCTCCCTGCCCAACAGCATTTCTCTAATGTAGTGTAGTGTAAACAAAAAAGTGACGCATACACCATGTGGCACATAGAAAAAAGAGAACACAAAATGAGGAAAACAAAATCAAAGCCAATCGCAATTGCTATGCAAAATACACGTGAATATCATTTACTTTCACATTTTGTGTGGCGCTTCATTGGTTTCTGCCCCTTGTGCAACACTCTCTGCTTGGTAGCGTGCAAAAATGTCAAGTGACACAAGAAAAAAATGAAAATTTCTCGCACATTTTTATGGGCGCCTTTGCAAGCGTTTTTCCAACGCTTTTGAGTATTTCAAATCTAATTTATGACATTGAATCTATTTCAAGCGGGTGTGTACTTGTGTGTGAGTGTGTGTGTGAGTGTGTGTGTGAGTGTGTGTGTGAGTGTGTGTGTGTAAGTGTGTGTGTGTGTGTGTTTAAGTGTATGTTCTCCGTTGGTGTTGTTCTTGTTTTTTTTCTGTTCCTTGCGGTCAGCAACGATTTTTCATATTTTCTGCAGTTTTTTTTATATCCTTGTGTTTTTTTATCCCTCTATTTTTTGCGCTTTGCCTTTTGGTCTCGACCCGGTCGCCAGTTCGCTTTTGATGTCCGCTGTCGGTGGCAAGAAATCGCACCCAAGTCGCAGCCAGCACAGAGCAATCCAAGTTTCCGCTTCTTTTTCTCTTTTTCATTTTCATTTTCATTTTTATTTTTATTTTAGTTTGTATCTTCGTCGCTATTGGCCCTGTCCAAATGCCAAATTGAAAATTGATGAATGTCCTTGATTGAATTTGATAGGTGCCAAGCACTCAGTGCGGCTATTAATCTCCGCCTAACTTATGATCTGCCAAATACCCAAATACCCATCATCAACAGTTTGCTCTGGGTGTGTGTTTGGGCCTGTTTAGCTGACACTTCAATGTGGTTAGATTGCCATGACTATTACTTGTACCATGGCACAGTACACCTGTTGACCCTGTAAATGTCTATTTCTACACGTAACTTGATTCAAGTTTTATTTTTATTTCTCTTTGTATAAATACGCCGAGACATCAAATCTGGCATTGAAGTTCCTATATTAACTTCATTACATTTTCACGACACCTTCGCCAGTTTTTCTATTATACATTTGAATCCATTCTAGATTGCAATCAAAGTACACTTTTATTGTACATCCTGATGATACTTTGCTTTACATTTCCTATATTTACATTCGCGACATTTCGTGATTCCATTAGGAGTCTGGTAAAATTACCTCAGGATTTAAACAAAGCAATTTGCGATTTGAATTTAATAATAATTCATTAAATATAAGGCAGGCCATAAGTTGTTTCTACAAACAGCCAATCAAATTAGACACAAATGTAAAAGTTATTAATGATTTCATTAGTCCTTTTATTTGTTTGTAACAAGGTTTGAGAAATTAATCATAAGAGTATTTGAAATAAGCGCTTATCCACTGTCTGTGATTTTAATATAACCATTTTTCTTATAGTATTGCTACAATATTATATAAATAATTGAAAAACACACAAAATACTCAATTCGAATTATTCTTTTTAGACATGTTGGTATTGAATTCGGGCTAGTGGATCTTATAGGGGAATATGCAAATCTCTTATTTTGATTTCTGCCAAGCCATTTTGCTATTTACTTAATTATCTTTTAATGAACCAATAAGTTCAGCTAATGCTCTATTAACTTGCTTGTTGGATATATAGAAATATATAACACTTTAGATTAATTTGCAGTAATTCATGCAATTTATAGAGTTTTTAAATACTACTTTATTGTATTCCCATTCCTCAACCTATAGCTATAACTATACCTCCACCTATATGTATCTAACTTTCTTTGATGATTTATTCATCTTACAACCCAATCACTCAGACAAACCTGCTGATTCGTAAGTACTTTAAATATTGTGCCCCGTGAGTTCCTGTGGCAATTAAACATGTTGGGCACGTCAGGTTTCAATGACATCGATGCCGCGGACGGCAGTCACGTGCCGCAGATATTGAAAATTGAATCGGTGCCATTAATGCGCACAAATCTTGACTTTCAGCTAACGTCAATGCGATAATGGAATCAGCAGGAGGAGAGGCAGGAGCAGCAGGACCAGCAGGACCAGCTGGAGCGGGAGTTAGGGGATTGAGACGAATATGGAGCGACGGTGACTTTGAAGCGACAGATGGCGGAATCTGCTTTGAATTTTTCAACATTTCCGCTTATTATTTTACGTGTCGGATTTGCGTGCCACGCAGCCTCATGCAATGGGGCATATTGCAGAAGGTGCGTTCTCTTATCGGGGGTGTGAGGGAGGCACATCATCATTTATTGTTCATGTTTATGCATAATAAAATATGTGCATTCAAATGCAATAACATTTTAATCAAATTATTTGCATATTATGGCAATTGTGAACTTCCCCCACTTTTTGGCAATTTAAAATACCATTTTTCGGACATGTTTAAGCCAAGTGAAAACATTAAATGCAACTGCTAACTGTAATTATAACTGGTAACTGTTTATAGTGTCAACTTTGGCAAATTTACATAAAGTTGCCATACGTTAGTTATGAACAATTGTTTAGTAATATAAAAAAAATTGTAATTCTGCGAAAATCCAGCACATTTTAATACCCGCACTTAAATCATTGCCATAAAATATGAAAAAAAAAACTAATATTAACAATTCCAACTGAACCTAAATTGTTATAAACAAGTTTTTTAATTGCTGCACTAAAACAGTTTTTTCTTTCTGTTAAGTATGATTTATTTGCAGTAGAATTTCTGTAAAGCTTAAAAAGTAACAACACAAAATACCAAACCGCATTTTGAGCTTTTAAAAGTATTTAAATAAAATAGTTTACATTTAATGAGTAACAAAATAATATTTGGATTGATTTTCCATTCTTTTTTATTTATTTTTTTGTTGTTGTTTGATGCAGAAAATAGCTAAATAACAATATAATTTATTTGCATACTTGTATATATTTATTTTTTTGGATTTTTGATTTTTGATTCCAAAAATAATTGCAGTTTGTGAATGGCAATTACTCTGTGTGTAATTATGAACTAATAATTAAAGAGCCCTCATCACCCACTCAGACACACACAAGCGCACTCCCCCAACTGGTTTGTTGTGCTTGTTTCGCTTGATCTAGTAAAAATATAAATATTTGCATAAGCAGAAACAAACAAACCAAATTTCTAAGCAACAATATTTCCCGACGCATTTTCCGACTCGCTCTCTCTTTCGTTCACTCACAGAGTGGGAGAGGGAGGGAGGGAGAGGGAGAGAGTTGGCCAACGTTTTTATGACTGCAGTAACTTTGCGCCATAAAATAGGATTTCCTACTGAGCCTATTCACAACTTTTCGCATTAGACTTAAGCGCAAAGCTCGCCGCCAGCTTCCGGAACACTGTCCCCCTCTGCCCCTGTTTCTATTTCCTATTTTACCATCCAAAAGGGGTCAAAACCGTGGCAATTGCAAAGACAGCAGCGCCAAGCGTTTTGCCTTCTGGCCCCGTCCAAACAACACACACACACATGCACACATACAAGGCAATAAAAAACCTATACACATGTGAAATGCCGGCGGGATTTATGGACGCCGCGCATTCACAGTTACAGCGTAATTCCCCTCCCCACCCCTTCTCTCCTATCCTATACACCATCACTCTTTGCGACGGCTTCTGGCCAAACTTTTGTTTTCCTTTTTCTTCCACTTTTTTTTTTTCGTTTGTTTTATTTTTAATAACCAGTCAGATAGCAAAACGAACCGCCAGCCGCTTGTGGTTGTCAGCTCTGCGGTTAACGGATTTTTAAAATAATAAAAAAAATCCATCAAAAAACATATAAAACAACATTTTTTTTAGACCAAACGAATTATGACGTTGGGAAGCAAACTGCGTTTTTAAGTAAATTACTCAGATTTTAGAGTTTTTAAAACAAGCTTGTTATTATCAACATTTAATTTAATATTTTTTTAAATTGAAAACAAACACAATTTCAGGTTGATAATTTCCGATTGGCAACTGGTTGTACAAATTCATGGATTGGATTTTAAAAATGTATCAGAATTATTTATTTGCAAATTCTTTTCATGTTCACATTTGGGCATTTTTCTGTGAGTGGTATGAAAAGCATTTTAATGAAATGAAAACAATTTGGTGCATTTGAAAATGTGTTTATTGTGTCGAAACGTATACAAAGATGAGGAAACTCATGAAACGTGTTTTGGTCTGCAAATGAAAAACATAAAATACAAAATGTGGAAAAAACATTGGCTTTAAGTCAGCAGCCTGCTTAAGCCCGGGCACAACCCCCAAAGACCAACGCAGGCCAACTGGCAAATAAATCAACATCGATAATATCGTGCGTCCTTTTATAATAAAAATGCTTTATATGCTTAGATGGTAGGACTGACTCCTTCCGGACTGCCTTGCCAGTTTTCCTCCTGCCTGCCTGCCTGCCTGCCTGTCTGCTGAGTCGAGCAAATCCCAATAAATTGAAAAACAAAATCATTCAATTCAATGGCAGCAAATCAGGCGTAGGCGAGAGAGTCCCATAAAAAGGGTTGAGAGTTGTGGCTGTTTGAGGGGAGTCTGGTGCATGGTATGTTCCAAATAAGACATCAAGTGTCAGAAAGCAGTAGGCGATCGGATGTAGCAAACGCTGCACGCTGCGAATTTCCCAAAAATGAAGATATAACTTTCTTTACACATATTTTTCTCAATATTTTCTGATGAAAATGTTAAAATTGTTTAGGTTAGGGCTTAAATTCAATTTTATCAGTTAGATAAAGGCATATATTATAAACGTGTGGAAAAGTGTTTCTTTTTATACCCTGAACCCATTAAAAATGGGTAAAAAGGGTATAATGGTTTTGTGCAAATGTATGTAATTATACCCTGAACCCATTAAAAATGGGTAAAAAGGGTATAATGGTTTTATGCAAATGTATGTAACAGGCAGAAGGAAGCATCTCCGACCCCATAAAGTATATATATTCTTGATCAGGATCAATAGCCGAGTCGATCTAGCCCTGTCCGTCTGTCTGTCCGTCTGTCCGTCTGTATGAAAACGCGGATCTCAGAGACTATAAGAGCTAGAGACTTCAAATTTGGAATATAAGATCTCGTATACCAGGCGCAGATCAAGTTTGCGTTATTTTATCGATAACTGCCTCAGTTTCTGAATTATCGATACATTTAGATTTTCGATAGCAGTAAATTCCACATATCTCTCACAATTTAATGGATACAGTCACCAATTTTGGTTGGTAGGTTGTTGGCGAGGTCCTTGAAAGATCGGCATGTGCCACGCCCACCTCCGACGCCCCCATCACCCCCGCCCCTAAAATTTTCAAATGGCTATATCTTCCGCAGTTTTTGAGTAGGGAACGTCAAATTTGGTAGGTATATTACTGGTAGTCGCCTTTAAGAACCGATAACAAATTTGTGGTGCCACGCCCACACCTGCGCCTATAATCGACAATTCCGATTGTAAATCGATAACGCCCTATATCTCCGAACATTTTAAAGATAGAGTAACCAAACTTGGAAGGCAATTTGCTGGTAACCTCCTCCAAAGATTGGCATACCAATTTTTGGACCACGCCCACATCCGCCGCCCCCAGGAACTTCGTCCCTAGAAATTTAAAATGCGCATATCTGCCGTAATTTGCAAGCTAGAGTCGCAAAATTTTGCAGGTATGTTACTGGTAACTCCCCCAAAGATCGATAAAAAAATTGGATGGCCACGCCCACTCCACCTACCTAAACCGATACACCTGTTGGTGTAAATCGATAAACCCATATATCTCGCGCAATTTGAAAACTTAAGTCACCAAATTTTAAAGGTATATTGCTAGTAACACACCTCCACTCCCGCCCACAAAAAACGAAAAATGCCTGTATCTCCCTCAATTTAAGAGCTACAGTTACCAAACTTAGAAGGTATATTACTAAGATCGAACTCCAAAATATTTTGGGCCACGCCCACTCCCGCCCACAAAAAACGATAAATGCCTGTATCTCCCGCAATTCAAGAGCTACAGTTACCAAACTTAGAAGGTATATTACTAAGATCTGGCCACGCCCACTCCAGCCCCCAAAAACGATAAACCTATAATGCATTTAAAGCTTGGTTCAGGGTATATGGTAATCGAGCTCACTCGACTACAGCGTTCTTACTTGTTTTCATTTCTAGCTGTTTCCAAGAGTAGTCGGTGAGCTTAACTGTAAGCCATTTTGGCTTTAAGCAACAAGCCGTTAATTGAACTTTGGCCTATCAAATTGAAGCCATACCCGTCGGAAATTTGTGGTCATAATTGGCCTTTCAACCCGCAGGTTTGCATTCACCGTTGGGGCATCAGGGTCGCGTAGGTGCAAAGGTCATCAAAGTGGTTGTCAAACTTTTCGTCAGTCACGAGCAAACTTTGCCCTAAAGTTAAGTAGCGAAGAAATTCTTGAACAAAGAAACTAATTGACTTGGATTAACGCTTTGGCATTTTCTCATAAATCTCTCAATTGTAGCCAAATGCTGGGCATACGATTTACTTTCAAGGTTTTTGTTTCTCAAATGCGATGTGGCAGGGGCACTCTGCTTTAAGTTGCTTACAAAATCAATAGGCAAACAAGCGAAGTGAACACGCCCCCCACCGCCCCTAAAACAATTCACGTTTCCTTTTTCCGTTACATTCTCGTATATGCTTTTCCTGCAAACGTTGGCAAAAATTTATTGTGTGTGAAAATGTGTTGACTTCAACTCAAAAGTTCCCTCTCACTCTGACGCTCCTTGTCTATCTGTCTATCTGTCCATCTTTGTATCCTTGTATCTGTCTCGGTGTCTGGCGAGTGCCAAGTTGGATTTATATCTGTGTCTCCCTCGCTCATTGTTTGGTCAAGTTATCGTGCGTGGCGCTTTACGATGTGCTCCTCGCCCGCTCCTGGTTAATACTGCAAAGTGATTTCGCATTCGGTACTGCGGGACTTGTCTGCAGATTTATGGCCGCCTTTGATGTATGCTTATCCCTTTTCGCTGACTGTGTATTTTCAAATCCACAATCTCTGGCTCCCTGGCTCCTCCATTCCAAATGCAACTCGGACCGAGAGAACTGCGCAAATCCTGAGTTCGGTTCTCGGCTGGTGAGCATAAACAAATGATTGCTTGGGTAATGGGACTAGGAAGCTTAAGCTTGCCAAGAAAACGAAAACGTTGTCCCGCTATTAAAAATCACTTTGAGCATTCAGCCGTAACTCAAAAGGAGGGCAACAACATGTCAGAAGAAAAAAAAATTATGATAAATTGTAGTTTAATCTGTAGAAAATTATGCAAATGTTAAAAAATAACTGATGATAAAAAGAGGGAGGGAATCATTTTTCCATTCCAATATTCCACTACACTTTTAAGAGCATACGAAATTAATTTGTGTTCTTTTTGCTTCAAATACATTAAAATATTTTTTAAAATTGCACATAATTATTCTCTTTTAGTTTTTCAACATGATTTCCTTTTGCGTTCCTTTTGGTCGTGGCAAACTGATCTAATAAGTCATTATATCCTTTTGTCGTTAGGGAAGTTAAGCTCGTCTCACAGAGAATTTGGTTAATGCTAAAAACGTCAGGGACCTAGTGGAAAGCGAAAAGGGTTAGCGTAAAATGGTCTCAGAGTTGGTCTCATTATTTGAACATTTCATTTATCTTCTTGAATTGATGTAAACGTAATGAAAATTGGATTATGTTGTAATCATTAGGACAAGTCGTTGACCGACCCAAGACAAAGAACATAAAAACACAAAAAAAAGGCTTAAAATAATTTTAGTTGCTGCGACTTTCCGTATTTTTTTTTTATTTATTTTTATTTTTTTGCATTAAAGCCATGCTGTAATTTGTTGAATTTTCTGTACGAAGTAGCAACATATTTACTTGATTTATGTTCGAGCCACAACAAACCAACAATGTGCCAATAAATCACTGGTTGGGTGTGGTGGGGTGTGGTGGGGGGGTGGGCGGTGTTTTGGGCAGGAGATTCACGTTCTGACCGAAAGGTCTTACGACAGCTCAGCCGCGCGCAAATCTAATTGCAAAGTTTTGTAAACTGGGCCAAAAGAAGCCCCAAAAAACACCCAAGACACAATCCTCCATGCCGTCATTATCAATGCGATGGGGCACTTCCTATCCCACCCTGAGCAGCCCATTTGGAACCGCACATTCTCCACATCCACCCCTCGTTTTTCCTCCCTCCTCCCTTCTTCAACCACTCCCATCCCCTATTCATTTTAAGCTCGCACTTGCCGCATTTCACTTTCGTTGGCTCCGCGTTGGGGGTCCGTTCTGGCGCCAAGTTTACGCTAATTTTAAAGCCATCAATTTGATGGCATTTTGAGCGTTTAAAGTCTGTTTTCAACAATGTCTGATATTTGATACAACAATTATATAAATGCCGTATGCTTATGTCAATAGACAAACAACCAGAGCCGATAACAAGGCCAGCGGCTTAGTCTCTCTCTCTCTCTCTTTCTTCCCTGTCCCTGTCTCTCTTTTTCTGTTATTGAAATAATAGCCTGAGGCACAAAAACAGCAAATTATTATTACGGATACGTTTTCTTTTTTTAAACGAATGGGAGTGGGGTGTTTATTTAAGAAATCAGGGCTGGCAATTATATTAATGAAAAATATAATATAATATTAATTAATTTTCTTAATTCAAGGGCTATTATTAATTGGAGCAAATGTATTTCCAATTAAAAATGCATCCAAATTAATCTTTTTGTATAATACTTGTAACATTTATGTATAAATAAAAATAATATAATAATTAAAATATTTTGCTACACTTCAAGAATACTTACACTTTTTCATTTGTTTAATATTCTATACTATTGATTCTTGTTCCAACCTTTGAAACTCATAAGATCCTCTTGCGATATGTTTTTGAGTTGCCATTTTTTAAATGGCTTTTCACGGGAAGTAAAATAAATATGCAAATACTTGGTAATTGTGGTTGAATTCAATTGGTTTCGCTCCTAATACTGTATTATTCAAACTAACAAATATTTGATTGCTTGCTCAAATTGTGTTGTCTCGAGCAACTATTGTGAATCACTTGAGGGCACAGTTGTGCCCAGCCCTGGGTGTCAGAGCCAAAATTGTGGCGAGGGTGTCCTTAGTGTTATACTAAAAATGCACAGCACAACAAATCCCCAAATCCCCGCTAGCAAATTTATTTTAATTCACTTTTGGACGTAGCCGTCGCCTCGTTTGCCTTCTGTTTTTTTTTTCTCCTCTTCGTCTTCTTGGCTTTGACATTGCCAATTTCCTGGGCCATAGCTAGTACCGTTTGGTCCTTGGGCTGCTGTGAACCACGTCTTGGCGACTGACACTTGGCGACATTGAAATGAGCACTTAAGGCAAATACGCCAAGGGCCATAGGCAAAGGCAAACAACAAACAGAACTCGCTGTGTTATCAAATGTATTTTTATGCTCTTTTGATTTTTATGGCCCTGCCAGCAACAACAGCAACAACTCTCTGGACAGTTGATAAGTGAGCTGGGGGGGAATAGGAAAATGCGCCCTCGCCTTGCGATTATACGCATTGCCATCGGCTGGAGAAACCACCCACGGACAAGCCGAATAGTGCCCCTACAGATACTTAAAATTAAACAAATTACAACACAGCCCACAAAAAACAAGAGAAGAGAAACAAAAATTGTCTTGACTGTCGTCGAATTGTCCTGAAAGCTGTCAGTCGCATCGTCAAGGATATTCGCGCTGTGCCGTCGAGCGCGTGCCCATATTAAATGTGCCGTGAAATAAATCCAACCAGAATTCGCACACTGTGTAGGACAGTGTTGCAAATGGCCTTCAGCAAATGTCCCTCAGTCCATCAGTTCAAACAGTTTCCCATCTCTATTCGTGTGTACAGAGAAATCTCAATCTGGGCTGGCTATTGTTTATTATTAGATACAAAGCGGCAATTGAAATGCAGACTGTGAAAAATGTTAACAATTTAAATAGAGATAACATAAAACAAGAAATTACGCTTATTTTGGGAAAGCCGAAGAAAATTTGGCCTTGAAAAATGGTAATAATATCTGCATTTGAGGAGTTTGAAATATTATTAAATATTATTCTGTATCGGATCTATTTCAATCCGAAAGTTTAAGTCTTTCGATTGAATATTCCCAGGGTCTGAAGATGATGATTAAATTTTTCCCTAATGTGAAGAAATAAATGAAACGAATATTTTGTGCGGAAATCTTGGTAAAAATATCTTTTGATTCGCGAACAAAACTCTTGAGAGCAAATAAAAAGCAAAAATAGGCCAAGTCTTAACAGTATAGCTTTACACAGATGTACCAAAGTGTACATTTGTATATTATCGTTATTATATATTGTATATAAGCTGTTGTATCATTTACCCTCATCAACCAAATACAGCTAGTAAATTTGGCGGATCTTGAGGCATTTGTCAAATCAACACTTCATAATTATTGAGCGAAAGCCAAACAAAGGAAATTAAATACCAAATACAGGACAATGAACCAAGATGGGCTAGAATTGGTGTTTCGGTTTGTGGATTGGGGGAGGTGGACAGTGGGCAGTGGGAAGTGGGAAGTGGGCGTGGGCTTTCTTGACGTTGCCACATGATTTACTAAATACAATTTGGGGCAGCCATTGCTAATTTATGGGTGCTGGACATACTGGCCAAGAGAATGGACTGAAATGGAATGTGGAACTTGAACTCTCGACCACTTAATGCCCCAGCAATGTAATAAAAATCCTGGCAAATGGTCAAGGACGCTGGACGAAGCAAAGCCAAATAAATGTGCCGTTAAATATTTAGTTGATTTAATTATGTGGACAGTTTAGGGGGGAAATCGGCGGCTCGGCGCAGGGAAAATGGTCATTAAATCAACCCAAACTACACATAAAATTTACGAGCCCCAGCATTTCGGGAGGGTCGGAGTAGCTCCTTATGTGGAATGCCTTTGGTTATCTGTTGCTAGACGCTTATTTATTACAGCTGCCATATGCCATATGCCATATGACATGAAGGGGGGGCGGGCCAAGTGGGTGGTTCTTGGTGGGTGGTGGGACTGGGAGCATCTGTTGTTGTTGTTGTTGTTGATGATTGTGTTCTGTGGTCCCTTGTTGTTCTTCTGTTTTTTGTAAATTAATTAAACAAATAAAATAATATGTCAGTAACAGCAGCAAAAGGCAATAAATACTAATTTGCCTGTTTCAACACAAATGTCATCTTTGTGCAAAGATAACCAAGGCGGAGATCCCCAGATACACCACATACAATTGTGTGCGTGTGTGTGTGTGTGTGATTCATCCTGTTGCCAGGACAACCACCTCTCTGGCATGCCCTGCGGTTGGAAGAGTCTCGAGAATGATATGATGTGCTCGGCTGGGTTATTAGTTGCTGTGGTCAACCAGACGAAATTCAATCGTAGGCTTTGTCTTCCCACAGCCTGCTTCTTGGCTGTTTACACATCAAATATTTACTTGTAACTTTGTAAGCCTCTTAAGTTAAAGCTCTTGCCAACATTTCATTCTGGCCTCAATCGAAGATTATTGAAAAATATGAAATGCTAAATTAAAATTGTGCACAACTTGTGTAGAGAATCCTTAAGCAATTCAGATTTCCATTAGTTGTCGAAAATCAAAGACAATAAAACACTGCTCAAGGAACAAGTTCTGAAAATTTATATTAATATGAAACCATGCTGCAATTAAAACTTATTCGAATGTGCCACAAGAATGTGTGGAGGCACCAATAAATCATTATCAAATTGATATTAAAACGTGTTTGTGGTGAAATGCTGCCAAATATTGTTGAAGAGGAAAAACAGCCTGAAAAAATGAATATACTGAATAAATAAACAAATGTTAAACTAGTTGTTTTCCTTAATGAACAATAAAATTAATTGCACTTTAAATATAAAATTATTTTTTAAGCTTTGCTGTCATCTTCTGTTCAATCAATAAAAATAAATGAAAAATAAATAAATAAATATAATTTTAAAGCTGTTGTCAAATGTGATTCAAGCAGTTGGTCAGCGCTTTGCTCAAAGTTCTCAAGGTTCAACTGAATAAACATTTATGTGTTCGTATTAAAAAGGACACACACGCACATTAACGCACACTATCAAAGCAGACGCACACACACATACACACACACACACACTCAGACACACCCGTCTTCTTCTTCTTACAAGGCCGATGTGTGGCGATGTGGGGCAAAAAAAAAAAAATGTGAAGCGTGTCAAAGGCAAAATAACGGACGAGACTCCCACAATAACGCGGCAGGGAGGCGTGTCAAACACACACACACACACACACACATATACTGTGTGTTGGGTAAAAGTTATTGTTGGTAATATCAACACTAAAAGTGTTTATGATATGAAAAATGTTGACAGCAACTGCAGAATGGATATGCTGCGCATCAGAGGGAGACAGTCAATGCCTAACATTTACACACATTCACACACACTAACACACACTAACACACACTCACACACTCACACACACACTCAGCTTCATATAGTGACTTGTATTATTGCTCTCGGTGTGCGCTTTTGTTGTAGTTTTTATCGCCATTGCTGACTTTGATGAAAAATATGATTATGTCCTTTATGCGAATGCCTTGCAGTAAAAATAATAATAACATACAACACGCGCACACACACGTACACACACACACACACACACATGCAAGCACAGAGACACATGTACCTACAACTGCCCCGTTTGGCTCTCGTATCTGGGGCTCTCTATCTCTCTCTCTCTTTATTTTTGGCAACGTTTTTCATGACTGTGTTCTTGACTTTATTGGCTGCCAGCTCGCTGCAGGCGGAAAACTTTGTTGTCGTTTTCCGCTGGTTCAGTTTCTGTGTTTGTTGCTGTTGTTGCTCACAAGCGCAGCGACTATGTCACTGTCGTCATATGTTTGCTTTATTATCGCTATTCCCTCAACCCGTAACAGCTCTAACACCAACCATAACAATAACAGCAATAAGTGCAGCGAATCCGTTGACCCATAAACTCACAATGTTGCAGGCCACGCCTCCGCTCGACATGAGGGCACGCCCACTCCCCGCCAGCCACCAGCCAGCCACTTGTCCTCTGCTTGATTTCACTTGCTAAATGGCAGGTACGACTCTGAGGGACTTAAAATTATAGCTACGTGTAAAACTCAGCTCAGCCCTCGACAAATGCTCTGCACAGACTCTAATCTTGCCCAGCTCTCAGTCGAAAGTGTGTGATTTTCTTGAGCTCTTCATTTTTAGTCTTGACTGTTGCTGTACACTATTCTACCAAATTTATTTCTTTCTCATCTGAGTAAATATCTTTAATATATTTCAATAGATTTTATAAAAAATAAATAAAATATTTAATCAATAATCAATTGTTTTATTCCCATTATATATAAATTTAGTTAATTCTTATCACAAATGATTAAACAGTTTATATTTTGATTTTTCAAATTTTAATTCTGCAGTAGAGATACTTTCCTTCCTAAGTCTGTAGTTGATACTCTTCTTAGACAGTAGCAAAGCTCGTCAAAAGTAAACCGAATTGCTACAAAGTAGTTGCCACGCATTATATTAAGCAAAAACTGAGAAAACTTTTTTTTTTGCTAATTACACACGCATACACACTGTAAGCCAAGATGAGGAGCGAGGGGTGAGGAATGAGGTGCATTCATTTCTGAGAGGGGTTCGGCTGCAACACGTGCACTGCAAAAACTTCATTTTCTTACCACACTCTACCCAAATGGAGCATATGCACTAGATCAAATTTAGAGCAGGCAAGCGAAAACTAAATAATCATACTTAGTTTCATAGTTGCTTATTTTTTATATTAATATACCTATTAATACAGCTACTTTTATATTAATATAATTATTAATACAGCTACAGCATTTAGATATTTCAATTTCAGATGTAAATTAGGAGTTCTCATGCTTACCCGTGATAAGAAATCCGTATTTAATACAAGGTATATTATACAATACAATAAATAAATAATACTGAATTTTTTATATATATAAAGATTAGCAACAATTTTTTTTCTATTTCATTTTATATTTCTGTTTCAATATAGTAATTCATTAACAATGTCTTTTGTCTTTTAAAATTTAAAATGTAAGCTACAAACTCATTTCATTCTTGGAATACATTCTTATCTAAGAATACATTCTTGATAGAATCTGTTGTGCGTCTCTGTTAATTTTTGAGACATTTTAATGATTATTTTTTATTGTAACTGAAGGAGTATTAAAGCGGAGCCTTTCTTAAGCTTCTTTCAATACCCTGTAACACTAAGCAGACATTTGTCATAAGAAAAGAGTGCATTTGCAGAACTGCCCATGTTTGGGTGCAAAACATGTTAAAGAGAATTTTGCCAATAAAAGTGGAATATATTTAACAACTGGGCTTAGGGTATGTGGTAGTCGAGCTCACTCGTCTATTTGTTGTAAGTGTTTCCGCTTTGTAGGATTTTTTTCAGTTTTAGGGAGATAATTACAAAAAATGTTTTGCGTGCCGCGTGCAGAGTCACAATGGGCCGAGTATAATTATGACTCCTGCTGGGGCTTCAGTCGGGGTTGCTGGGGAGATGGTAACGGTTAAGAGTATTTTCTTTTTTATTTTGTTTTGTGTTCCTTTCATTCTTTCTTTCTGTCGTTGTTTTTTTTTTATTTTTTATTTATTTTTTTGCGCGCTGGTTTGTTTTTATGCACTGCGCGTGTGTTTTGTGTTAAATTTGTTGCTTAATTTGAAAAGGCAGCCCACGTAGATAAGACATTAAAAAGAAACAGATACCACAGAGAGGCAAGAACAAAAAGAACACCAAAGTTTCGCGTACTTAAAGCAAGTGGTTGGGACGGGGCGATGAGAAGGGGTTGGTGACTGCAGATTTGGGATGTTCCCAACCAACAGAAGAAGCCAGCAGTGTCTAAGCCAAAATTCAATCTGCACTGTTTACAGAACCTTTCCATTTTCCAATGCAAATAAATCTAGATGAGGGGCACATGCAACACACATGTTGCACTCTCTGGCCCACCTGGCCACACTTCTGACAAAATTGCAGATTTCATTTAACATTTCTTTTTCTATCATTTCGTTCGATGTCCGTCTAAAACCTTTGCTGCACTGCCACCATATCAACCTGCCGATCCCCCCCAGCCTGCCAGCCCCTTGCAGCATGCAGCCCGCACCCTGATGCTGTCCATACCTTTGATGGCTTGCCAAACAGTTGGAATATGATTTTTGCAATTTTCGCATGAACTCAACCAAAAAATTAAACTTGACTACTGTGCAAAATTGTAAAGTTTTTAATATGTTCGAAACGGAAATCCAATTCCCTCGTGTGTGTGTGTGTGTGTGTGTGTGTGTGTGTGTGTGTGTGTATGAGGAATGGTGTGGGAGCTACGAAATTGGTCTTTGGGGGCGTGTCAGTTGCCCCTCGTCATGCTTGTCAATCTGTGCGCCAGTCAATAAGCAAAAAAATTTCGACTCTTTTATAGTCTTTCGCTCTCTCTCTCTCTGTATCTATCTCTCTCTCACTCTCCCTCTCTGTATCTCAATTTAGATCCCTACAACAGTGTCTGTAATTTGAAACTCTCGCTCTGTCGCCGCTTGGAATCATTTCAAATTATTTTAATTGAGGCATTCTAATCAGCAGTCACGCATGCACTTACGATATGTTGTTGTTGTTGTTGTTGGGGTTGTTGTTGTTGTTGCCGTTGTTGTTTTTGATGTTGTCGCGTTTTCGCATAAATTGCTGAGAAGCCTCCCGCTCATCCTCGACCCCCCTTCTATAAATGTCCTGCTGCATGTTGGCACAGAATTTAAATTTATATTTCTTGTTTTTCTTTCAAAGCCTAAGCAGACGATTTGGGTATATTCATTACAGTTATTACTTTGGGTACTGTATTTATATATATATATATATGTTTTTAAAAAATTTTTGAAAATCTTTATTTATTTGCTTTAATTATGTATGCTACATAAGCAGATTTTATATTTATTTCTTTACAAAAGCTTATCCCTTAGGCTTATCCAATCTCAACTCCGTTATACTACTTATGTTATATGTCTATTCTTTTAGGGTATCCAAATTTCATTTTACATTTTGGAATCGGGCTCCTAACTGCTTATGGGCTGTGTTGTTGTTGAGTTGAGTGGGTTTTAGGAGCTGCCATTAGTTCAACTTGGTTAAGTCTAAGGCTTGGGGTACGTAATTTATTGACGTGTTTCTATGTAACGATTTTTTACTTGGACATGCATGTATATATATACATATATATAATATACATATACATATATGTATATGCATGCAAGCTTTATATATGTTTATATATATTTTTAGGCCAACATGCGCGCTTAGCCATAAATTGTTTCGGCCAGCATAAAAAAGCATATGGAAAGAGACCGTTGCGCTAAATTTCATTTCATGCAGCGCTGCGCTCCACAAAATATCCTTGTCGTTCTCATCCTCGTCCTCGTCCCCGTCTCCGTCCTCGTCGCCATAGTCATAGTCTGGGTCAAGTTGAGTAAGTGCGTACAAGGGAATTTATGGCACCCGCTCTCCTCCTCCACCTCCACTTTCTCCCCATCTCTGCTACTGTGTCAGTTTGGTCTTTTGGTAACACATCCCAACACCAGAAGCACACTTCATAAATTAGAGCATTCAAGTCGCCGGTTAATTGAGTTCAAATATGCAATTACACATGTGTTTGTTAGTTTTTGCTTCTGGCCTTCATATGCTTATAATAAATCAAATAATAAAATGCTCATGTTTTAATTAAGGTAGCTAAAAAAAACATATAAAAAAGTATGTTAAGGCAACATGCGACTAGGATATACCCTGCCCCAAACTCTAAATATATAATTAAAGTATACAAATAAAATATATAATTATATGAATACTTTTTTTTATTCATCATTAAATAATACTATGAGTATGGAAAATATTTAAAATACGAAAATCTCAATTTATATAGCATATACAAATTAATGCTATTTTAATTTTGCGTACTTTTGAAGAGTATATAGTATATATGTTGTACCGTTTTTTTCGAGTTTTTATTTATTTTTAACAAGTTTTACGAGTTTTTTATTTTTAAACTTAGTTGCCAGAACGTATAACTGTTGTTGACAGGTGATTGCTATTTTTTTTCACATTTCGCATGCAATTATAAAAGAATTCAAATGAATATTTGACATTTTGGTTAAAACATATGCTTTTGTTGTGCTTAATTTTATTAAAAGTAGAGAGCACTAGAATTGTGTGTAAATATTTTTAAAACGAGGAATCTAAAATTATAAAGAACAGAACTTAAGCTATATTAAATTTGTTTAATTTATTACAAGTCTTGTTTCAATTATAAACGCTACAAACACTTTCTAAAGTCCCGATTACCCACTGTGTCAGTTTAAATGAGGACAGGGTATTAAAAAGGAGCATGTTTTGTTAATTTACCTAGCGAACAAAAAATGCGGTCAGTTTTTAATTAAAACTTAAATAAAATGTCATAAAAAGTGTCATTTATTTGATTGTTTAAATTTCTATGAAATCCTTAACTTTTGACTATTTTATAGACCTTACGCACGTTTCAAATCATTTGAATGCTAAACAAAATCCAATATTAACCTAAAAACTTCAGCTAATTGCGTTGACAATGCGACCGACAAAAAACCCCATCCGTTTGTCCGTGGGGCGTGGCACCGCCTTCTGTTAATGAACATCGATTTGGCCGCAGTCGGGCAATCGGGCAGCTGGTGAGCTCTCTGCTGATAGCTGAAAGCTGAAAGCTGAAAGCTGAGTGTGTCCCACAATCGAAATTGGAATTTAAATTGACTCATTAAAACGGGCAAAAAGCGGGTTGGTCGCACGACAATTAAACAAACACGCCGGCAACAATTCCCTCCCCCCATCCCTCCGACACTTTTGGCCCCGCTAAGATGCCTAGCACCTAATGTGGGGTCATTAGTTAATTTGCCAAATGGCTTCTGTTGGTTTGTGCCCTCGCAAAAAGCGGTCTTGTCCATTTCTCATTCAGTTTGTCAAGCATCAAATTTTTGTTCTTGATCTTGTCGTTGTTTTTTAAGGATCAATGATTTTTCCGAGTGAAGAATGATAATCCTTTGGTATTTCCTGGACACTAACTTCACACAATTCGTTTCATTTTAATTATAATTACCACTTACACATTTTTACTAGGATAAATATGATAAACTCTAGCTGGACCTCAAAAGACTTCAAGTCTTATTTATTTTACTTTTAAAATCTGATTCTACCATTCTGTACATTTAATAGATAAAAACCTTAAGTTTATATTTAGCCAGCTTAGTCTACGTAGAATTTAACTTGCTATTTAGAAACGGACTAAAATATATCGATTATTAATTATCGATATTAATTTGATGTCAATATCGAGAAACGATAAAGATCTATTCCAGAATTTAGACATCAATGATTTTCCAATTTTGTCATAGATAGATTAGGATTTGACGCCTCAAGAGCATGAATGCTTCGGCTAATGGAGAGATACTTTGGGTTCGTCTAGTTGCTGCGCTTGTTTTTATAAGGTTGCCACTGTCAAGGACATTCGCGTCCTTGTACTCCCACAAGTTCCAGTCACCAGCGTCGCCCGCGTTAATTTATGTGCCCATACACAAAGTTACCGCGTTTCTGGGTTTCAGTGAGCTTTGGGTGCGTGCCGAGCCGCAATCTGCCCGAGACTATTAGATTTTATTGAGCCGCTGATTTACACAGCGCGCTTCAATTCAATTTTGGGCCAACGGGGCGCAAGAGTGCTTGAGGGGTATGTGGCGGGGGTGGGCCGAGACTTCCGCTACTAATCGCGTCTAACAAAACTTTATGCTCGGACCGGAGTAACTTAAAATGGGAATTCAATTTTCACACGTAAAAATCAATAAATGGCAAAATGGTGAACCACAGCGAAGAGCAGCTGCAAAAGTGACAACAACAAATACATAAATTACCTGCATAATTTCGTTACAATATTCGCAATGCAATTTTTATTAAAGTTTCCTTTATTTTTTTTTAGTTTGTGTTGCCCACTTTTTGCTCTGATACCATCATCCAACAACAAATGGGGCGTGCCTTTTGGGTGGGCGGTCGCGTCCATTTTATTTACATTTATTGACCACACGGACTGCCTGTGGCTGGTTGTGTTTTGGGTCTGCTGGGTCTGCTGTCTGGCCAGGGAAGTTGGGTAGTTGGTTGGTTGGTTGCTTGTGTGGGTGGATGGTTAGGCTTTCAAACATTGTAATTTGCAGCACGTGTGAACAGTTTTCTATTAGGCTGCGAATGCTCGCGATGCCAGTGGCGTAAATGTGCAAACGGAAGTAAGCAAAACCGTAACGGAAGTGAATTGAAGTGCTCCGCTGCCTGCCTGCCTGGGATGGGTAATAGATATATGTATGTACCTATAAAAGTACACTGAAGTTTCCCGAGTCTCGCCTGACAACTTAATTGGCCAACAGAAGCCATTTGGGAGCTCACACTGTAGACAGATAATAATCTTCAGAGAAACAGAAGTGCAACTTCAATCGCTTGAAGTCCATCCACGTAGCGTGGATCGGCAAGAATAATTAATTTTCCTTTGCAGAACAAAAAATTAAAACAACTGAGAACGTAGCAGGCGGATGTAACCGACTTCGTTATACTCTGATATCACAACATGGTTGGTGTAGTCACGAAATACCGATATTTGAAGGAGGTTTTTAGTAATCTACCGACCAAGTTTGCCTTTTAAATTGCCTTCGATATAGGCCAAGTTTAGTAACTGTAGCTCTTAAATAGCGCATTTCAGATTTCTAGTGCCAAAATTCCTGGAGGCGGCGGTTGTGGGCGTGGTCTGAAAATGTGTATGCCGATCTTTGAAGGGAATTACCAGCAAATTATCTTCAACGATTGATGACTCTACCTTTTAAATTGTGATAGATTAAAAATAACAAAGTATTCATTCTTGTGTGTAATTTTCAGAAATCCAAAACAACAATCAACAATCAATCAACAAAAACAAAGAAATATTTTTTTCTCTTCTGGTAAACTTGATTTGATAAGTAAGATCATTTAAATTGTTCTGCTATTTCGGCAATTGCAGCTTTTTCATTTTTCTTCTAAAACTATATTTTAGAATTATCCATTTTTAAAATATACATAAATTAAAACAATTAATATTAATATTACATAATTTTTATATTTGCATAGTTACATTTAGAGAAAAACAATTTATTGTTGCTCGTAGTCGGTTTTTATCCTTTGAAATTCAAATAAATCGACAAACATACCTTGGTGTTAAATTGTAAATATGAAATTGGGAATTAATACTCCCCACGTGTGTGTGACCCACATTAAAAATGGACTCCAGTCCGGTCCAGTTTTGGTGGTTGGGGCAGCTGTCAGCGCGGTTTCCAATTATCCGAAACCCAAATGAATCCCAAAACTTGTCTACAGAAGCATTTTTGCATACCACGCCCACAAATCAAAGGCAAGTTTCACTTTTCCTGTCAATTTTGCTTCAGTCCAAAGTTTCATGTGGTCAACCATCGGGTGGTTGTGCGGCTCGGTGCTTGGGTGATTTTTCGGGTGTCGACCTGATTGCTGCTGAGTTGCCAGAAATATCTCTTGTCTTCTGTATAAATTTGATTTGCTAATGAGCCGAGTCGGGGCCTTGTATGAAATTTAAAATAGTTTTTTCCCACGTGCAGCTTTTGTGGCTTGTCAAGTGGATGTTGGCCAACTGTGCAACTGTGGCAACTGTGGTTGCAAGTGTGAACCACCAGAGATGGGTTCGTATTTGAGAACCCGTTTTAATTGGTTCAGAAGAGAATGTGGTGCCCAACCAAATAAATAAAAGTAATAAAGAAATACAATAAAAATTAAATATATTTTATTTGGTTCTTCATGTCGATATTTGCAGAATTTATACTACCATTTATCTTCCATATAAATTATCCAGTACTTACCTTAAGTATCAGTGAATATGGAAAGAAAAAACATTCGAATCAGACTAGGAAAATTGTTCCATCTACAGCGACCACATCATCGAAGTTAAATTCGAAATCGTTGTCAAAAAAGAAATTACACAATTTCTGTAATAATTAATTATTTTTATTTTACCATTTTCTTAATATTCTTATTTTTTGTCACAATTTCTATGACTTAGTTAATTGATTTATCATTATTTATGCATCGATTTTAATAGCCTAACACATTTTTAACTAAACTCTGTCATTAAATTCTGCTTAAGCGCAATGCGCCCTAACAATTTGCATTAACTTTACCGTTTCTAGAATTATTCTTACTATGCAGGACATTCCCGATTTGAATCGGGCTACTCACACACAACTTAGCTGCATTTGCAGTTTGCAGTTCATCAATAAATAAATATACATACATACATATACAACAAAATCGTAGACTAAAAACATTTGCTTTATACAACTTTAATATCTATGCATATATAGTTTTATTTATTTACAACTCGACCATGTTTACTTATATATCTACAATCTCATTTATAATTTCTTTTTATTTGTTTTGGGAACATTTTTGCTACAAATTAAAATTTGCTACTAAAATTCAGAGTCTTTTTGAAGTTTCCTTAATCTTAATTATTATATTGTTTTCTTATTTTTTTGTATTATTTTTTATGTATTGGTATTCTTATGCTTTAAACATATGAAAGTTTGAAGGATTTTCAAAAGAGACTTTACTTTGCTTTTCATTTTGGAAATACTTAAATTTTTGTAAATTTCTCGCATTATTCAGGAATTGTGATTAGCGATAATATTTTACTTACGGATTTAGCTGCATTATTGGACAAGAAGATCCTCAAATGTTATCGATAACTTATCGCTATCTTCTAAATCGCTTGTTGTGTGTTGTCTATCTCTACACAATATATTTGCACTGTGATGCTAGGTCAACAGCTTTCCGTTATTACGAGAATTACCTGTACCTCAAACATTATCGATAATTCATAGATGAACTATTTATCACCAATCTGAATTCTGAATTCTAATCGATATATTTCCGTGAATGCTATCCGATATGTTGCCCGTTGTAAAAGAAATCCACGGATTTATCTAGAAAAAAAAACACTCTCCAATTATCTTTCTGCTACCGATAATTATCGTTAAGTGTTAAGTGTTGTTCATCGCTAGTAGAATTAGATTGGTGTTCTGAAAATCCGTGATGTGTTTAGAGAACTACTGTCTTTTACCATTCAGAAGTTATCGATAGCTTATCGTTGAGTATTGATGATTTTAAAAAGATATGTTTCAGCTGGTATGTGAAAGCTCTGTGATGTTATATATTTTTGTGGAATATGATTTCTCTTGATATAGAAATGGATATGTCTGGAAATTTAGATGCAGAAGATATGCGCAAGTTGTCATCATGAATCGAATTTGGTTATGCACAGCACCTTAACGGGAATTCAACTTTGACATATGTATATATTGATATATGTATATATGTACATTCAACTACATACATACACGCAAGGTTTAGATGCCAATCTAGTCTAGTCTAGGTCTAGCTATATATAAGATATTTTATATATAGGTATTGGGTTAGTCCAGAACAATATTAGTTACCAAGTCTAGACATTGTATTTGAGAACTTAGACACAGCTTTCGGGCACGCGTTGCGTCATTAGGCAATCCTTAATTGCATTGATGTTGATGTTGTCGTCCAGGTCCTGGGACGAGTTGCAAGACGTGGTTGTTGTCGAGGTAACGCCCACGCCCATGACGCTGCCCACGCTGCCCAGCAACAGACTCGAGCCCGAGCCGGGCTGATGATGATGGTGCGACTGCTGCTGCTGCGGGTGATGATGATGGTGCAGCTGCTGCTGCTGCTGCTGGTGCTGATGATGATGATGACGATTCAGGGTGGCCGTGTGACCTGTCGGATGATGCAGCCTGCCACTGCCACTAGCATATGCATTCATTATATAGCCACCGCCGCTGCCCAGTCCGGGCGGCAATGTGCCAACGCCGCTGCTGTGCGACGGCTGCAGATGCGCCGCCAGCGTCGCCGTCGACGATAGCGATGTGGGCGAGCCAATGATGGTGCCGCCCATACCCAGTGTCAGCGGCTTACCAGCACCACCCACACCCAGGCTGCCCATTATGCTGCTGCTGGGCGAAATAACGGTGCTGCTGCATCCGCCACCAACGGCGGCAACAGCGGCCAGCAGCTGCGCCCGCTGCGAATTGATCTGATTGTAGGTGATCGGCGGGCTCGAGGGATCGCCGGAAGACAGCGCCGTGGTCGTCGTCATGGCCGGTGCCTGTAAACAGATGCGACAGTTAAAAGTTGCCAACCCATCAAAGCCACTCAGCTGGAAGTATTAAGCCAGCTCCAACAACTAATTAAACCAACCAAAATCTGAGATTGGGCGCGGAAATTAGCAATTTATGTTATAATTTCAAGTAAATTTATTTTAAATGTATTTAAAAGTAATTTTAATAAATAACAACCATTAAGTATGTAATTTAAGGTGTGCAAGCAATAAGATAAGTCAGCATTTAATTTGAATTATTTTTAATATTGTATAATTTTCCAACGTAATTTGAAAAAATCTAATTTTCAGTGTATACACATGAAGTTATTGAAATAATTACAAAAATAAAATTAAACCAATTTTTACAAATTGATTTAAAGAATTGTGAACTGGAAAAGAAAACAGACGTAAATCAAATCAGTCCTCTAGATCTTTGGGAAAATCGTTAAATTTAAATCTAAATTTAGTAATAATTCGAGTACCGAGTCAATTTCTTTTTAAATTTTTAACAATTTTAATTGGAAAAATATTTAATAAAGATGATAATTTCAAGCGCCCTGTCGAATTTAAAGCAATATTGCAAGAGCCACCGAAAAAAATAGTTTTCTGCCAGTTAAATGGAAATTCGAATTGAAAATCTCTCGAAGCAATTAAGAATTGCTGAATTGCGTTGCAAACAGCAATTGTTGTGAGGCGAGTTGCAGTTTTTGGCCAAGTGTGCAGATGCGCAGTTTTGCCTGTTTGCGTTATATTTGGCAATATTTAAAATTATTTAATGAGTGAATTGAGTTACGTCAGACACAGACCACGGCTACAACTCCGGACTACGGACTACGGTCTGCACCCTCTGCCAGATACTGATTTAAATCGAATTAAAATCTGCGCACAAAATTTCATTTATATATGCACTGAAATCAAACCTTGGCCCAAACTAGGCAATATCGAAAACCGCTACATTCAAAGTTTTTTCTTTTTGTTGTATTTTTGTTGTACTTTTTGTTAATAAGCATTTTTCACTGCATGTGCGGTTGGCTTTTGGCAGTTTAGCGAAAAATGTGTTTAAATGTCCAATTAAACTGTGTCTGCTCTGAGCCGCTCCCTAATCGCAATCGGACCAGCTTATGACAATGCCAGGCATCTCGTCCATAGTCCCAAAATCCATAATTAAACTCTAAATGCAATAATACAGAATGGCCACAGATGCTCCTATCTGGCATTTATAATTCAAAACAGACACGAATTATGCACCAAATAAAATATGAGTGGAATCTAATTTATTCATTTGTTTAAATTATAATTCTATAAATCTCTTATTGTTGATTATTTTTGTTTGCTTATTTTGCGGTCTATCGTTTAATTAGGCCAATATTAAAAATAAGAATCAAACTGAAAAAACCTCAGTGCTTTAATATATGTATGAAGCATTCTAGTCTTATTATATTTTATCTATTAATGTTTATGTAGGTTATTCTAAAACCATATCTGATGACATATACAAATAACCAAATTATATACAGAAACCTGAAACAGATGCGTTTCTTACTAGATTTTACTTTTATCTTAATTTATTTTTTGCTTCTTTTTTAACCAACACTAAATAAATACATAAAATATTAATAAATAAAGTATTTTTTTCCCTTAGTTTTTGAATTAGAATTAAAGTTTGTAATTTAAGTATTTTGAAGCTGGTTTAAGTATTTCAGTTGTTTCCTTCTTCCCTCTATATATTAAATGTGAGGCACACACATGTTGCACATTCAATCACTGTGAACTGATTTAAGGACACCAAATACGTACAGTCACCCACAACCCACAGGGAGAGTGCTCCCTTCACATATTCCCCCCCACCACCAGCTTGTTAACCGTATCAGCCAAGGAATGTTGAGCAATATAAATACTGAAAATATTGATTGATTATGGGTAGCTCGACATGATGTATTGCCCCTAAAAGGAGAAAAAGGAATCTTGCAATTACCTTCTCGCTGAATGTGGCTGTGGCTGTGGATGTGGATGTGGCAGTGGTTCTTTGCTGGTGGATATTGGCTCGATGCAATACGAAAGTGCTTGCCGCATTATACTCGGATTTGGCCAATGGCTTTTATTTATAACTGGTGCTGGTCGGGGCGAGCACTCGTGCCACAAGAAGTGCGCTCTGACAGTTTAAAAGCTTTTTTTAATAAACACCCCTTTGGTATGCTTTGGGGTTTGTGTTTTGCGGGTTCTGCGGGTTTCCGATTCAAATTGGAATTTGAGACCCGTACTGTTGTTATCCAGAATTTTGTTTAGCAATTTCGCAATTTCGGCATTTGATTGGTTTTAGTGTGAAAAACAGAATTCCAGATAAAAGAAAAAACAGGTAAAAAAAAAACAGAAAAATAAAAAAGAAATAAAACCATGAAAATTGTCAAGTTGGCTAATAATAACCGGAATTGACAAGTATCAGAAAAGTCGCAAAACCGAGAAAAAAAGCAATCCCAATCAAATGGCAACGCAAATGTGGAGCCAATCCTTCAATTACAATTTATTTATTATTCCACCCACTCGCCCCGGATTCACTGCTCAGCCTGGTTAAACCTTTTTTAATTTTGTCTCGCAATGTTTGACGGTATTAAAACATTGATTACTCTTACTTACAACTCTTAAAGTTGTACAAATCATAATTTAAATAAATTATAAAATTTAAATAAAATACGTACTAAGTCAATTCACTTTTAAAGTCAGTCGGCATCAAAAATACAAAAATTAAAAATCGGAATTAAATTAAATTTAAAATAAAATTAAAACTTTAGATAAATTAAAAATACTAAAATATTTACAAGAAATATAAGAATTTATATTTTTTTACAAATTACATAATAAAATATTGTTTTAATTGAAAGTCTAATCTAAATGAATAAATAATTTATTTATTATTATTTATTAACTTTAGTTGAAAGTAGAGCAAAAGTAATAATTTAATTAATTGTAATTTTCTTAATTTAACTTTAATTTAAAAATTATATAAAGTGATATAAAATTAAAACAATTATAGTTAAAATTAACTTAAAATGGAAAAAAAAAATAAATATAGTACTTCTGGATGAATTGTAAAATGACCCAACAATTATTGCAAGGAATTCCAAGCCAAACACAATTAGAATTAAAATTGTTAAACTTTCGTAATAAGTAACAATTAAAGTAAAACAAAAGAAAGAGAGAAATAAAGAGTAAGAGAGAAAATAAGGAAGTGGTCGTCTCAGCTCTGAACCTGTAATTTAATAATGTGCTTTACGTGCTTCCGCTTATAACAAATTTTAATAAATTAAACATTTAAATTTCTTTCTTCTTCTGTAGTTTTCAAGTGATACACTCAAAAAAAAATGAATTTCATCTCCAATACTACATTTTGGAGGCGTACTTACATTGCCATTGGGTGACCATTTGGAAATGCTGCCAACGAGTCCAACGCCGGATGGCGTCGCTGCTGCTGCTGTTGCAACTGTGGAAAACGGATGAGCATCGCGGTCCGTTGGGGGCACAGCTGTGGCAACCGCTGTCGATGTGCTGCTGCCGGTGGCTGTGCCAGCAGTGGTGCTGCCCACATTTGAGGCGTTGCTGCCACTGCTGCCGGCGCTGCTGCCGCCAACTGTGTGATTGAAATTTATTGATGAGTGTCCGAGTGGAAGACCGTGTGAGAGTCCGGTGGCCAGACGATGATGCGGTTGCGTTTTAGATTGGCGGATGCCATCGTTAAAAATATTTACGATTAAAAGAAAATTGCGTCCGTTGATTGGATTATATTGGAATGGTTTCATTTGGTTGCGGTGCGGTTCGGTGGGGTTCGAATTGGATTCGTTGGGGTTCGCAACATGTTTAGATTGTCGTGTTGGTTGGCGATTGATTACGATTACGATTACGGTTCACCCAAAGCACGAAGCAGCAGGAAGCGAGGATGCGCGACAGCAAGACACATGAAAGTAAATATCAGAAAAGTGACCATTCAGTTTGATTAAGGTTTAACGCTCCAAGTGCACGTTGCCGCACCATAAAAACCAGTGTGATTGTGACGAACTCGACACTTATATTGTCACACAAGTGGAAGATTGTTTATTGAAAGACTGAAACTAAAATACTCCACAGCTTGGACATAATATCTCATACTATGCTACATCACTTAAAAATCTCAACTGCTATCATATTACACAACTGGAAGATTATTTTTTTAGTATTGACCCCCAAAAAGTCTTAGACTAAAAAGCCATACTATTGATTTAAGAACTTATTTAATTATGAATTAATTACAATCTGCCTATTTATTTTATTAATTTTCCTGGTGTCCAATTATAATTTTAGAAAGAATTTAATTGAATTTAAATTGTTGCTACTTTTTAATTTTGACAATTGATTTTATTTTGCTTTGGCTTATTTCGATTTTCCATTTAGAATTTTATTCAAAAAATATTAAATTGGCCTATTTCTGACAACATATATTATCCTCATCCATCACTGATATCAGAGAAACTGCAACCTTGTTCGCCCTACAAAAGTAACTTGTAAGTTACGACTTACCATATTGTGAGGGTATAACATCTGGATCACGTTCATCCTCAACCAAATCCTCCGATGATTTCGTTTTTATATCCGTGTGCTGCCAGCGCGGTTTCTCCAGGTTGCCGCTCTGCAAAGTGTCGCCAGAAACATTATTAATTGCATTTGAAAATCTGAGAGCTAGGAAGATAAGGGGGCCTGGAGCTGGTGCACTCACCTTGAAGACGTCGCCCGCCTGGACGACGACACCAGCAGCTGTCGCCTTGTTGCCATGCTGCCGATTGCGTCGCAAATTGTGCACAAAGGTTACCACAAATATCCGTATCGCGATGGCCACCCCAATGATTATGATGGTCAGAACGCTGCCAACAATCACCGGGGACAGGGCCAGTGTTACATCGTCGTCTGTTATTGTTATCGTTGTTGTTGTTGTTGTTGTTGTCATCGGTTATTGTCGCAATTACAGGTTGACAATCGACAGTCATAAATCATCATCGTCGTCGTCGTCGTCGTCGTCGTCGTCGTCGTCGTCGTCGTCGTCGTCATCATCGGTTTTTAGATAGATTGTCATCACACATCGCAAATATTCCACATACATCACGATTGTTTGGATTAAGATTGAGTTTGTCGTTTGACAGTTTTATTTTTAGGCGCGATATGCAAATGAGAAGAGTCGGGAAAAGCGGGCTTGATTTTATTTCTACAAATAATGTGCAACTGCACAGTGGTTCAAATCATACAATAAAATTGTGTAATAAAATGAGAATTATAGTCCACCTATTGCTAAACTTGCAAAAAGCTTGGTTTGTATCACATTTCTGAATTTTTTCTGATTGTAATCGCAGTTAAGCTGAACAAACTAATAGTTTGCTAACAACTCAACCTTTTTATAATACTTGAAGAGAATTTAATGGACTAGTGACTTCAAAAGAAAAACTGAAACTTTCCGGATATTGTATTTATTTGATCATGTTTATTTAAAAACATTGAGTTAAATTATTGTATTTCAGTTGTCTTTGGAATTGGTTGAGTTGATTGAAATCAATGTGTCAGTTTCAGATAATATTCGCTGCTGCAAAGCAGCTGCCACGTCAGAAAGTAAATTTACACATACATGTATGTATTTTGCAGCAGCGAGAGGCAGGCCAAAAAGACAGGCATGTTGATTATGTAAGTACTGCGGATGACTCTGGTACCTGTCAAGTGTCGCCACCATATGCGAAGGACGTGGAAGTCAAGACAAGTATGAAGTCCTGACTTGAGATTAAAACATGAAATCAGTGGAAAACAGCTGTATGCAAGGGGATGTTGGGGAGGGAGGGGGGAGGGGTTCGAAGCGGGTGGCCCAAGGCTGCTCTCAGTGCAAGACATCATGTGTCAAATGCAAGCAGCAGCCCTACAATTTCCATCCATCAATCAAGCCTATCCAGCTATGGCCAATGTGTGTGTGTGTGTTTGTGTGTGTGTGTGTGTTTGTGTGTGCCACTCACCTGTCTTGTAAGCTGTTGAGCCAATTATGAAATCGGGCAACGAATATGCCGCACTGCGTCCCTTTTGATTGTAGGAGTAAATGCGGATCCTCAGCGAGTTATTTTCCTGCATCATCATCGACGTGAGCGTATCCAGATTCTCTAGCGAGAAGAGCGCCTCCTCCGCATTGCTCAGATTAAATCTATAAAAAAAGCAAAGCCCGAAAATAGTGGGACCACAGAATATTATTATATTTATTTGTTTTGTATAGTAAATCAGCATGCCAAATCAATAGCTCTGAGCCTTTAATCATGTGCAATCAAATGTCAGCTTGCCACAAAGCCCTTTTTTTTTAAATATTCTTATATTTGACGCCTTTTGAATTTCCGCCTTGGACTATGGACCCAACCCCAACCCTAACCCCAACTGAAGCTCAACTCAAACAAAACCGAAGCATTTCTCCAATCATGACCTCAATTTAAATTTGATGCCTTTTGCCTTGTTGCGGCTTTCACTTGTCTTTCGTCTCCTGTCTCCTGTCTCTTGTCTATCGTTGGCTTTTTGTTTCTGGTGTGCCATGCCCTGAAATATTAGGGTTCAATGTCTATATAAATTTTACATCATTTTTTCCATCTTTAAATGCCCTTTCTAAAAACATTTGAGTTTTGTGATCTGTTATGCAACCAATCGATGAGGAGTTTTTTATAAGCAGAAATATGATGGAAATTGTGCTGAATCGAAATACATATTATTAGAACTGGCTTCTCACTTAGATCAAGTTATTAAATCACTATAAATATATATATATATATATATATTTTCTAACATATAGGGTATTTGAGCTTTGTTATGCCAAGGAGACCTCTGTTTTCTTATTCCCCAGATGCCATTTGGTTTAACAAACACTTTGAGCATTGATGGTGACGTTTGTTGCGTTTTGGCGCAATCTTTTTGAATGAGGGTCCTTTGATATTATTATTTATTTTATCGTTTTTGGGAGACAACTGCCAAGTATTCTCCCCTGGGTCCGAGCATTGTATTAATAAGTAATATTTATTAAATGTTGCCGGTTTTGTTTCCCTGCCTAAATTTATACAATGCGGTAGCATAATGTTATGTTTGCATATGAATACGATTTGATTTCCGGTTTGGGCCCACAATAAAATGCGCATTTTTTAAACACCCATTTGGCATGCATATAAATTGTTGATTTGCGCTGGCAATTTTATTACGCAACGAGAGAACAGAACAGAACAGAACAGAAACTTGGCCTGAAGCGTCCTCTTTCACGCCTAATTACACGCTCCCTGCTCAAGCAGTGTCCACCATTATGCTTATGAGCTAAGCACACACACACACCCACATACACACACACACAATTTCAGGTAGTCTGTCTGCCATTGTCCGACTGAAACTTATATTGAATACTAAGCTGCTGGTATCTCCCCTTAAGGCAGCTGTCACATGCAGATGGTTGATGTTTACTTCGGAATGTGTGTGCGTGTGTTGTGAGTGTGTGTAGGTGTGGGTGTGCGAACATAAATATGTTTGTAAGTGCATGTCAACATAATGTATATACGTGCACCACAACACACTGTATATTATTGTATTTATGGAGCACAATTGGAATGTACACGAACAACAAACAGTTAGCTCTTGAGCTAAAACAAATGATTATTTGAACCGACTTTAATTCATTACCTAATCTATATATAGTACCTGTTACTAATCTATATCCTAATCTATGGATCTATGGATATACATAGATTAAATCGAATCTCACTAGACTAAATAAATTATCTTTTTAATTATTAATAACTGTGGCAAATGCTGAACACTAAAGCTCGGAAAAGCGCATTTCCGATTCACTTTGGTAATATTAAATCTCTTATTTGGCATATGCTGAAAATCCGAGACTGGAGGCTAAGCAAAGTTCCCCAGCAAATATAAGCCGATTATGTGTGTGAGTGTGTGTGCGTGTGTGTGAGTGTCCAGTTTTCGGATTATATCGTATATGCAGCTGATTAATATGCTTACCTGGTAATGCCGGTGCGTGTTGAATACATTTCGAGCACAAATATTTGGGGCAGGCCGCCATCATAGCCAGGTATGCATTGTATGTCAACATTCAGTTCAGTCCGATTGAAGATGCTGCAGTTGCTGACACAATTCGGCAAAGCTGTGTATTGGTGTGTGTGTGTGCGACCAGATGGGTATCGGGATCAGAAACGGAATCGGATTTATGAAGTCCATTTTTTGTAGTAAGAGAAGAGATAGCGAGAGAGACGGAGAGAGAGGGAGAAAGAGAGTTTTAAACGTTTGTAATATTTTATTTTACTATTTCTTTTTTTTTTTTGTATAAGCAAGCAAGTTGGCTGTTCGTTTCATGCTATCTGTGAGTCAGTGTCGCTCTGAGTGTTTGCAAGTGTCCTTAACTTGTTCAGGTGAAATGGCAAACAGGCTCAGATACACACACAGACAGTTGAACAGTTCACTTAACGTTATTCTGTCAAGCAATTAAATGTTACAGTATTATTACTACTAATCAACTTAAAAAACAACTAATCAAAAAATATGAAATTAATCTCTATTAAATTATATTCATTGGTGAAAAAATTGGTGAAATTTAAAAAACCCCTTCTTATATATGAATGCATTGAAAGAAAAATCATCATAATAAAATAAATTTTTTTAAATGCATATTAAATAACCTTCAATCAGCATACAAATAATTTAATATTTTATTTTACCAGAGGATATGTCTCAGACTAAAATGAATATTAAAATAAAAAAAATTATACAAATTTCGTATTTTATTTGCAATTGTATTTATTTATTTAATAAAGGAAATAGATTTTATAAAATAAAAACGTGCTTTTAATCAATTATCATACAAGTAATTGATTATTTTTATTGTACATGTAAAAATGTCAGAGACTTAAATGAATGCAAGACCTACGCAGGAATACATTTTGTGAGTACTCAATAAAAAGGATAATCATGAAAAAAGCACTTTATAAAAATCATAAATTTATTGGTAAGTTAATTATAAAGTAAAAAAGTCATTCAAATTCCTTCTTATTTTTGTTATTGAATAACTTTATTTAAAGGAAAAATAGTTTACTTTGTTGTTTGTTCACTTATCAAAAAAAAACAGATAGCAAATAAATAATTGTATATTTTATTAAATGAATACATGACCCAAGTGGGTGTATTCATCGTTAGCTTTGAGATGAGTACTTATTAAAATGGATAAGTCTTCTTCTGTGCGCTTACCTGCTAATACCACTTGGAAGAGGCAGGGCTGCTGTTGGGTGCCCACCTCGTTGGCCGCCCAGCAGGACAGTGTCCCGTAATCCTGGAAGTACATAAATGCATATGTATAGGAGTGACTTTACTGTGACTTTACCGTTGTGTGTCGCTTAATTGGTTGGGCGTAGTTATTTACCTGATCTGTGACCGGAGTGTACTTTAAAATGCTGCGGCTTCCATTCACGCTGAATCGTTCGCTGCCCACGTCCAGAGTTTCACCCGAATTGTTGAATTTCCAGCGAAATGTTCTGCACACGTTTGTTGTTTTATATATATATATATAGTTGTTGTTTTTTTTTGTGTTTTTTATGGTTGCCGTTTGTTGTTGTTTGCGTTGCGTTGACATTTTGACAGTTACGTTGTCAGTAGGCAGCGCGTGCAGAGGGCAGAAACATCCGTCCAGACGGAAGGCATTTCGGCCCAGAGACAGGCAGCAGCAGCAAGTGAGACATGTTTGGAAAGTTTTAAATTTTTAAAACAGCTCGTTAAAATATTAAAGGTTAAACACACCCATACCAGCACAGTAAAGCTCACAAACAAGCAGTCACAACCACAATCATACCCGCACACACACTCGCACACACACACCCGCACATATGACGTCACACTGTCGACTGTCGGCAGAGCGAAAGAGTCAAGTTTTCTCTTCCACACGGAAAGCCTATTAAAAGGTTAATTATCTCTTGCACATTCGGTTGGACGCGTTGGTTTTTCTCGCTGCTTTCAGTAAATTGAAAATACCGATAAATAAATAATACATGTACATATGTCGACATACATACATATATGACAATAACATTAAGTAAAACAAACGCATTATGAAACCGTGTGTTAATTTAAAGAAATCAATATTTCTCGACTCACACGAAAATCAGTTTAAAAATTAAAATAAAATCGTTTCAACGTATTTATTATCAAATGGATTATTATTTAATTATTTTATTTGTTTTTAAGTATGCAAATTGATGTCTGCTATTATTTAATGGTGTGTCTTCAAATAATTTTAAAGCCATTCACAAAATTTGGGCAATTTGTTCAGCTGCTTTTCAAATTAATTTGCTCTTCTCAAGCGTAAATCGATCTTTATTTTACATTTACTTTTCCCCCAATCATTTACCAGATTTTTCACTTAATTTTTCTTAAATACTTTGGTGGAGAATACAGTAATTGATTTGCATTTTTCGCAACATGATACTTTAATTTAAAAACGTACCAAAAAAAAAAAATACGAAAATCAAAAGGAAAAAAATATCTAGCATCGCTGTCAAGCAGTTAAATGCTGATAAATTAACTTGAGCCGCCCCTCGGGCAAGCAGGACCAGTTTGTGGCTCCTATTCCCCCTTCAAGGGAAGCAGCAGCAGCAGCAGCTTTTTAATGTTCACGCTGAGCAACGCCTCCGGTGGCGCCGCCCCTCTGCTCTACCGCGCCCCTCACTTTGCTACCACAACAATTACACGACGCAGCTGCGCTGCCAGTGGCAACAACGCGCATATTTTGTGCCAGCTAATGATTAATTATTTTAGCATAAAGCGTCAACTCAAGACGCAGCCACAGACAATAACAACAACAGCAGGAGCAAAAAAAAAAAAAAATTTAAATTAAATACGAGACAAGCCAGAGAGACAGAGAAAGAGAGAGATTATAGAGAGAGATAGAGATAAGTTGGACAGACAGACAGAGAAAAGCATAAAGTCGCTGGACTGGCCACAGCGGCGGGAGGTGGCTCATTAAAAAAACATTAAAGTGGAGCAAATGTGGCAATGTGAATTAACAGAGTCCAGCAGCGAACACACTCACACACACACACACACACTCACATACACACACACACAGCCATAAAACCGTCCCCCAGAATCCCATAGCAACAGCAGCAGCTGCACATTTAAAATATAAATTAAAGTGCTCAAATGGAGGAAGTGGACGGAGGCGACTCTTTGAAGTGCCGCCAAATCAAAATTTTGTTGAATTTTCGCACATTTCCTAACATATAAACAGCATTTTCCGTTACGCACACACACACACACACACACAAAATTACAGTCATTTGTCAATTTAGCAAACTTCCATTCAACAGGAAACCGGAAGCAATTGCCAACAACAGCAAAGGGGAAGCGCTCAAACGGGGCTGGGGGGCTTTCACCACCTATTTCTGTGTTTTTTTTTTTTTAATGGTTTCTTTTGTGTTCCGGGGCTCTTACCGTGGAGGCGGATCCGCTTGTATTTCGCATATGACCTCAACAGTCTCATCCTTGGAGGCACCAATTAGTATAACTCGATCCGTGTGCTTGCAAACAGGCGTGTCTAAAGAAAGGGTGGAAAAACGAAAGAAAATACAATTAATGAAAAATACCCTTAAAGAATAAAATGGACTAAGAATGTAGTAAAAACTTAAGACTATGTGACCAACTAGAATTTTGGAGTTATGTACATTAAAATGCTTATACGGCACAATTGTTGAATCATATAAATCAATTTCATCTATTTTAAAGTCCATATTAATTATTATTAATTATTATTATTAATTCAAAAAGTACGACGCATGTTCTAATCTTTGTTGGACCTAAATTTCATATTGATGCTTTATATTTATCAAGATTTCTCCATTAACGCTAATGGTTTATATTTAAAGCACCTAACAGTGTTTAACAGTGATAATTAATTTTTAAGTCTATCCAATTACTTCCTCATCCCAATTATTGATAATTTTGATACCCTTTTATCTCAATATCTATTATTCCGAATCTAAGTAAGATATTGAAAAGATCCTCTTGCAAACTATCTAAGATATCGCTAAGTAATAATTTGGTGGATGTCCTATAGGAAGCATCTTACCTTGGTCGTTGTACTCTCAGGCCTAACAGGCATAACAATTGGCAACTGCTTAAATATAGAATTTCAGAATATTGAATTTTAAAGGTTTGATTTCTATTTAGTTTCTGTTTTAATTCCAAACACCTTTGCTTATCTTGCTTTTAGCCCATGCCAATTTTTATTGCAATATCCTTAAATGATATTGTAATCACATATTTCCCTTCCCCAGGCTTAGATCATTTTCTTTTGATAACATGTTCTCATGTTTGCTCCCCCTTTTTTTAGGTTTGCGATGAGTACAAATACTGTATTTTGTAACCTAATTTGACCTTCGATCAAATTAGCAGTGCCTTCAATATGAAGGTCATAAAATATTTAAGTTCCCTAAAGGGTATTGATGCCGTTTTTGGATATTAAATTGGGGATCAGCTAACTTTAATTTTGGAACAGAATCCACATTATCTATCTTTTGTGTCGGAAATTCCGATAATTTAAAATAACACTTCTCAAATTCTTTTATTGTTTCACTTAAGTAAGCTAATACACGTCAAATAAAAAATTAATTAAACTTGTACAAATCTAAAAAAAACAAGTAAGAACGCTGTAGTCGAGTGAGCTCGACTACCATATACCCTGAACCAAGCTTTAAATGCATTATAGGTTTATCGTTTTTGGGGGCTGGAGTGGGCGTGGCCCGATCTTAGTAATATACCTTCTAAGTTTGGTAACTGTAGCTCTTGAATTGCGGGAGATACAGGCATTTATCGTTTTTTGTGGGCGGGAGTGGGCGTGGCCCAAAATATTTTGGAGTTCGATCTTAGTAATATACCTTCTAAGTTTGGTAACTGTAGCTCTTAAATTGCGGGAGATACAGGCATTTTTCGTTTTTTGTGGGCGGGAGTGGGCGTGGTCCAAAATTTTTTTTCCACATTTATGAAGGGTGTTACTAGTAATATACCTTTAAAATTTGGTGACTTAAGTTTTCAAATTGCGTGAGATATATGGGTTTATCGATTTACGCCAACAGGTGTATCGGTTTAGGTAGGTGGAGTGGGCGTGGCCATCCAATTTTTTTATTGATCTTTGGGGGAGTTACCAGTAACATACCTGCAAAATTTTGCGACTCTAGCTTGCAAATTACGGCAGATATGCGCATTTTAAATTTCTAGGGATGAAGTTCCTGGGGGCGGCGGATGTGGGCGTGGTCCAAAAATTGGTATGCCAATCTTTGGAGGAGGTTACCAGCAAATTGCCTTCCAAGTTTGGTTACTCTATCTTTAAAATGTTCGGAGATATAGGGAGTTATCGATTTACAATCGGAATTGTCGATTATAGGCGCAGGTGTGGGCGTGGCACCACAAATTTGTTATCGGTTCTTAAAGGCGACTACCAGTAATATACCTACCAAATTTGACGTTCCCTACTCAAAAACTGCGGAAGATATAGCCACTTGAAAATTTTAGGGGCGGGGGTGATGGGGGCGTCGGAGGTGGGCGTGGCACATGCCGATCTTTCAAGGACCTCGCCAACAACCTACCAACCAAAATTGGTGACTGTATCCATTAAATTGTGAGAGATATGTGGAATTTACTGCTATCGAAAATCTAAATGTATCGATAATTCAGAAACTGAGGCAGTTATCGATAAAATAACGCAAACTTGATCTGCGCCTGGTATACGAGATCTTATATTCCAAATTTGAAGTCTCTAGCTCTTATAGTCTCTGAGATCCGTTGTTTCATACAGACGGACAGACGGACAGACGGACAGACGGACAGACAGACGGACAGGGCTAGATCGACTCGGCTATTGATCCTGATCAAGAATATATATACTTTATGGGGTCGGAGATGCTTCCTTCTGCCTGTTACATACATTTGCACAAAACCATTATACCCTTTTTACCCATTTTTAATGGGTTCAGGGTATAAAAAGCAAAAAATCGGAAAGATACAAAAAAATGGAAAAAATCAAAATAAATGTGAAAAATCAGCAAAAAAGCAAAAATTTCAAAAATTTGAAAAAATTTGTAAAAATCCATAAAAATGCGCAAAAATCAACGAAAAATTGCGAAAATCAAGAAAAGCTACATTAACCAAAAAAAAAAGCAAAAAATCGGAAAGATACAAAAAAATGGAAAAAATCAAAATAAATGTGAAAAATCAGCAAAAAAAGCAAAAATTTCAAAAATTTGAAAAAATTTGTAAAAATCCATAAAAATGCGCAAAAATCAACGAAAAATTGCGAAAATCAAGAAAAGCTACATTAACAAAAAAAAAAGCAAAAAATCGGAAAGATACAAAAAAATGGAAAAAATCAAAATAAATGTGAAAAATCAGCAAAAAAGCAAAAATTTCAAAAATTTGAAAAAATTTGTAAAAATCCATAAAAATGCGCAAAAATCAACGAAAAATGGCGAAAATCAAGAAAAGCTACATTAACCAAAAAAAAGCAAAAAATCGGAAAGATACAAAAAAATGGAAAAAATCAAAATAAATGTGAAAAATCAGCAAAAAAAGCAAAAATTTCAAAAATTTGAAAAAATTTGTAAAAATCCATAAAAATGCGCAAAAATCAACGAAAAATTGCGAAAATCAAGAAAAGCTACATTAACCAAAAAAAAACAAGTAAGAACGCTGTAGTCGAGTGAGCTCGACTACCATATACCCTGAACCAAGCTTTAAATGCATTATAGGTTTATCGTTTTTGGGGGCTGGAGTGGGCGTGGCCCGATCTTAGTAATATACCTTCTAAGTTTGGTAACTGTAGCTCTTGAATTGCGGGAGATACAGGCATTTATCGTTTTTTGTGGGCGGGAGTGGGCGTGGCCCAAAATATTTTGGAGTTCGATCTTAGTAATATACCTTCTAAGTTTGGTAACTGTAGCTCTTAAATTGAGGGAGATACAGGCATTTTTCGTTTTTTGTGGGCGGGAGTGGGCGTGGTCCAAAATTTTTTTTCCACATTTATGAAGGGTGTTACTAGCAATATACCTTTAAAATTTGGTGACTTAAGTTTTCAAATTGCGCGAGATATATGGGTTTATCGATTTACACCAACAGGTGTATCGGTTTAGGTAGGTGGAGTGGGCGTGGCCATCCAATTTTTTTATCGATCTTTGGGGGAGTTACCAGTAACATACCTGCAAAATTTTGCGACTCTAGCTTGCAAATTACGGCAGATATGCGCATTTTAAATTTCTAGGGACGAAGTTCCTGTGGGCGGCGGATGTGGGCGTGGTCCAAAAATTGGTATGCCAATCTTTGGAGGAGGTTACCAGCAAATTGCCTTCCAAGTTTGGTTACTCTATCTTTAAAATGTTCGGAGATATAGGGAGTTATCGATTTACAATCGGAATTGTCGATTATAGGCGCAGGTGTGGGCGTGGCACCACAAATTTGTTATCGGTTCTTAAGGGCGACTACCAGTAATATACCTACCAAATTTGACGTTCCCTACTCAAAAACTGCGGAAGATATAGCCATTTGAAAATTTTAGGGGCGGGGGTGATGGGGGCGTCGGAGGTGGGCGTGGCACATGCCGATCTTTCAAGGACCTCGCCAACAACCTACCAACCAAAATTGGTGACTGTATCCATTAAATTGTGAGAGATATGTGGAATTTACTGCTATCAGAAATCTAAATGTATCGATAATTCAGAAACTGAGGCAGTTATCGATAAAATATTCGCAAACTTGATCTGCGCCTGGTATACGAGATCTTATATTCCAAATTGGAAGTCTGTAGCTCTTATAGTCTCTGAGATCCGCGTGTTCATACAGACGGACAGACAGACAGACGGACAGACGGACGGACGGACGGACGGAGAGGACAGACAGACGGACAGGGCTAGATCGACTCGGCTATTGATCCTGATCAAGAATATATATACTTTATGGGGTCGGAGATGCTTCCTTCTGCCTGTTACATACATTTGCACAAAACCATTATACCCTTTTTACCCATTTTTAATGGGTTCAGGGTATAAAAATTGTTCAATTCAATTGATCACTTCTTGAAGCAAAATTTGTTGAACACGATGTTTCGATATTTGTAAACTTAGATTAAATATAATATAATATAATTAAGATTCCAAAAATAACTACACACAGAAATTAAACAATTCACAAAATAAGTAAAGTATTCTCAGTTATTCAATATTTTTAAATATTTTGACCTTTTGAGGAATATCCAGACGCTTTTAAAGCATTTGACTTTAATTATGTGGGGTTTGATTAAATAAAAAAAAAAACTTGCGAAAAGAACTTTAATACAATAAATCTTTTATACTTTATTATGTAACGTCGTCAGCTAAAAGCACCTATAGCCGTAGCTGCAAGCTAACCACGGCTGGGTGGCATAAAAAAAAGGACAGAGAGTGAGAGAGAATGAGAGTCAGAGAGAGAGAGGAGAGGAGAGGAAACGCTGAAAAATGAGGCAACGCATTTGGCTGTTTACAAGAGAGTTGCTGGGGCGTTGAGCACCAGGCAAACGCACAAAAGTGATTTAGACAGGAGGGCGGCTCAGTCATCAAAGTGAGAGAGAAACAGAAAGAGAGAGACAGCGAGAGAGAGAGAGAGAGAGGAGAAGCTAGCTGAGGCAGTCAGTCAGTGTCAAAGGAAATGGCAATGGCAGTGTGGCAACAAGGAAAATCGTCGAGTGGCGACGCGACGTTCTTGTTTACTTGAAATTAATTAATGTGGCAACATGATTTAGTACTCGCAGGTAAATAAGGCGTTCATAAATGTTAAAGGATTATTAGCTGACAGCACACGTGGCGTATACGTAATTTTGCATTATGTTACGTCGTCAACGGGATGCCCCAAGTGCCCCGTGCCCCCTCCACAAAATAGAAGCCTACAAACCAAACGCATTAGCAGTCAGCCAAGTTGAGTTTTTGATGAATTGTTTGTCTTAAAAATTTACAAAGGGGCGTAATTAATTAGCCAAAAACAGTCCCTCAGCCTTCATCATTCACCCTTTTGTTGGGTTGTTTCATTTTGCTGTTGCTTATTTAAATTGCGAGTTCACGAGGGCTGTTTGATCAGTCGTCAGCTAATTAGGCAGCACTTGAGACAGCCCTCGAATGCCACTTGTTGCTCTTGTGCTGTGTAAACACCAAAGTTGAATGACATCAAACAAAAAGTGGAAAGTTGGAAAAAGGTTGCGTAAACGAATCAAAATCCGGTGGAGAAAGAATTTATCCTTCTATTTGGATCTATACAAAGTGGTTTGTATAAGTTGCCCTTCATTATAATTATAGTAAGTTGCTTGCACCAACAAGATAAACATAGTTGTTTTTTCTAACCACAAATAATTAGATTTATTAAGCTAAGCTTTAGCACAAAAGGTCGTGGTCCCCTTTAATTAACTTATTCCGTCAATCAATATTTTCTATATTTATAATTCATTTGTAATCGGTGTTACCCAAAACAGAGAAAAATATATGTTCAACTCAATATTAAATTGCTTCTGTGTTGAACGACCTGAATATTAAATTCATTGATGTTATCTCAAATAGCTTAGGAGCTCTCTTGGGCTCTTTACGGAATGTGTTTGAATAGGATTTATAGTAAAACGAAATAAGATTTATTCATAGTTTTTATACCATTAAAAATGGGTAAAAAAGGGTATAATGGTTTTGTGCAAATGTATGTAACAGGCAGAAGGAAGCATCTCCGACCCCATAAAGTATATATATTCTTGATCAGGATCAACAGCCGAGTCGATATAGCCCTGTCCGTCCGTCCGTCTGTCCGTCTGTCTGTCTGTCCGTCCGTCTGTATGAACACGCGGATCTCAGAGACTATAAGAGCTAGAGAAATTTGGAAGATCTGTTCTCGTATACCAGGCGCAGGTCAAGTTTGCTTTATTTTATCGATAGCTTAATCAGTTTCTGAATTATCGATACCTTTCGATTTCCGATAGCAACAAATTCCACAATTTAGGAGGCAGAGGAATCTTATAACATACATATACATATTATTGACCAATTACCGAAATTTCATTAAGATCGGAAAAGAAACACCAAAATTATAGTCGAAAATATATTCTCATATTGAGCTTATTTCTATCAGCAGCCGCAAGCATTTTCTGTATGCATATAAATAGGTGAACGTATGTGTGAGAAAGAGATGGCATGATAATCGACGCTAGCGTCAATATATTGTAATCTGCAGAGCCCCGATAAGTACTGTTTTGTGTACGTATGTATATCTGTAAGTATGTATGTATATGCTTGTCAGCAAAAATACTCTGTAAGAAATGCACTTGGAGAACTGAACATTTGAGTGCAAATCATTTTAAAGGGAAATTTGCCAATAAAACTAAAATATATTTAACAACTGGGTTAAGGGTATATCGTTGTCGAGCCAACTCGACTACAGCATCTTACTTGTTTTAGATATGTCTTATTCCCACTTTCTTAGTTTTAAACTGTATTCAAGAATTAATGTTTATGTTAAGCTCTACCAAGCCGGAAAATCTTTAGCGCGCTGAGTAAAATCCAAGCTATTAAATTTATGGCCAGCAGCAATGCGTCATTCTAGCTGCATGAAGGGAGGGAGAGTGTGGCAAGCACTTGAGTCTTAAAGTGAGAATTTGCAAATGTATATTGTTGAAACATGTGTATCGCTAAGGGGCTCAGAGGCAACAGTGCTACCAGCTAAATTCGGCTGGAGAGCACATGATGAGAGCGATCATCAGAGAAACGAGGCGCTTGTCAAATTGCTTGAATTTAAGCGCAGCTGCCTCAGAGAACTCCTTCTGAGAAATAAGCGGCAGCAAAAGAGTTGGCAGCATTTCGCGGCCTGTTAAATTGATGCATAATTCTGCAGCAGCATCAACTGCAGCAACAGCAACAGCAGCAGCAACAGCAGCAGCAGCAATGAAATATGATGTAGCGCATGTGGCAAGCATATGAAAAGCGACTGGATTTGCCAGATAAGAAGCGCGATGGCAGAGGGGAGGCAGCGTGAGATGACAAAATGTTGTATTTATGCAAAAAGCGGAGTGAAAAATATTTTCACAGCCTTGACTCGCAGCAACTGCGCCACAACGAGAGCTTCAGCTCGACTTGTGAAATGAAAAGGACGACCAAGCGAGTAGCAGCAAAAAAAAAAGAAGGAAATATGAAAATGGAGAAGGAAAAATGCAATACATCAAATGAGGCAAAGAAAGCGAGAAAGAGGAATGCAGCTTGACAACGTCGCTGTCTGACTTTATGATAAGGGAACATGCGAAAGGGAGCTGTGTGGGGAGAGGGGGTCTTGTGTTGGCTCGACTTGGCTTGGCTTGGCTTGGTTGTGCTTGGCTCGACTATCTCTCCCCACAGCCAGATAGATGATGCATTCAAACCAAGTGCCAGCCGTATTGCTCGTAATGCCAACTGATGCACACTAAACACAAGACTCGCTGCGTCATCAGAACAACAGCAGCCGCTGCTGCAATTCCAGAAGAGGGCCGTCACAGAAATTGCTTGAATCTATGTGTTTGTTGGGCACAGCTGCGGTCAAAATAGGAGCAATGCTGCTTCTCTTCTTCCTATCTCATTTTTATATCCTTTTATATCATTCAAAATGCTTGGTTTTGTGCAAAAGATGGAAGCATTTTCAACCAATAAAGTTTATATATTCTTGACCTTCGATAGAGCTCTATGAGTACGGGTTTACTAGGGCATATCATAGTCAAGTAGGAGTCACTTATAAGATTAACTACTCTTTTCATATAGGTTCTTTTATGGGCTGTTTCAGTTCAAAATCTTTTGTAGATTTGAAATTGTATAAACACAATTTTCACTAATCTGCTTATGTTGACCACAACTGTTTGTCCAACCATTATCCCCTTCATACATATTGTGTTTGTTTACTCACATTTAACCCGAAGAGGCAATTGATTGCTGACCGTTTCGCCCTCATCATTGATGGCGCTGCAAGCATAATTTCCGGCGTAGTGTTTGGTTATCTTCTGGAGCACCAGACTCTGATTGGAGCGGATGACACGAGCCGACGTATTGTGCTCCAAGTGAATGCCCTGCAAGGTGGGTAAATATTTAGAGAAAAACAAAATAAGTCAATACGTCTAGGCCAAGTTTAAAATAGATAAAGGTCTACATTAAATCATTTGAAAATAATAATAAGGTAAGTGATTTTTGGCGCATGCACAGCATTAATGAACTTCAATTTAATTGTGTTTCTTTGCACACCATGGAGTGCCAGATAGACCAATTAAGATCGTACACAACAAGAAGTGGCGGAAGATGCTGATGGCCGGGTGCTGGAGGAGTCTCTGCTGGATGCCAGACTTGGCGTATGCTATTCGCTGATTGATTGAGCGACAGTGACTGCTACTGCGACAGCTACCGCAAAATCAATGCCCCAAATTACGAGTCTATTTTGCTCCACACAATCGTGCATTGGAGACTAGAATGCACACCATCATTTGTCCACCTGCCCAACCGAGTGCCATTCTTGGTGTGAAATGAATTGAAATGCGCAAATGCAGCGCATTGCCAAAGGGAGGAGGAGGAGGAGGAGCGGACGCTGAAATTGGGAGCATACGCAACTTGCCAATGTTATTGACACTTAAACAGAAATGAATGGAAGCCAACCAAGCAGACAGCCGGCCCAAGAGTAGACGCAGGACGACCTGGGTACCCAGTTCCTGATGCCGCCGTTGTCAATTGGGGATTTCGGTTTTTGGCTTTTGGGGTTTCAGTGTGTGCTTGCTGGCTGATATGACAGTAGACCGGGTTGTTGGCGGAGGGGGAGTGGGAGGGGAAGAAATGGTTGTGCAACAGAAGCTCACTTCCAGCTGACTTGACGCGACCTACATTATGTAACCACAGCAGCTTCCGCCATTGAGGATTCGATTGTACGTGACACTCGAAGTAAACATCGTCGCCTTCCTTGATATCATCCGGTGACAGTGTGGAGCCCAGGCGCAGTGTAACCAAGGGGGGATCTGCAAAGAGTCGAGAATGACGTGTAGGTTTATTTAATAATTGAATATAAATTCCATTGACATCTATGTCGTATATCAGATCTATATATTTATAGGTACAACTCTAATTGAATACTTAATTTACTCAGCTTCTCTTCACACATTTTCCCTAACTAATTTTGTGTGACCCAAAACTTTACCTAATTGTAATGTATTTGATGAGAGTTAATTTATTCCCAATGTGCTCATCAAATATATTCAAGAATAACAATTTCTATTGGCTGTGTACACAAATGTTCTATTCATTTATTTTACTATTATTGTTCTCCTACTCTGAGTCATGCACGAGTTGTTTAAAACATAAAAACACAGGCTAATCCGTATATGAAAAGCTAGTTTTTTATTTTCCTTTTCGTCATCAAGGGAAGTGATCTATTTGGTTTAATAGTGAGTGTCAGTTATGGGCGATTTGCTGCAACGACGGCAACCTCAACGAAGAGTTATGGGAACAGAAATCTAATAGGAACTGGTAATAAGTAGAACCTTGGATCGCACTAGCTCCCCACTAGTTGGCTGGCTCTAAAGTTAAGCCCTGGGTCTGGGCGCTGCTTGTGAACATGTGTTGCCGCTTAAGTCGTTTGAATTTGCTTAACGAGCCACAAACTTTGCGACAAACACAGCACACAGCACGTTGAAGGAAGGACGCACGTGCTAACCTTAATATTGGTGAGTTATTGGCGGCCAAAGCCAAACGGCGCCAGTCAAGAGTTAGACGACGACGACGACAACGACAACGACGACAACGATGACGATGACGACGTCGACGAGCGAGGCCAAAAGTTTGCTCACTTTAGAATGGCCTCGCAAAGTTTGCTTTACCCTATTCCACTCTGCCACTTTCCCCTTTTCCTGGCCGACCCAAAAAGGTCTAACTTGGCAGCAGTCAGCAGACAGGAGACAGCAGTCGCCCCGCCAATCAACAAAAGTGCTCCAAAGGAGTCCCAGTGCTAAAAGTCTTGCGCCAAAAGTCGCGTGGCTGTATTTCCGCACACATGTTGCGGGCCACTTTTTGCGATTATCATTTACCGTTAGCTACCCAAACAGCCAACAGCTGAAATCGCCCGAAAATATATGCGGCTACCCACATTCCCCCATCACCGTACTTTGGGGCAGCCATCGATCGGGAGTTTTCCCATTTTTGGCACTCACTCCCTCCCTCTCTTTCTGTCTATATATAAATATGCATATACATATATATATGTATATGTATATATATATATATATCTATCTATGGAAATTTATGTGCAAATTAAAGTTTTGAATTATAACATCATTTGATATATGCTGCTCTGTGATTAAGCGGCTTAGTTGTTCAGTTTTAAAAGCATTTATTTTAAGAAAACTATCAGAAATCAAGAAATATTAAAGATTTAAGCTTAGTCATGAAATAAAAATAATTCTTATTATTTATATTTTTAAAATACTAAAATCATAGCAATAGTTTTATTAATAAACCCATCTGAGAAGTAGCATAACTCAATGAATATTGGAGTCAATGCTGTACTTTAGACTCAAAATTCACTAAATTCACAATTCTAAAAGTTAATTATAAAATAATAATTGCTTAAAGATTTAATATTTAATATTGCAGAATTTTATTTAATTATTTATTTGTTTCTATTTTGTATTGTTTGATGTCAGCTGTGTTTCATTTATTATAATTGAAAAATGTAACAGTTTATCAACTTAGAAGGAAGGGGGAGTATTGCTTCCGATGTTGGGGATTGCATATTGTTGGAACGAAAGTTTCCCGCGTCAATGAATGCCTGGATAAGAAAAGTAATACTGAGTCCCACCAGCGTTGTGTACTCAATCAGCGTTTATTCAAGACTGCTACTTTACAGTATGAGTAGCAATTAATGAGAGACTTAACATAAGTATCGATGCACGATTGCATTGAATGTAAAATAACATAATTTTCAACACCCTTCCACAATGCAAACATGCTTACAAAAAGTCATTTCAAATTTAACATGTTCCTTAATTCATTATGCTTCGTTTTGGACAAGTTCTTTGTTAGCACATCTGCTATCATAACATTTGAAGGAACATATTTCAAAGCAATTTGACCCTCATTAACAACTTGCCGAACAAAATGATATCTTATATCTATGTGCTTAGTTCTACCATGATGTACAGGATTCTTTGCTAATTGTTGTGCACTCAAGTTGTCTCCGTACAACACCGTCTGGGTAGTTTCAGTGCCACAACCGACTTCGATAATCAGCCTGCGCATGACGATAGCTTCCTTGCACGCCGTCGACAAAGCCATATACTCAGCCTCTGTGCTGCTGAGTGCTACGCTGCGTTGTTTCTCCGATTTCCACGAGATCGGCCCACCAGCGAGAAAGTATACGTAGCCAGTATACGATTTACGATCAACCTGATCGCCAGCCCAATCGGCATCAGCATAGCCTTCGAACGCCGCTCCACACTTTCTGTAGTGTATCTTTAGCTCCACTGTAGACGCTAAGTACCGCAGGACATGCTTCACGCCTGCAAGATGTTCGCTATGCGGATCCATGTTCCGTTGTGCCAACTTTGCAACCGAGTGCAAAATATCCGGTCTTGTTGTAAGAGCCAGCCACATTAGCTCACCCACTTGTGCTTGGTACGATGTCTTATCCACCTTTTGACATTGGCTGCCGTTGCAAGCTGTCTGGTACCCAGCATCCAATGGCGTAGCTGCTGGTCTGCAACTTTCCATACCGTGCTTACGCAAAAGATCCTTGATGTATTGCGTATGGCCCAGAGTGATCTCTCCAAGTTCACCCTCACGTTGAATTTCCATGCCAAGAAACAGTTCTAGTGGCCCCTTGTCAACGCACTCAAACGACTTCATAATATCAGATTTGATGCTGACCAAGTCCGCTTTCGATTGACAAGCTATAAGGAGATCATCAACGTAAACTAGGATTAGTGCCAAATTACCTCCCTTTCGCTTATAAAGGCATGGCTCATTGTCACATGCAATGAAGCCAATTCCACGCAAAACGCTGTCGAGCTTGGAGTTCCACTCCCTTCCAGATTGCTTCAATCCATATATCGCCTTTTTCAGTAGTAATACTCCATCCGCCCGATTGTCTTCAGAGTATCCTTGCGGTTGCTTCATATAAACAGTATCACTTAGATCGCTGTTCAAGTACGCAGTACAAACATCCATCTGATGTAGGTACAACTGCAATTCTGCCGCCAACGCCAATATAAACCGCATGCTCTCCAGCCTGCAAACCGGTGAAAACGTCTCATCGTAGTTAACACCGTACTGTTGTGCGCATCCTTTTGCCACCAGTCGTGCCTTAAACCGTTCTATCTGGCCGTGAGCATCCCGCTTCAGACTGTAGACCCACTTGCAACCAATTGCACGTTGTCCTTTTGGTAAATCTGCCAGCTGCCAGGTTTGATTGTGTAATCAAAGCCTCATACTCCTTTTGCATCGCTTCTTTCCAGAACGAAGCATGCGTACCGCGCATTGCCTCCTCGTAGGTTGCTGGAATGGGTACATCACTTGTAGCCATAGCGCCGAGTATATTGTATTGCTTCCTTGGGCGACCAGGTCTACCCGTCCTTAGCAATTTCGGTCTCCCAGGTCCAACTCGTGGGATCTGCTCTTCCTCCAGCTTTTCGTCGTCTTTTGCACTTTCAAAAGATTCATCCGCATTGCTTTCATCAGTTGCATTTGACCGAGATGTGATGTCTTCGCTGCTGGAGTCAACCTCATCATCATCCTCTTCGTCAACTTGCTCAACTCGATGCCCAACATTCGACATATCAAATGTTACCGCTTCGCCCTTTGCTTTTTCCAGATAGCTGACCTCATCAAAGATAACATCTCGTTTGTCGACCACTGTTTTGGATTCTGCATCGTAGAGCCGATAGCCTTTTGCTTGCATTGAGTAACCGACCATGCGGTATTCTTTCCCCTTGGGTTTAAACTTGCTCTTATGACGACCCTTATCCAGTGCCACTGTGCAATGGAACCAAAAACTTTAAGATGACTTATCGTTGGTTTCTTACCAGTCCACGCTTCCATTGGAGTCATCCCGATCAGTGCCTTTGTGGCTGCACGATTGCGTAAATACACCGCTGTATTTACTGCCTCTGCCCACAATGACTGGTCCAAGCCTGATTGATCCAATAAGCATCTTGCCATCTCAACAAGCGTACGATTAGCTCGTTCTGCCACACCATTTTGTTGCGGAGTGTACGCCACCGTCAATTGCCGTGCAATTCCATTGGTTTTCAAAAAACCGTCGAAAGTTTTATTTACATATTCGCGACCGTTGTCGCTGCGAATACACTTGATCATCTTTCCTGTTTGACGCTCTACCAGATTTTTGTACTCCACGAACTTGCGAAAGACCTCGTCCTTCCCTTTCAGGAAATATACAAAAATCCGCCTCGATTTGTCATCAATAAATGTGAGGAAATACTTTGAGCCGCCTAGAGACTTCGTTTCGAAAGGGCCACACACATCAGTGTGCACTAATTCCAGAAGTTCTTCCGCTCGGCTTTCTGTTGATCCTGGAAAATGGCTGCACGTGAACCTTGTTCAGCATGCACGTCTTGCACGACACCCGTTGCAATACGTCAACATTTTCCATTCCTCGTACCAGCGCCTTGTTTGCCATTTCACGCAAACTATCGTAGTTCAAATGACCATATCTGTTATGCCACAACTCGCCATCTGACTTAACAGCAGCATAACAACTGTTATGTTGACCTTCAAACGTATACAGATTTCCTACTCGCTTGGCCTCGAGTATACATTTGCCGTTTCTGCAGACTCGTGCACTCTTTGCATCAAAGAGAACATTGCACTTCATTGCGACGGCCTGTCCCACAGACATAAAATTGCTCGTCAACTTTGGTACGTACAATACGTTGCCTAGCACCAGTGTACACAAATCCGTTTCCAATTTGACTTCGCCTCTGCCTTCTGCTTGCAAGGTACCGGCGTCCGCCAAACCGACCGTTTCGGTATGCGCCTCAAATTTTGAAAACATTTGTTTATCACAACACATATGACTTGTTGCTCCACTGTCCAAGCACCAGCCGAGTTTCTTAAAACTGCTTGCATCCAATGCGTTGAAGTAAACTGCAATTCTGCTGTCCGGTTTTCATTACGTCATTTTTTGCAATTAATCTGCGACAATTCGCTTTAATATGCCCTATTTCACCACATTCGTAACAGGCGATCTTTTTCTTTGTCTTCTTTATAGTGACCTTCGCACTAGCGCTATGCCCTTGTCTAACTGTAAAAGCCTTCGCCGTTTCGTTGTGCTTCTCGGCGCCTTCTTTTCTCTCGCCTTCTTCCTTCAACTTTATGCACAGAATTTCAAACGACGGCAGACTGTCGCGCGTCTGGATGGCGACAACGAAATTCCCGTAATCTTCTGGAAGACTGGCAAGCAAAATTATGACCTTGAGCTCGTCAACTATTTCTATTCCAACTCCGGCAAGCTGATCCACGATTTCGTTAAATGTGATCAAATGGCTAGCCATGCTTTGCCCCTCTGCCATGCGAGAATTGTGCAACATTTTGTACAACGAGACTTTACGCATCGGCCCGCTTGGCTGATGGACTTCGCGCAACTTAATCCATGCCGCCTTCGACGTTGTGCAATTCTTGATGTATCCCAACTGCGATTCCCTTAACACTTAGCGTGATCGTTGACAATGCCTTACGATCCAACGCCTTCCAGTTAACATTTTCGCCAACATCAGACTCCAGTAAATCCCCCGACGCAACTTCCCATAGATCCGCATGCACCAACACGCTTCGCATCAGTATGCTCCAAGAATCATAATTCTTTTCTTCAAGCTTCTGTATTTGGTACAGTCCACTCATATTTCTATTTTTGCGACGCAATTTACATTTACACACACGTAACTGCCGATTTTGTCTCTTATCACATCCGAGTTCGTAACTCTGGATATCGAGTCAATAAACTATAACCGATCTTATCAGGCCACGTTCCCTGGGCCCATAACCTGTTGGAACGAAAGTTTCCCGCGTCAATGAATGCCTGGATAAGAAAAGTAATACTGAGTCCCACCAGCGTTGTGTACTCAATCAGCGTTTATTCAAGACTGCTACTTTACAGTATGAGTAGCAATTAATGAGAGACTTAACATAAGTATCGATGCACGATTGCATTGAATGTAAAATAACATAATTTTCAACACATATGTATATAACGATATAAACGTATATAAATATATAACTATATATATATGTATATATATGTATATATGTATAGATAAAACTAGAGATTTGCCTTGATTTGTATAGATATGTCAATCAAACTTGGTCCTACAACTGTTCATAGAGATTTCCATGGTTTTGATCCCTGTTTAAGCTACAATAATAACTGGCATATTCATCATCTAGCACATATATAACTTGTATATATATATATGTATATATGTATATATATATATATATGTTCCACTTTAAAGATATCAACTCAGATTGCGGCGTTGAGAAAAATATCGCGATGCTTCTCCAAAATGCCAGGCACGCACACAGCACAAGCGCCAGTGTAGCCCGGTCATAAACAACGGCAAAGGCTAAGCATGCACACACACACACACACACACACACACACACACACACACATAGAGTCACAGACATTGTAGTAGACAGTGTGTGTAATGCGCTCATGGGAATCACTGTAGGTCTGTGATTGCATTGCATGTTCCTTAGTTGTTGGTGTCCTGCTGCTTCCCTGTTTGCCGGGGCCACATTATAAATTTTAAAACGAGCGTGTCACATACGCACACACACATAAACAAAATTATACGCAAGGAATGCAGCAGCTGCCCTGCCCCATCCGCCTCCTTTCGTGTGGCACACAAAGTATGGCAAATGGCCTTGCCAAATGCCGTGCCTAAGAATCCAAAACGAAGTTGGCATAATAACTCAGGCATGATGCTGAATAGAGATATCGTACGGAAAGGACAACAAGAAGGACACAACAACAACAAAAACAACAACAGCAACAACAAAAACAACAACAACACATGTCAAACGATGCAGAACATATTTGAAATGTGTGTTCAAATTAAAAACACCACAAAATAATTCGAAATGGCCATAGGCGAATATAAAATACGCTATGAAAAAAACTATAAACAAAATATGAAACTCTACTTGATCTAAAAACAAACAAATATTTAACATTACGTCAAAATTGAAATGCCCTCCAATAAAACTCAAAGAAAATGTAATTCAATTTTCCTTTCATGGAATAAATGATTACATATTATTAAATAATATTAATACAACAGTAAAATGCAATAATTTTCAATTCCAAGCTTATGATTTTAAAATTAGCATTTCATATAATTTTATTTAATTTTTATTCAAATTTTATATTTTTATTTTGATATGATAACTTCAATATTTGACTGAATGAACGTGACTTTAAATCAGACCCATATGAATTTAAAAAGTTAATTAAATTTTGCAAAGCTGCTCTTTTATATTAATTCGTATGTTCTCATATGAAGACTTTACGAATTCAGTGCATAATAATTTTATTTGCGTTTTTTCCAGCCCAGGGCCAGGCCCAAAATGACTGTAGGGTATTTTCACAAGCTCAAATTAAAAACCATAATTTTTATGGTACGAGTATTTTTTTTGTTGTTTTTTTTTTTTTGTAACTTTGCTTAAAGTCAAGCGTTTTTGCCTGCAGCACCGAAATTTATATTTGAATGTATGTGTCCATGTGTGTATGTAAATGAAAATGTTGCGGTACGTGCCGATCATAAAGTTTATTTGCGTCAATGTTGCAAAGCGGGGGGGAGTAGGCAACATCGACGAGGCAGATGCAAAACAAACAAATAAAAAATAATATTCCAAAGTATAAAATATGAAGCCAACAAGTATGTGTGGCGCATAAAAATATAATAATAACACCTTATTTCTTAACGCAAAAACCTAAACAGCAGCATGTTTTTCTCTCTGTGTACTTTCTTCATACGTATTTGTGTTTTCTTCTCTTTTTTTCGGTACCGTCAGCAGATTGCAGTAAAAATTTAATATTTGAGCAAGTGAAAAGCAAAGAAACAACATTACGTGATGTGCCGCATATGCACAAACACACACACACACACAGCCATGCATATGTGAGTGTGTGTGCGTGTGTGTGTGTGTGTGTGTTTGCACAACGTACAAACAGTCGAAATAATAAAATACATTTACAGCCGCAAACGGGACGTATACGTAACGCCGAGCAACTGTAAACTGTAAACTGAACGGTGACTTTGGCACTTTACGATGTCCGCAGTACTTACTTTGCGGCTATTGACCCATTCAATTTGGCCAAACAATTTTGTAAACGTTGGTATTTGTATTTTGGTCAAGATTATGAGTTTGACCGCAACTTCAAAATAACCAAAGCTTTTGTTACCATCAATCTGTTGAAAGTAACTGTAAATATTTGGAAACATATTCAAAACCAATTTGCTTTTCATTTTCGAATTTATCACTTCAAAAATTATTTATTTATTTCTTTATTTTAGTAAAATGCCTCAAATAACAAATAATATTATAAATAAAAATTATTACCTCAGAAGTGATTTTAAATATTTGATTGATTGATTTGACCAAAAAATGACATAATTTTCCTAAAGGCGAGCTGGAAGTAAGTACTTACATAAGTCTTTCCATTTTCTAATTGCAAATGCTCCGAAGTTTTAAAAAGATACTGAACATTTAAGCATACATTTAATCTTAACCAAAGACTGGATAGATAGATAGAGTAGCATTTTATTCCGATTGAAAACTTTAATTCTTAAGGACAATTTGGAAAAGGTTCTCAAGGCTCTGCCATTTATAGAGTTACAGTTCTAACTTTGATACCGTTCTTTGGTTATTTAAAATTTTTTTTTTTTCTTTTTTTGAAGGATGGAGTGAGGTTTCTGATGGCTACGTACACAAAAAGTGCTTCATTTAATTTAAGCGGTTGCCATACATTTTGTTAGCCCACATATTTCACTTGGGCGCTGCAGCGTTGGACGCGACGGGGAGCAATGATAAAAGGCAGTGGAAGGGGTATGTGGAAGCGGCAGAAGGGGGCAGCGGAGGACGGCAGCTGCCTTCTGGCCCATGGCAAATTATTCACAATTTGTCATTTGTCTTTGATTTATTTGCATTTTAAAGGCTTTCAACGGCGACGTCGACAACGCCGACGTAATAAATTTAGCTGGCTGTCTACCTTTCGCTAGCTGTCGGCAAATGCTTATTTTTGCTGTTGCGTTTTCTTACTTTTATTTTATTTTATTTTGTTATTTTTTTTTTACTCTTATTTTTAGCTAAGTATATGCATGGCGGATATATGTATGTGTGTGTGTATATATTTTGAACTTAAGCACAATTTGTAATACTTACAAACGACATTCAATTTCCACATGGTCTCCAAATAGAGGCCGTTCACATTTGGATTTTCCGCACGGCATGTTATCGATTTGCCATCGTCGTCTGTGGTGGGCACAAAGCTCAGCTCTGAGCGTGTCGAGTTCTTTGATATGTCGTCCTGGAAAATGTGTTTCTGCATTAATTAAGTTTCGGCCCCAGACGAGTAGAGAAACTCCCAAACCCCACTTTCTACACTTTCTCCCCCCCTATCACGAAAATGTCCTGAGGCGCAGTTCTTCGTAGCGTTCTTTGTCCTCTTTGAATGTCCGTGTGTGTGTGTTTGTGTGTGTGAAAGTGTGAGTGTGTGTGTGTTTTTTTTTTTGCAAATTTGTCGAAATATTTTATGTTTGCAATTTAAAATTTATTGCTGCATACTTTGGGTTTTATGTGACTTGTGTGGGTATTATAAATTTTATAGCGACAAGCAAAAGCAGCAACAACTACAACAACAGCAACAGCAACAACTACAACAACAACTACAACAACATCACATAATTAGTTGTGCTTTGTAGTCGTAATTCTTGCTGTTAGTTGAACGGGTCATAAAATTGTTCATTTTTAACAGAGTGTGTGTGTGTGTGTGTTTGTATCCTTCCCTGGCGAACAGACGCCAAACTTGCTAGCCGAATGTAATGTAAAAGGCGTGAAATATGCACACCCAAACACATTCCCAGGGAACGAAGGACACTTGTTAGTGGGTGTAGGTGTTGAATGGCGTTGAATGGAACCAGCTATCGCAGCAACCTTATTTTTCAAACAACAAAAATATATATCACAAACAACAAAAAGCACATATTGAGAATAGCCAACAAGTAAAAAAGTCGAAATGAAATTTGCAACTAAAAAGAATAAAACAAAACAAACACTAATTCCACAAGAGCCCGTATGGAAATCTCCATATTTACGAGGTGTCTTTTACTGCCTGAAAGGCATAAAGTACATTAAAAATAGATCACGATAAAGTAAGTAAATCCGACAAATCCCTAGAGCTTAAGTTAAGTAGACTTTTATGATAATAATTAACAAATGAATAGTCATCAAAATAATAGTAAAATAGGAAAATTTTACAGTTGGTTAGCATTAATTATTAAGCATTATTATAAATTAAAAGTAAATGCGGCTATCAACGTGAAAAGTAAAAGAGTAGATTTGCAAGCCCTTAGTTGAAAAATAAATCTTTTTTTAAACTCACAGAAAAAAATTTTAAAGTTACTCTGTTAACTGCAATAGAGGCCTTAAAATTATAAATTTTCAAATTAAATTTAACATAAATTCAGAAGCTACCAGAAATATAAAGTTTTGAAAACTCCTCTCACGAATTATAAATAAAATTCGTTTTACAAATATACTTTCTAAATGAATAAATAAAGTTAATTACTTTGCTGGTAAATTATGACAATTTTCTATACTTCAGGCGTATTTTATATCTGATATTAGGCTAAATTAAGATTTTGGTTTTCATATTTTAACAATAGAAATAAACGTCGAAATTTCTCTAATAGTTTCAGCACAAAAGTACTTTACTTGCCCACTGTTTGCTTTGCCACATACATTTGTCACATGAAATTGTCATCAAGTTGTGACTTACTTAAATTGAGCATAGCATAGTTTTGGGAATAACATGTTGAGGCACTTGCTCTCGTCTGGGCCACACTCATTAGCCGCAATTCGTAACGAGAAACTCGGCGCAGTTTGGTGTGTCGTTGGCCCCAAGCGTTAATTAATGTTGTGCCCCATTTGAAGTGTTACAGGCTTTAGTTTATACTCCAAATATCCACATGTCTGGCAATACGGACACACACACACACACACACACCGCACACGTAGCACCTACAACGCCCACACATTAGGGGGAACCTAAGGCACCAAAAGGCATGTTGAACATATCCAAGGGCCAGTCTGTCTGGCTGCCTAACCCTCTCAGTGTCTGTCTGACTGTCTGACTGTCTGGTGTGTGGGCTGTTGTGGACTCTGAACTGGGCAGACATTTTGCCGCATTACGGCAACTTTATGCAACGTGAAAAACTACTGAAAAACATTTCCGGTCTTTAAAGGAGTGTAGCTACAAACGGCAAAGCAATCAGCGACGGAATGCATAAGCGACTAACTGCATATATGTATCTGTGTAGGTGTGTATGTGTGTGTAAGTGTATGTGTGTGTGTATGTGGATGGAGGGCGGACAGACATGGACATAAACAACAACAGTTTTCGGTTCCGGAGCGGGATCCAGCTTAGAGTTGGGAGGGGCGTGAGGGGCGTCGACAACGGATCGGCGCAAAAATGAATTGCAACAAAATTGCGCTAAAACTCCCATAAATTTGTGTAAAGTTGAAACAAAAAACAAAAGCAAAACAAGAAACGAAAACAGCTAAGGAAAAGCGTGGCAAATAGAATACAAAAAAAAAACCAAGTGGGACGTCTGAATGTGTTTGTGGGCGGAGTGGGGGTTTGTGTATTGTGGAGTTTATATCACATTATCTGTGTTTATTCTAACGGTGAATGTGGAGTGCAGAGCGACGTGTGGCGAGTGGCGAGTGTTAGCCACACCCAGGGACAACAAGTGGGTGTTAACAACTCTCTTTCTCCACTGCCCAGCACACCCTGCTAAAGACATACGAGCAACGGTTTGTTGTGTGTGTGTGTGGCATGTGTGGCATGACTGTGCAAACACAATAACTTATCGACCTGGTGTGTGTGTGTGTGTGTGTGTTTGTGGTAGTCCCCTCCCCAAAGAAAGAGTGTTGGGCAAGTTACGTCAATTGCGGTCATGTGCGAGTCCATTGCATTGGAAGTCTCCTCCGACTGTCTGCGGGTCCGTCTCCCGTCTCCCAGTCCCCTCTCTCTTTCTCTTTCCACCTCCCTCTACTACTCACTTTTGTGCGTCGCAGTTGACGTTTTCCCTTATACCACGTGATGATGGCATTGGGACGGGAGCCCGACGATTCGCACGTGACTTCGTAGCGTCGATCGGCAATCATTGAACTGGGTGGCTCCAGAATTTTTACGGTTAATGGTTTTACTGTGAAAAGAACAAGAGCAATCAATTAGTATTAGCCACTTTAATATTGGCAATTGAATACAAAATAATATAATGTCGTCTCTTAAAAATAGGTTTTAGCCAAAATTCAAATGTGAATAGCAAAACATTTTCATCATATTTTGTTTGTTTTTCTACAAATTTTGCAGAAAACGAAATTTTTAAATTCTTAACATTTTCACGATTTCCTATCAATTTTCTGATCTCACAATAAAAATGTAAAACTTTCTTAAGATACTTTACAAGCAACATTAATTTTTTTTATTAAACTTAACTTATAAAATGTGTATCGATTGCACTTTAATTTTGTTATGTTAAAAAAGAACGTCTCAAAAAACTTTCACATAAAATAATTTAAGGTTACTCGTTTACTCGTTTTAACTTTTTAAATACTTTACACCCATTATGTCTATACCTATATGTCTAAGGACCAACGGTCGTTTCATCAGCTCTCAGACGTTTAAGACATATATGGCTTAAATAATGACGTTTAATGACCGAGCCAATGTTGTAGTTGCTGTTTTTGCCCAGTCAACTTCCCAAGAGTGCTATTGAAATGGAGCGAGGTTATCGTGTGGAAGTAAGTAACGCCCCGCAATTCACTCGCTTCTGTAAACATATAATTATTTAGCGGGTTTTGCTGTGAGCTATGAGTGGTGCTTAAGGCCAACAATATCAGGTATGTTTTATCATAGAATATACTCAATGCGAAATGTTTTTGTTTATAGAACTTGCTGGCTGTTTACCCAATGCTTGTACTATGATTATCTATATAAATTTAATTAACGGTGATTTCCAAAACACACAAATTAACTTTGGCGACAGGACGAACCCAAGTTGACTTGGGCCTGTTTGTTTTTTCAGGTCAAGCAGTTAAGGAAGCAAAGTAGCAAATTGAATGGGGACTTACGGTGCATATCGAGTATGAAGCTCTTCTCCTTGGGCTTATCTAATTGCGTATTCAATGCCTGACATGTGAATACGGAATTCAAATCGTTCCGCTGCACCGATGGCCACAACAGTCGATTCTCGATAACATCGCCGGAATTGTGCTCGTTTTGATTGTCGACAAGTAGTCCATTTACGAGCCAGCGGACCTGTGGTTGTGGTCGACCTATGAAATCCAGTACGTTAAAAGTAAAACAATAGTTATACACATATGCATGGGTGTATGTGAGAGTGTGTGTGTATGTGCGTATGTATGTATAGGGATAGTAGAGGGAGTGCAAATTAAAAAGTCAAACTGGCGCAAAAGAAAAACCAAAGCAAAGCAAAAGCAAACTTTGTGATATTTTCATTTTCGGTCAAAGTGCGGCTTGAGGTTTTTCTTTTGTTTTCTTTTATTTTTTGTAGTTTTTTTTTCGATTGAGAAGTTTTTTCTATTTCGTCTCTTGCTCTCTGTTGTTTTTTCGGCCAAAGCTTTTAGGGAAATTAACAGGAAATTGTCTAGCCGCTTGAACGGATATAGCCATGTGTGTGGCAATAGCAAAAAAGATTGGGCTGTACGAAGGGGGTGTGGGGGTGGGGAATGAGGAATGTTGCAATGGGGTTAAGTTAGCTAGTTGGGGATTTACTTACCGCCCACCACACGACAAGTGATAACAATATCGTCGCCCTCCTGCTTGGGACCCAATTGTGTGCCATTTAGTTGACGACCCCAACGATCCAGTATGAGTGGTTGCTCCGGAAGTACTAGAAACGACAACAAAACAAAAGCAGATTGATAGGAATAGGTATCGGTATATATAGGTGTAGGTGTATATATGCATTTTCGATACTCACTTATTACCGACAAATTGAAACGGAAGCTTTGCGTTTGAGCTGTGCGAAAATCCACACGACAACGGTAAATGCCTTGATCATGACGTTTGATATCCTGCAAAATATCATAGACATTGTGTATTATTGGATTGTGTGTGAGTGTGAGAGTGTGTGTGTGTGTGTGTGAGAAAGGAAACAGATGATTAGCATACCGACACGCACGCACAAGCACTCACACACACACACACACAAACATGCACACACACATCCACACCCACAAAACATTCGAGTCTCGTTCTGGCCACGTAACATTCAATTATTGCATGTCACCTAAGTCCAACAACTCTGTGGTCTGAGCCGTGTGGCCAACTTGTACGTAGATATATGGAATCGTTAGCCAGGCAATTATGCGACCAAGCAGATGTGGCCCAGTTCACTCTCGGCTCAGTTCATTGTGGCTAAGCAGTTGTCAATTTGGACATTTGCTTCTTTTATGAAGATTTCCATGTGTCATTTGCCAGATGACAATTTCGTTCCGATTCCAAACAAGTTTGATACAGTTTAGCAGCCAACTCATTTGTGTTTAATGTTTAACCAAGTTATACAATATCTTGAATAAAATTTAATTGCATCACGTAAAAAATTAAAAATTCCTATTTAACAAACTTTATTTGAGTCTACAAAAAATATTTTGTATATGTAAAGAACTATTTTTGGTATAAATTATATAAATTAAATGATCTACCAAATATAAATATATTTACAGTAATAATTAATTTGGAAACCCATATAAATTATAAATATAACTATTTTTTAAATAAACTATATAAAAAATAAATTTTCTTTTTAATAAATAAATTGGAAGCCCATCAGAAGCAAATACATTTGCTCAGTAGTTTGCAGAAATTGTAATTTGTTTAGTCTTATGTTGAAAATAATAATAATAATAATAAACATGAATAACGGTAAGCTGTCCATTGAACTGTTTGTTTGGCAGTAATAAGCAAGTAATAAATCTAATGGCATTTAAATCAAACGCATATTATGTAATCGCCTATGTATGTAAATTGTCAGACAATTGAAAGGCATTTAAAATTAATTTATAAGGTCAACTTAATTGGTCGCTCATAATTCATGGGGGTTGCATATATATGTATATGTATATGTATATGTATATGGCATATATATATATATATATATTTATTTGTGCATGGTTGATGCAACCGCGAGTGGCAAATTCATGTGAATGTTTGGCCTGCCTCTGCGTGTGCACTTCACATCCATTTTCAAATGCGGGTGTATATGTGTATGTACATGCACCTCGTTAACGTGCAGACAGAGGAACCCCCCACAGCCTGCCACAAACTGGAAATTGTCCAAGGATTCCCACAACAGGCGATGTAACTTGAACGCTGAGCCAAGCCAAGCCAACTTGCCCTTTAAAAGTCAAGTCTGTCTGCGCGACGAGGCGTTAGTTCAAGTATCTGCCACACTGTGTGTACACATGTGTGTGTGTGTGTGTGTGAGTGTCTCTGCGCGTGTGTGTGTGTGCATTGCATGACAATAACGGTAAATCAAGTTATCTGTAAACATGCAAGACATTAATAAACATTTCGCGTGCGCGAGGCAATTTAACAACTTTTGATATCTAAATTTGTTTTCGCAATGCCTCAGCCGCAGTCGGAGTCGCAGCCGCAGTCGCAGTCGCAGTCTCCGTCTGTCTCAGTCGCTGCCGCAGTTGTGGCAGCCGTAGCTTTCTAACGTTATTTGGCATTCCTTTTGCTACCAATATGCATTTGGCTCTTCTTCGTTTTTTCGCCTTTTTTGCAATATGTTGTCTACATCCGTTTACTGCTATTGCCGCTGACTTAATTTTTTTGACACGCATTCGCAATTCCAATTGCCATTTTCAGCAAATTGAAAGCACTTTTGCATTTCATACGAGAATTTTGGCAAATATTTACCAAATAAAAAATTAAATAAAAACAAAAAAAAAGAAACAAGGTATGCGGCATGTTATTTTTTGGTTTAGAATATATTCTGCTCAAGCATTTTTCGTTATTTTTTCAGCATTCTATTTCGCAATTTTTTTAATTTACTTCCGCTCCACGCAAAATATTCCATTGAATGGTTTTTATTGTTTAACATTTCAGCACTTTTGTTTGCGTTTCGAATTTGTTTATTTATTTAAAATGCGCGCTTCTATTTTTTTCATTTATTGAGGTTTTTTGCACTTTCTTCAAGTTTACTCAAATTTAAGGATTTTATTAAAGTTGAGGCCGTGAAGTGCTTACACAAAATAAATGGCATGCGACTGTGTGTGTGTGTGTTTGTGTGTGTTTGTGTGTGTGTGTGTGTTATGTATAGCTGGGGCAACCATTTTAGATCTTACCTTAATTTCCAAGGTTGCCGGCTGGGAGTCAAAATGGAATTTAGCACGTGAGCCAAAAACCTCCGGAGCGGACCAATGTCGGGGCTGCTCAATGGCCATATTATCGCGCACATCAAAGCTGCAAGGGAAACAAACAAAAAGAGAGAGATAGAGAGAGAGTGAAAGAGAGCGAAAGAGAGCTTAAATAAATTGCTGCCAAGAATTATTATTATTATGCCGTCTCATAAATATTTTAGTAAGGTGAAATTAAATCAAGTTGAGATAAATTCTTAAACTCACAGCAAAAACTAATGAAACCCATAGGTAAAATAATACACTACTAACGTTTTTCTTTCCGTTTGAAAATTGCGCTCGAAAATTAGCCTCATCCATTTTAGCCCGCTCATTAGACGAGAGGTGAACCAAACCAGACCAAACAAAAAAAAACCCCCTCCACGAACTGGGTGCCAAAATTAAATTTATGCGCTCGCAGATAAACATTTTCTTAAATTTCCTTTTTCTTATTATGCTGGAGTGCATTTAATGCGCCAAGTTTTGGCTAACAGCTGCAATACTAACGCAAATACACAGAAGGCCATAACCATAACACTTCAGACCTGGCTAAATCCTGAGTGCTGCAGTTCGCTTTGCAGTGGGGCCACCATCAAGATGGCTATAAAGTGACTGGAAATACTTCGCTTGAAACTATAACTTGCCAAAGATAAATATGTGTTCTTCAAATCGAAACAAGTTCGGAAAAACATAGAATCCAGGTCATATCGAGTAACGGTACAAAGCTCAATAGCTATATACAAAAATTTAACACATAGTATGAATATTTTAGACACGCAATTCATAATATATATAATAAGTGATTTGATTAAATCGAAAAGCAGAAATGCTGTTAAACACAAACTTATATTAAACTTTATAACCAGGATTTTGGAAAGAAAAAATATACTGTATATTACACGACTCAGAAAGAAGCACAATAAACTAAACTAGGCTGCATTGCATGAAGCACCTAAGAAATAGTAATAATATTATTCATGTAACATATTATTATTAATAATAGTTTTCACAGAATTATAGTTCTTAATTGTTCTTAATTTTAGAGGACCATTATAGAATCCTTTAAATCTAAACTAGCTTAGATATAAAGTTTTAATGATGCAGCCAAAAACATATATAAATAACATTAATGTATTATTTCTCAATCATTTATTTATATTGAGAAAAAAAACTGAAATAAATATAGGCTGCAACAATCAATCAATCAGTCAATCAATCAATCCATCAATGATCAGTTCCTCAACTTTCTTAAATCAAGTATTTACATTCTAGAATTCAGTAAATTACTGTCCTAAAATGTCATTATACAGCCTGTCTATTTATCTACTTTTTATCTACTTTAAATAAAATAAATTTAAATTTTTCCTATCAATTTTTTACTACTTAAAATATTAAAATATTGTTGCAAAATTCTTTTATTAAATTTAAATTTCTTAAGTAAACAGTTTCTATATAGTGCAAGTAATGCAGGGAAATCCTAAGAGAGCACTTTGATTGTTTTTCAATTTCTGACAGCAGTTGTTTAAAGACTTGTGGAGCAAAGTTCGCATCGGCGTTGAGTTGCGAAAGAGAAGTCAAGGGTTGGGGGCGGGGGCCCATTGTGCTTCTTGTTGTTATTGTAGCAGCCACTTTTCGTGAGCCGTTGCGGCAAGTGGCGCGTTAAGCGCCCTTTTGTATGCAACACGCAATAATTTATGCGGGCAACCAACGGCAAATGCTGCCAACGTCTGCCCCAACGTCGACGTCGCCGTCGCCGTCGCAGTCGCAAAATGCAACAACTTAATTGCTGCGTGCCAAGCGGGCGCCAACTCAAGTGCAACGCAAGCAGCCAGGAGAACGATAGAGATGGAGAGTGTTTTTCGCTGCGAGTGCGAGAGAAAAAGAGATAGAGATAGAGAGAGAATGAAGGCAACGTTAACCCAATTTCGTGTAGCCCACTGCGCTGCCATTTTAATTAAAAACTAAAAAAATGTATGAAAATAATAAAGAAAAAAAAAACTGTTGCACTTGGCTGCAGAGCCTGAGGCTAGAGAAAGTGAAATGCTGGAGAGGGGATGGGGGCATGTGGCCAGGCGAGGGGTGTGCCAAGCTTAATAACTGTTCTTTGGGGCCTATGCAGCAAATGTTTATGGCCAAATAATATACAACGTGAACCCAAGCAAATTGAGTCTAATGAAAATGGCCAAAAGTCGAAAGAAAATCATTCAGGCAATGTGGTTGCCACTTTTGAGTTTGATTGCTTTTGTTCGTTATGGTTAAATATTAAAAATATTGTAGTAATATTATATGGCATTAAAAGAACCAAATTTGCGTATTTAAACAAGCATTTGTGGTTGTCTTAAAATACAAATAATATATGTTCAACTTTTGAAAAGAATGGACTTCGACTTAGGTATGCATCCCAAAGCGAGTGAAAACAAAGAGTGAAATATGGAAAATATTATTTTATTGGCACAATTTTGTTTACATTTTTTTGTGAATATGCAGCGATGTACAATAAACAATAAACATTCGCTATGACAGACAATTGTTTGTGGGATGTGTATTTGCTTAGCTGTCGCGGGTGGAGTGTAAACTGTGCAACATCTGGCTCGTGAGGCATGAACGTAGATCTTATGGGGTCAACGGACAGAACAAATAAAATATTAATATCTAGATCAAATATATGGCAAGACCTTATTCCACCTGTAATATTAAAATGTGGAAAATGTGGAACATATACTTTTGTTTTTTAAATTAAAAATTGTACTTCAGTATAATTTGTGTTGCAAGAAAAGTTGGAACCAAGTATTTGTTTCTCAGGTTGAAGTTGAATTTAGTTTGGGTAGTTTTGACAAGGCACGAAAACTGATATCTTTGATTGATATATTGATACATTATTTGAGTGATATTAATCATTGCCTTCGGGTTTGCCATTTACATCCAAATTGCTCTCGTACGTGTTGTCCCTACTAGAGCAATTTGGATATTAATGGCGAATCCATAACAACGCAATTGGGATGTCATAGATTCAGAAGATCGATATCGGTGGAAAATGAAATGTCCGTCTACATTGAGGAGCTGAATTGGGTAAGCCATGACAATAATATCAGTAATTACTTCTGCATATCAGATGTGATCACTGATTAAGAAGAAGAGCTTTAAAAGCAGAAGCAGGCTTAATACCGACTTAAAATAGAATACCAATAAGCATGAGGATTATGTCTTCCCTCTAGCTGTAACTGTAACGGACTGACAATGGATTGCCATATCGCAATCGAGTGAGTTTGGGTTATATGTTTTGAGAAATATGGCCAAACTCCAATTTTCTAAACTATTCGTTATTCAAAACAGGGAAAGCGTATGGACTCTTAATTTCCAATCTTAATTGATTATTATCGGTCAGAATCGCAAGTACGTCGCCGACCTATGACACTCAGCAACGTGCATCACGAGGTGAGGCGCACCGATTAAGAGTATCTGGACTGTTTGGATATGAGATAGGCATCACCGGTCTGAGTGTCAACACTATGTGCCTAATGCTTGCCAGGAGATGAGCGAAAACTCTGGAACTTTGTCCTTGATTGATTACTTTGGGGCTTGTAACCATTCAAAGTAACGTAGATAATTTAATTTGTAACTTATATTTTACATTTTTATTTAAAAACATTTTTTGTTTGCACATTAAATAAATTAAAATACAAAATATAATCAAATCCATCAAATTGTAATTGTTTATTTATTTATTCCTCCAAATGAGGCTTTACGTCCTAATAACCACATTTCTGAAAAGCATTTGACACTTCTCATATCAAATCCTGCATTACCTAATTAATTTTATGTATATAGTTCCTTTTACCTTGCCCCAAAACTTCAATCAAAAAATATATATATTTCCACCTAGAAAGTCTATATTACTTATTAAAAAATATAAATATAAAAAATATAAAATTTCAACAAATTTGATCAAATTAAAAACAAATTAAAAATTAATATTTTGTTTGTCAATGGAGACCACAATTGTATGTTCTGTTTTTTTTTTTAAATTTAACATACATATTATTTATTTGAAAATATTCAAAGCAAATCAAAATTAAAAAAAGAAAACTACATTTTTTTTTCAGTAATAACTACAATTCTTTGTAGACACATTTGTGACGTTGAAATGAATATGAATAATAAGGTGTTGATTCTGCTGGCTCAAACCCCCGGAGATTACTGCCATAGACCTGATTCTTCAGTGTTGCCTCATGCACTTTACAGTTATACCTCATAGAGTTGCTTATGACCCGCCTGAACGACTGCTGTGGGGCAAGCAGCAACAACCACAAACGCCTGGCTGTAAGCTTAGCATCAGCTTAATGCCTAAATCCATATATGTAAAAGACAATCAACGTCATTTATCCACATAATTCTTGCGGCTTTTCGGCTGAGGTTAATTAGTAAATTAGGCAAACATAATTAAGTTAATTTACTGTACGCCTGTGACAACAAAAACACACGCAAAAGTTAAAGAGCACATCGCAACAAAAGGCACACTTATCAGTAGGCGGCCAGGTACAAAGAAAAAAAATAATAAAAAATATATACACATACACACACACACACACACACACTTTCACACAGCACAACTTTAATTACAGCAAATGCTTGTAGATGGCCTGAAAATACCCTGTGATTAAATGCATTAACATTTTTAGTAACCTTAGAATTATTTTATTATTGATGCTGATAGTATTTTCGTGTATTAATATATATATATATTTTTAACTAATCTCTATAGGTGTCAGCAATAAAAATATTTTAAATTATATAAAACAGATGCCACCAAGTGATAAGAAATCATTTCTTTGTACTATTTAATATTTTCATTAACCCTACGTCAGAAATTTTTGTAAGAGTCTATCAGCTTTTATTTTATAAATAAAAAATTATGTTAAACTTGATCAAGATGTGTTTATCTACAAAGTATACAATTATATACCGCTTTGCGCCCACATTTTATAGGGTATATATAAAAATATTGTAGCATACTTATGTGCTACGTTGGGCCGCACAATTTAAAGGGCAGCTACGCTCAAAGCTCGTTTGCATTTAATTAAATGCGTATAAAAAGAGAGACACACACACTCAGAGAAAGAGAGAGAGAGTGAGAGAGAGAGAGACAATGAGCCTCATGAGGCAGTCTCCACCACGCACCAATACACACCAACAACAAGATAGGAGAGCAAGTTAGATATAGTACTCACCTATATAAAGGTATTCCCGCATTATCACGAAACCATAGGACCATATAAACATCATGCAGGGGCTCGGCAATGGGGCAGGGTAGCGACACTGATTTTCCCTCGACGGCATCAATGTCCTTCGTTTTCACTGTACCGATTGTGGTTTGTGGATGTGTTTGTTGTTTTTGTCGTTGTTGTTGTTGTTGTTGTTTGTGGGGGCACAAAGTCGCCGCCAGTTTATTTTCGGGGGGACCAGGCAAATTATGTTGTCACGGTTTATGTTGTTTGGTGGTCAGCATCGTTGGCCGGTTCGGGTGTTCACATGAAAATAGAAAATAAATGCGTAAAATTTGTTAATTAAATGCTGGCTCCTTTTTGGCATGCGTGCCCATTCTCACATATGGATATATGTACGTATAAATATATAGGTATATGTATATATAAAGCCTTTTGCAGCTGCAGTCTGGCGATTTTGCGCAATTAAATGTTGATGCCGGCTTAATTTCAACGTAATTACAAACGCGCTGCTTAGAGCACGCTTTATTTATTTATTATGCATGTTCAAATGCCTGCGAAATACTTTTAAGCCACGCCCACCATTTGGCCCAGCATACGCCCAGCATCCGACCCGACTGGGACAACGACCAGCTTGAGCGAGCCCAACACATTTAAGCCCTTTTTGCACAAAATCTGTTTGAAAACAAGCCCGAAAGCCAAGCATAATCAAAATGTGCGTTATTCCAAACAATTTACTAAGCTTCAGCTTGTTACAGTTTTGGGCGAAATAAAAAACTTTTTGAATTTATAAATATGCAAATGTTACACACAAGTTGTAAAATATCATATGTTGTTTTTTCTATATGCATATCAATTTTATAAGTGGTTTAAATGGAGAAAGAGTCACATTTATAAATTCGTGAATTCTGTTCACAGGTTATTATTTTAATATTAAAAGTATACTTTTTATTCTCTGATACCGAAGGTACAACACCAATAATCAATGTATCTGAATGTCTGAATAGATTAAACCGCATATCTTTAATGTATATCCCCAAAAAAGATAGAGTCAGCAAACTTGGCACATAGATTACTGGTGGCTTCCATTAAAGAGCAACTTATACTGAAATTAACCGACGCACCCGATTTCTCGGCTTCTAAAAATTCTGAAATGCTCTTACCTTTTTTTTAAATACTGTTTAAATTAGAGTCACCAAGATTATGTAAATATTTTACCGAAAACTCCCTGTAAGTCGATAAAACCATATATCTCAAACAATTTGAAAGCTTATGCCCCAAAAACGGCTAAAAAAATATATTTCGCAATTTAAGATAAGGTAGTTTAGTAACTTTTTTAGACTATCCTATTTAAACTTAATTATTCTTAAAAATTAAAAATGCTAAATGACTAAAAGTGCCACAAATATTTAATTTGAATTTAATTAAGGAGCGCATATTTTAAATAAAACAAAAAAGCTAATACGGCATTTATGAAAATTTATTTTCATTCAAATGCAAATATCTCTGAATTGAGTACAGAAAAAGTAAATATTTGTGCAGTAATATGTATCTATTTATATATATATATATATATATGTATATCTTTATATATATATATATATATATATGTATATCTTTATATGCACAGCTCTTGTTTGTTTTTTGGTTTTTATCTTACATAGCTGGCTGCACTTTCAGCCGCGACAACATTTTGGCAGTTGAAACAGTCAAAACTAAAGTCAAGCACCAACAGTTATCAAAAGAGGCAACTGCATCAGTTTTTGCTATTTGCTATATATTTTAATACCCTGTAATATAATGTGAAATATAATAAATTGAGTTGTATAAAAATTATTTCTGACCCTAAAGCATGTATTTACTAAATTTTTAAGCACAAATTGCCTAACAAATTATCTATTTCGATAAGCAAAGGATTTTAGTGTTCTTTATATGAATAACATAGAATATATACATATCTTTCATTAATTTTTGTTTTTAAATAAATGTGTATGCGTTGATAAAATTTCATATCACATGAAAGTAAGGGCCATAAAATTTGTAACTCCCCAAGCACGGCCCTGGCTGGGTACTTCACGTCAAGGTTTTTTGCCATTCGCTTTATGTGTAAATATGAAAAAAAAAGTGTCATTTTATTGCCACAATGCGTCGAAATTTTGTGTAAATTTATAGCGAATATGCAGCGATGTACAATAATAAATATGCGCTTAAATGCAAAACAATTGTTTGTGGGATGTGTGTTTGCTTAGAATGTGGACACAGCTGCCGAGAGCAGAGCTTAAACTGTGTGCAACATATGTTGTGAGGTATGAACGTGGATCATATGGGGTCTACGGACTGCACAAATAATATGTTTTCATCTATTTATCTTGTTATTAAATATAATATATAAAATAAATACTTTTTTCAAAAATTAAAAATTTAACTTCAGTATAAATTGTGCTGCTAGAAATGTTGGAACAAAAATATTATCCGCACGGCGAAATACGATTAGACCCCCAATTGAGGCAGCGTGTTAAAGAAGCCACAAATTCAACGAGTTCAACCCAACAGACCATCAAACAATTCGAAGACCCTAAGCTGCACAACGTTCTGGCCATGGCCCCGAAGAAGCGTTACGTGAAGCGCTTTTTGCAAAAGTTCATATTACTGATCTTAATGATTGTCTGTGCATCGCTACTAACCACACTGATCATCGAGATGCACAGGAAAGCAACGAAAAAGCCGGACGAGAGCAATTTGGATGCCCGTGCAACATATGTGCCGGCGACACGTCGGCACGCGCGACCGGCCTTTGAGGATCTGAATAAGACACAAATGGAGAAACCAGAGAAGACTGAGATAGTCAAAATGTTTACGCTGCCCACGCCTCAAGGTGAGCGCAAAGATTGGCACGACTATAAGGCAATGGAAGCGGACAAGTTGCGAGTCGGTTTTGGGGAGCACGGATTGCCCGTCCAGATTGAGGATGCCGCTGAGAAAGAGCTCGAGCAGATAGAGTACCGAAGGAATGGCTTTAATGGGTTGATCTCCGACAGAATCTCAGTGAATCGCTCCGTGCCGGACGTGCGACGCGAAGAGTGAGTATGATTTCCTGCTCATATATTTTTAAATGATTATACAATGTTTTCCTCTTTCGCCTGGGCAGATGCAAGACCCGCCAATACCTGGCCAAGCTGCCCAGTGTGAGCGTCGTCATCATCTTCTACAACGAGCACTTTCAGACGCTTCTGCGCACCGTTTACAGCATCATCAATCGCACTCCGTCGGAGCTGCTCCAGCAGATTGTGCTCGTGGACGATGGCAGCGAATGGGAGACGCTAAAGCAGCAGTTGGACGACTATGTGGACCAACACTGGCCCCATCTAGTTGACGTGGTGCACAATCCGGAGCGACGTGGCCTGATTGGTGCACGTCTTGCTGGTGCCAAGGTGTCTACGGGTGAAGTCATGGTCTTCTTTGACTCCCACATTGAGGTCAACTACAACTGGGTAAGCGAAGGCAATAAAATCAATGCTTAGTGACAAGAGCTTTAAAAGCACAAGCACAGGCTTAACAATGATTCAGAATAAGACGACAAGCTTTAATCTATTTACAGTTACCGCCGCTCTTGGAGCCAATTGCCATCAACAATAAGATATCTACGTGCCCCATTGTGGACGTCATTGATCACAACAACTTCGCTTATAATGGAGGTTATCAAGAAGGAAGTCGCGGTGGCTTCGATTGGCATTTGTACTACAAACAGCTAGCGGTGCTACCCGAGGATAGTGTAGACAAATCTCTGCCCTATCGCAATCCAGTGATGATGGGCGGCCTATTTGCTATTGCCAGCAAATTCTTCTGGGATCTGGGTGGTTATGATGACGGTCTCCAAATTTGGGGTGGCGAACAGTACGAACTGAGCTTCAAGATCTGGATGTGCGGTGGCATGTTGCTTGATGTTCCCTGCTCCCGTGTCGCACACATTTTCCGAGGTCCAATGGATCCGCGACCCAGTCCACTCAATTACAACTTTTTGGCAAGGGTAATTTGATAGAACTGCAAGTTAATTATACCGCAGCTTGCTCACTTGCCAATGAATCTCAAAGACTAGCTTGAAATGAAACAGGCAGATTATTCACACTTCCTTTCTAATCAATTTATTCCAATATTTGATAGAATCATAAGCGCGTCGCCGAGGTCTGGATGGATGAGTACAAGGAACATGTGTATAGACGGGATCGGACGACCTATGACAAGATTGATGCTGGTGATTTGACTCGACAGCGTGAGGTGCGAGAGCGTTTGCAGTGCAAGTCCTTTGACTGGTTCATGAAGGAGGTGGCGCCCGATTTCCTCGATCTGTTTCCGCCGGTTGAACCGCCTCCCTATGCATCGGGTGCCATACAGAGCGTAGCCTATCCGGACTACTGCCTGGACAGCATGAGCAAGGGTCCGAAACATGCGGTAGGCATGTTCTCTTGTACTAAGAATAAAAAATCTCCCCAGGACACTCAGAACTGGTTTCTCAACAAAAAGCGCGAATTGCGTCGCATCGATCATGAGTGTCTCGAAGTACAGGATACTCACGCGAATGCCACCGTCTGGATGTGGAGCTGCCATAATCAGGGTGGCAATCAGTTCTGGTATTACGATCGCGAGAAACATCGGATCGTTAATAGGCTCCACGGCAATCAATGTATGGAGGCTTTCGTGGAGAACAATACGGCTAAAGTGTGCACCAATACTTGCCAAGAGGGTAATTTGCGGCAACGTTGGAACTTTGGCCAGGTCAATGACACACTGCTCGATCGCTTCTTTGAGGGCTTGTAACTTAAACTAAGCTTGTAGGTTTTTCATTAGATTGAATTGGAAGTATTCTGTGGAGTTTCTTATGTAATTAATCAAATTTATTTTTTAATTTTGCAAATTAAAGTCACTGAATTAAATTAAGACAAAATTAACTGACTCATTGGAACTGAATATTTTAGCAACTAATTAAAAAAATGGCACGCCTACAGTGGATGTGGTTCGACTGGAGTGTCAGTTCCAAAGGGGTTGACAAAAGGGGCCTTGAATGCCGGACTCGTTGTGCCTTTTTTTGGCAGAGCTTCTTCAGTAGATTCTCTCCTAAGTGACCCTTAATTTCTTCCGTAGGTAAACTTCGTCTTCAGCGAGTGTAATTTTTGTCTACAAAATTCACTCTCTTAAAATTCAAAACAGTGAACAAGAAAAGAAAACGATTTGTGAAAAAAACTCGCTAAACTTCTCTCACCCTCGGGGCTGATACAATATAAATGTAAAAATGTAAAATATTGAATTCGCCCCAGGAACAGAAAACTTCTAAGTAAAATTGATTAAAAATGAACAAAAGCATAATAATATTTCAAAGTTCAGATTAGAACTTTAATTTCAGCGGATAAACTGCGCTCTGCAAGGGTATTTTGTCTTCGTATTGCCCCAGATAACAGTTCTATCTTGTTTATAGTATTATTTATTATGTTGCTGGATAATGTGGATCGAAACCATTATCAGAGCGTCGAGAGAACTCTCGCTGAACTTGAGCGGTTGAGTGGAAGTTAGAAAAAGTTTGTAACTTGAGTAGTTGGGCCAAGGCACGAAAACTGATAGCTCTGATTGATATTGCAGAATGGTGTACAAAATAAGCCAAATGAAGTTGCCCGCCACCTTATCACGCTTATCACACAACTCAAATGGCAATTAAATTAATGGACATTCATCATGCCACGCATTGCAGCCAACACCAGTTCGACGTGTTGGATGCCTGAAACCATTTCCAACCCAAGACTCGCAGCTACATGACGTTCTGGCCATGGCCATAAAGAAGCGTCAAGTGAAGCGCCTGTTGCGCAAGTTCATATTTCTGATCTTATTCATAGCCTTCATCTCGCTAGTAACCACATTGATCGTCGAGAAGCGTCTGAATACAACGAAAGAGCCGGACGAGAGTGATCTGGATATGAATGGCGATCCCATAACGCCACCATTCCGTGCGGCAAATGTGCCGCCGACACGTCGACAGGCGCGACCGCCCTTTCAGGATCGTAATTTGGTACGTGATCCCTTGCCAAGTGAGCCGCAAATGGAGAAACCAGAGAAGACTGAGATAGTCAAAATGTTTACGCTGCCCACGCCTCAAGGTGAGCGCAAAGATTGGCACGACTATAAGGCAATAGAAGCGGACAAGTTGCGAGTCGGTTTTGGGGAGCACGGATTGCCCGTCCAGATTGAGGATGCCGCTGAGAAAGAGCTCGAGCAGAAAGAGTACCGGAGGAATGGCTTTAATGGGTTCATCTCCGACAGAATCTCAGTGAATCGCTCCGTGCCGGACGTGCGACGCGAGGAGTAAGTATGATTTCTCTGATATATTTTGAAATGATTATACAATGATTGCCACTTTCGCCTGGGCAGATGCAAGACCCGCCAATACCTGGCCAAGCTGCCCAGTGTGAGCGTCGTCATCATCTTCTACAACGAGCACTTTCAGACGCTTCTGCGCACCGTTTACAGCATCATCAATCGCACTCCGTCGGAGCTGCTCCAGCAGATTGTGCTCGTGGACGATGGCAGCGAATGGGAGACGCTAAAGCAGCAGTTGGACGACTATGTGGACCAACACTGGCCCCATCTAGTTGACGTGGTGCACAATCCGGAGCGACGTGGCCTGATTGGTGCACGTCTTGCTGGTGCAAAGGTGTCTACGGGTGAAGCCATGGTCTTCTTTGACTCCCACATTGAGGTCAACTACAACTGGGTAAGCGAAGACACAAGCAAACCTAATAACATTTCAGAATGAGACGAGAAGAGTTCAGAATAAAATTTCAGAATAACACGACAAGCTTTAATCTATTTATAGTTACCGCCGCTTTTGGAGCCAATTGCCATCAACAATAAGATATCTACGTGCCCCATTGTGGACATCATTGATCACAACAACTTCGCTTATAATGGTGGCTATCAAGAAGGCAGTCGCGGTGGCTTCGATTGGCGTTTCTACTACAAACAGCTACCAGTGCTACCCGAGGATAGTGTAGACAAATCTCTGCCGTATCGCAATCCAGTAATGATGGGAGGCCTATTTGCTATTGCCAGCAAATTCTTCTGGGATCTGGGTGGTTATGATGACGGTCTCCAAATTTGGGGTGGCGAACAGTACGAACTGAGCTTCAAGATCTGGATGTGCGGTGGCATGTTGCTCGATGTGCCCTGCTCCCGCGTCGCACACATCTTCCGAGGTCAAATGGATCCGCGACCCAATCCACTCAATTACAACTTTTTGGCAAGGGTAATGCAATGAAACACGCAATGAAAGAGGCAGATTATTCACACTTCCTTTCTAACCAATTTATTCCAATGTTTGATAGAATCATAAGCGCGTCGCCGAGGTCTGGATGGATGAGTACAAGGAACATGTGTATAGACGGGATCGGACTACCTATGACAACATTGATGCTGGTGATTTGACTCGACAGCGTGAGGTGCGAGAGCGTTTGCAGTGCAAGTCCTTTGACTGGTTTATGAAGGAGGTGGCGCCCGATTTCCTCATTCTGTTTCCGCCGGTTGAACCGCCTCCCTATGCATCGGGTGCCATACAGAGCGTAGCCTATCCGGACTACTGCCTGGACAGCATGGGCATGGGCTCGAATAACGCGGTGGGCATGTTTTCTTGTGCTGAGAACAAAGAATCTCCCCAGGATACTCAGAACTGGGTCCTCAACATGAATCGCGAGCTGCGACGAATCGATCATGAGTGTCTAGACGTACAGGATACTCACGCGAATGCCACCGTCTGGATGTGGACCTGCCATAATCAGCGTGGCAATCAGTTCTGGTATTACGATCGCGAGAAAAATTGGATCGTTCATGGCTTGCACGGCAGTCAATGTATGGAAGCCTTCGTAGAAAACAATGTGGCTAAAGTGTGCACCAATGCTTGCGAAGAGGGTAATTTGCGGCAACGCTGGAACTTTGGCCTGGTCAATAACACACTGCTCGATAGCTTCTTTGAGGGCTTGTAACTTAAACTAAGCTTGTAGGTTTTTTATTAGCTTGAATTGGAGGTGTTTCACATTTCAAAAATTTTTAGTTTTATTTAAATTTTTGAAGTCTCTAAATAAAATCAAGTAACTGAACCATTAGAACTGTAAATTTTAACGGCACGTAATGGCTGACCTTGTGGCCAAGTTGCCATAAAGACACCGGATATTTAGAACATATGTATGTTGCTTATTCTTCACCATCAAATTTCAAGCTGATTTACTTGCTCTATTAATTTCTAATTCATCTCAGCACTAACTGCAGTAGTACTCTTGCTAATAGGCGTCCACCTCCCTCCAATGTTTCTTAGTTACAGCTTCACGCCTTGTACTTCGACTAGAGAATGACTCTGTGACTTCAAGTCTCGGTATCTCTGAAACGCACTGTTAAGTCCGCAATGGCTACTGGGGAGCAATACTGCATTGATAAAATGTAGACATTATCCGGAAAAACGTGAAATCTTTGTAATATTTTCATATGCTCCTACAGTCTGTAGCACTCGAAACTGAATTATTATTATTTTAAACACACCGGCGGACTTTTTTAATTCACAACGATTGATCTCTTCATCTTAAAGCAAGAGATCACACCAAAGATCTCAATCGATATCGATATTATATGCTAAGTAAATATTTGTATGTTAAGTCACAGATGTTATGTTACAGTTTGAGTACTACCACTAAGCAATCAATACATAGAGGCGTCAAGTCGACAAAAAAAAAGGGCATCAGGTTGCGATGCGAAGAAAATTTTGCAGGGGTTCGCGTGCCGAGTATTCATTGCTTAGTGGTACTAAACAGGCTCAACCATCTCAGATCTTTTCTTTCATTCTTTCTCCGTTTCTCATTTCAGAGATTACGATTTACGTTAATGGCTCACACGTAAATTGACACTAATTACAATTTGTAGTAGGCAAACTATTCGTAGCATTCAGCAAATAACTTTCAGTATAACATACAATGCTACTAGAGATCGATAACAACTGTAATTAACATAGGCTTAACATTTACCATTCGGAGTATGAGAGTGCAAAGACACGAACGTGCGATAAACAGTGCTTAGAAAATATGAAATATTTAAAATTATCTATCACCGTACGTTTTATTTTTCTCATAATATACTAAAGAAAGAGCCTCCGATAAATTATAATTTTTTTCATACTACAATTACAATGATCAAGCAACAGTTTATTTGCAACAGTTAAAAATCACCTACTTTTTGGACTCACATTTGAGTTCTTTATTTTTTTCGCATTTTAGTTGCTCAAGTTTAGTTCTCCATCTCTTTTTTCGTACTAAACTTATCTACACCATTCAGCGCATACTTTGTCTCGCTCTCCCTCTCCTTCACTTGCACTGACTTACTTTTAGCAACACTAATAAATTACGTGATTTCACGTTTGCTTTGCATCTGCAAGCAAATCGATTTTCCTTAAACTCTGCAAAATGTTTATTTTAATCTGCGGTTGTTGCTTATCCCTTATTAGGATATACATATGTACATTTGTATGTATGTAAGCTGTTTATTCCATCATTCACCTTCCGCTCCGATCAACTATAAATATCATACTGACCCAGTTGGCAAACTGTTATCTGATCTACTGGCTCTCTTTATTTGTTGGCGCTCTCTTAGTACTCTTACTAATAGGTTCCACAACTACTTTGCAATAGATGGAGCCACCTGAATTGCGTACTTGCTTGGCCTTAAGGATCTTGAGAATTGTAAACGAAATTTCTGATAGATGGCGCTTTCTTAGTTTTGTAACCATTTAATTATGTTATCAGTTTGTAATTTTCATCTGTTAAGGATTAACAGCTTGTTTAACCCGTATTTGGCTCTAATTCTCGCTGTTCGCATCTTTATTTGACTGCATTTAGTGTCTACATAACTAGCTGAGCTATTCGATGCCAACTAAGAATTAAACGAATATCTATTCAGCTTTTCGTTCGAGCTGCTCGTTAATTATGTTTATAGTTGCTGAAAATTGAAATAAACTAGAAAGCATGATGCGGCACTAAAGATCGATAAAAGTTCATTTACTCAACAGTATTTATGTGTTTGCTGTTAATGACTAACACTAAAATTAAATTCGCACTCTAAATTGAAGTTTGTACTTGTGTTTTAGCCTCTTAGGAACACTCCGTAAAGGGGCTTACCAAAAAATGCCAATGCATCAAAGGCAAAGATGCATTACGTTGACTGCATTACTAAACGACTTTAAGATGACTGCAAAAAGGCAGTATACCTCCCTGCTGCCCGTATGAGCAGGCACTTTTGAAAAATGTTTACTGTTAGGTTAGAACCTGAGTTTCGTGCTCGGTTTCTGGTTGCATTTTTGTGTCGCCTTTGGTTGGCCTTCACTTAACTACAGCAGCCACGACAGGTCGACAGCTCGACTGCTTGAGAGCTCGTGCATGTTAAAAGCTATTTAAATATGCTCTCTTTGAATGCCTTGATTGGCTTCATGCCAACCCTAACCATTTCTAACCAGATTCTGCTCCGCACCCAACTCCTTTCGCTTTAGCTTTGGCTTTGGATTTGGCATTGCTTTCGACTTTACCCCGTTTGCTGTACAAAAATGAACAAGAAGAACAAAAAGCTGCTACACACACACACACACACACACAGAGAGAGATATGTATGTAGATAAGGCTGTCGATATGTTGTCTGCATATTCGCATGATTTAACCCTATAATTGATAAGGTGCGTAAATTGGAAATAAAATCCGTGAACTAAAATTTATGAGAGAAGACATAAATAGAATAGAAAATCTGAAAAAGCCGAAATGTTCTATCGAAATAAAGTTCAAAGGCAAAGTGAAAGATAATTAAAAAAAAAATAAAAACACATTTTTTATAGAGAAAATTATTGATAATATTTTATATAATTTTCACAGGTAATTTAAAAATATAAGAAACTCTGGAATCTGGATGATGTCACCCGATTACCCTAACAAGCATTTTAAGCAGAATGTGAACAATACCGACATTTTAGATTTTAAAACATAATTATAATTTTGTTACTTTTAACATTCAATAAAATAGTTCTCTCTAGGGTTAACATACCTACAGAGCGAGAGTGAGAGTGAAAGAGAGAGAGAGAGAGATAGAGACATACACAATTCGCTTGCATCGCACTCTGTTATCGCCTCGAATTCCCCAGTCACTGCCTGCCCCCTCCCCATCCCCACCCCCTTCTACGCTTCAGCATTGTTCATGCATTTTGAAATGGAAAACTTAAATGGAATTTGTGCAACTGCGACAGCTTTACAGCACTGGCAACTGATATACATATGTATGCATGTGTGGAATGCACACTTACTCGTCTTCACTGTACAGTAGAGCTCATATTTTTGGTAAAGCTTTTTAATTGATATTTAAGTACGGCTACTGGGCGCCGCTGCTGTTGAAGTTGTTGCTTCACTTGTGTAATTGCCGGAGCGTCTTGTGTCCTCCAATTAGCATAACCATACAATTTATCATGACGTAAGCTAGTGCCACGCCCCATCACCATCATCAACCCAAATCCTCTCTATGTATATACATACATACATAAATATGTATAAGTTTGCCTACCACATGAAATTCGTTTATTTCATGTAAAAATATTTCGCTGACAATTACATGTCACCAAACACCCACATAAGAGAGTCTCTCTCTCTCTCTCTCTCTCTATCTCTGGACGTGTGTGTATGTGTGTGTGTGTGTGTGTGTGTGTGTGTGTGACACTTTGCGATTAATCGTCGGGCTCATTAGTGGTGAAAATATTTATGAAGACCGCTGGGAAAACGCAGCGTTGTGCATTCATTAAATACACATTGAAATCATTCTCAACTATTTCCATGTACATATAATTTACTCCATGAATGTATGTGTGTGTGTGTGTGTTAGTGTGTGTGTGTGTGAGTGTGTGTATTGAAGTTGTGTGGTTTGAAAAGATTTGTCATTAAGTATGAAATGAGTATGTTTCAAGTCTATTGATTGAGGTATTTGACCGCAAGACAGCAGCCTAAAATGCATACCGAAAATAGCACGAATAAATTATAAATTATTTTATATACGGTTATTTCTATTAAATATTTATTCATTAAATAAATTTTAATTTTAATAAGCTCTTCAAGCTATTACTGTACAAAATACAGATTAAATTAAATTTATTTCCGTACTATTATTTTTAGCAATGCCTTCAATTATGAAATATATTTGTAATAAATAGAGAACTTTGCAGTCGGGTGTAACCGACAGCGAAATACTATAAGTTATTCTAGCTGATAACAAATAGCAAAGAGCAGGTTGGGTTTAGACAAGATATACCGATCTTTGATGAAGATTTCATCTACCTTTCAAATTTGCATTCAAATTTTCGGTAGATATAGGTTTTTAGTGAGTTTTGGGGGCGTGGTCGTGGTCTGAAATCTATTAAGGCGGCTACCTGAATGTTACAAGTTATAGAGACAAATATTGGGTTCATACTGTCCGTCTGACCAGCATGATGAACTTTGCACAAAACCAATATACTGTGTTACATTTGGTATCAAAGTATAAACATATCAAACACATGTTGCAAATATATATATGTATATTGACATTCTAATCTGAATAGAATTTTGCAATGAATAACAGCCATGAATAATTCTAGTTGCATTTGAAAGTCAAATAATGCAGCAGTCAAAGTGTATTTATTGGATGCCCTAACTAGATGAAATACTCAGCCACACATTACTTATAAATTTTAATGTTATCATTTTATAATAACAATTATTCATAAATATATAACTTGTGGATTTCAATCAGATTTTCAAATGTGAATTTCATATGATTTCTGAAAGGCTTTATCAGTTATATACGCATTTGCAGAGTATGCGAATAGTTCATATATATTTGTGCAACTTTCAATGCTTCTATGCGATATTAAAATCATTTATAAGCTACGAGTCAACAACTGTTTTCATCAGTCTAGAAAAACACATTTGAAAGATGAGGTTCGTGCATTATTTTTCAATTATATTGGCAGCATTTGTGAGTACATTTATACTATATTTATAAATATTAATATATTAATATTTAAAATTTTTTTTAGAGCCTTGTGCATGCACTTCCTTTCAAGGATCGGATACTAATAGCTGAAATTAAACAGGCTCTAGAGCATACGAAATATATAGTATTGCAGGACTCTGCAAAGTTTGTCATTGAACTTGGGGAAACTATTGTGAATGCTCGGGAGGCAGACGAGTGGGTAATACGACAAATACAGACCCACATTGTAAACCGGGGAATGGCACTGCTTGAGAGAGGAAATGTATCTGAGGAGGAGATAGATAGTCTTAGAATAGGTTTCTCGAGAATTCTAAATTTCGATAAGTTAAATGAGCAGCAAATTAAAGATCGCACGGCACAATATACACATAATGCTATGGATTATCTAAAAGACAAGGCTCAAAAAAAACTAACGAGAGAGATACAATTGTTTACGGTTATAGCCAGCCCAAAGATTCAAGAGCTCAGCGATGCTACCAAACAAAGCGAACTGGAACTAATTAGGGCCTATAACAATGTGGCCTATGCTGGTCTTGTAGATCGACACGATTCTTTAGATAAATTCGAAAGTGCTCTACAAAAATATTAAAGTTCAATATATATATATATATATATTTATATATATATATAAAATTTGATTCAGAAACAAACTGAACTGTAGGGTTATCAATGAATTCAACTTGACATAGATAACAGAAGTGTTGCAGCTTGTAATTATAAGTATATATAAGTACAAGTATATAAGTATAGGTATAAGCATACATACTTAATAAAAACAAATCAATAAACCATTAGCTGCTCTACTGCACTGACTCAAGAGTTACAATCTTTAATCATTTATAAGTTATTAAATAGTATCTCTAAGCCAGAAACAGATCATGAGAAATACCTGTGGTTACAGATATGGCACCTCTTATTGGGGGTGCAATTTAATTGTATCAGAGCTTGAAGAAGAAGATATTATTATAATACTAGATACTTAAAAAATTCATATTTTTTATTCACAATTTGTCAGAAGGCTATCAGCAAATTTTATAGATTCAATGATGATGTTTAAATTGTACTTAACTAATTTGATACATTTATTTAAAACATGATTCCTTTTCAGGAGTCTATCGCCTACTTTATAGTGAAATAATTATATAAAGTAACTATTTTTGAGATGATTTGCATATTTCGCACCTTTCCCGATATGGATTTCAAGATTGTTAACATAGCACTGCAATGTTTCTTAGACTAATGTTTTGGTATCTTTGAAGTATTTCCATTTAGAAGTGGTTTGAGGTCCTGTTATTTTGTGTTTTGTGATTGTAGACCTTTTATTTCTTTCAGATAATTATATAGAAATAGCCAATCGGAAAATGCAACTAAGCTTTCAACAAAACAGAGCTATTTATCTCGCTTGTTTTATTTTGTTGCATACTTTTGGTTCCTCAATTGAATAGAAGATTGCACTCTTTTATGCAACTGCATAAAGTTTACTTTTGGGCACATCGGAAAACAAATGAATAGTAATAAAATGAATAACAATAAAGAGTCTTATTTTTGGACTTCCAATTTTCTGTAGTTTAAAAATTTTTTGAGGTCATACTTTAAAAATCATCTCGAATTGCCTCGAAAGGCCAAAGATAAAAGAGTCATTCAATGACCAAGATTAATAGAAATAAGCTCAATTTGCTACACAATTTAAATAAGCATAATTGAACCCGAAAACAAAAAAAAAAACAATTTCCATCCCTCGTCTTTGATATTCGAAATTGAATTTAGCCAACTATAGCCGAACCGCAAATGTGCATACAAAATTCACAACAGGTTCATGTTTATTGTATTGCATTTTAAATTTGACCAAATTTCAATTTGCCAAAACACGACCGACCGAAAATTGTAAAATTGCAAATGCCACCGAAATGAAAGTGGTTTAAAATGTTAAAACACAAAAACTGAGTTAAAACTAAATTTGACATGGCTACAGCAAGGCAAAAACAACAACTAAACTATAACTAAAACTAAAGGAAAAATCACAAAAATAAAACATTTGATGCAAAAGTATTGTTTCGAAATCACATAATGCCCACAAGAATAATGAAATTCGATTAAATTGACAGAAAGGGATAAATGTCATGCGGCGGGGTTAAATACAAATCCTGATGGCAACAAATTGCCATTGAGTAAAATACAAAAAACATTCAACTGAACGACTATACAATGACCTGTGGCAACTCCCTACTCCAACTCCCATTGTTATATAAATTGACGTCTGTAAAAATAACGTACATAATTAATTAAAATATTAACATAATTTTATTCATTACGAACCATATTCAACTTAATTGCAAACCAAAAAAAAAAACAATTTTCACTCAGCTCCTGAGCTGTAAATTTGCATAGCATTTATCATAATTAAGTTAATATATCTTAGCTATGAACATATTTCTTTGGCTATCAGTTATCGCATACAAAAACATTTAAACTCTTGCAACAACTCTACAACTTTTTAATGACACCCGCAACATGTGAAGTTCATAAGAATATGTAATCCACATTTGCCCAGGGATCGCTGCAGGGCATCAGCAACTAACCGAAACCAAAAGTCAAAGGACTCAGCAATGAATTCAATTTATTTATTTAGTTAGTTTTTTTTTTTTGTCTTGGTTGCTTGCTGCAGGAGCTGCAGGCCCTGGAGAGTTGAGCGAGATGAGATAACAATCAATAAGCAGAAAACAAGAAACTGACAAAGCAAGGGATAAAGTCGAGTTTAGCATACAATGAGGTTCAAATGCAACAGCAGCTGGAAGGATATTGGCAACAAGGCCAGCAGGGAGCAGAGAGCAGACAGAAGGAAGCAGGCAGCCGGCAAGCAGACAAATAAGCCCAGTTTTATAATAAAGTAACAAAAATGCGAAATCTGTGCACAGCTGAACCCACTGACAGTAACCCCTGAACCCCCTGAACTGACCCACTGAACTTTTGTGGCAAGGCTATATAAAAGTTGCTATTGCTACTGCTATTGCTATTGCTATTGTAGCTGTAGCTGTAGCTGTTGCTGTTTTCATGCTCCTGGCTTACAGCAGAGCTGCTTCAATTTTATGCAAAACAGTCAGAAAGTTCAGAGGTGTTGACCATGTTTCTGGCAAAATGCGAAGCGAATATTGAATTTGTTTTAAATGACAGCATAATAAGCTGAAAGCTTCCATTTTCCACAGCAGCAAAATATCAAATAAAAACTCAACTCTATACTTTGCTACACTCAGTGTGTGTAAGTATGTGTGTGTGTGTGTGTGTGTGTGTTTGGGTTCTGGGAGCACAACATTCAATTTATGTATCCTGTGGGAATACGAAATGTTACCAACTTAAATGTTATGCTCCGAGGGTTGCTATTGAATCCAGTTAAAGTCTGATGTGGAACTTTGAATGTTTACAATGCTTAGAATGATGGAATCAAATTTAATAAATAAATATAAATATTAATTTTTAAATATATTTTTATTTAAATTGCGCTTATGCGAATAAGTCAATATGATCAAACCAATCAATATATTAATTTTATAATAATTTATTATATTTCAATTGGAACTCGATATTTATATACACATTTGTTTTTTGATTTTCTAAAATACATACATAGATCGCTAATAATATTATTTAAAATATATATATATATATCTAAATGATATATCTTTTCTAAATGCGTCTGTTCACCTTACTTTATTCACATCGATTGATCTCTTCTGCTTTAAGCAGGCGATTAAACAAATTATATCGATCGATACCGATTAGTTGCAGTCTTAGCACTATTATTTTTACTATTATTATTATTTTTGTTTATTTTCCAATGTTTGAGCTTTTTTGATTCGTCGAGCTGTAAAACTCAAGAATAAAATTGCACTTTGGTTAGAACAAAACAGCGTGTTAAAACCACGTCTGTGGCCATAAATCTAGCCACAAAACGGCTTCATTAAACTTGAGTGTATGTGTGTGTGTGTGTGTGTGTAAGTTGTGTGTTGCAAACTTTATCAAATTTCTAGCTACCTCACAGCTTCCACCACCCACAACTTGTGCGACCTAAAAATGAGAAAATCAATACGAAGCAACACTCAACAAACAAAAAAAAAAAAAGGAAAACAAAAACAGGCGTGGAAATCCAACAAGATACAACAATAACAAGAGTTGTGTACATTGTAAATAGTGCATCGAAAAACACATAACTATTTTGCATAAAATAAAAGTTTTTGGGTTTTTGAATGTGTGTGTGTGTGTGTGAGTCACACTATTGAATCATACAAAGCACGTAGTATGTCCTTTAGGTCCCCGAGCGGCCCTGTTGTGCTTTTGTCCGTGTATTGTTGCCTGTCGTTTGTTTGTCGTCAGGAGACAAAAAGCTATAAGAATAGCTCTGAACAACTGTGTTGAGCTGGGACTAAGGAGGACCGAGGAGGAGACGGGTACAAAACCTGCACAAAATAAAAGAAAGGATCACATACATTGACCCAAATTTATGCAATCGAAACTTTAAAGAATCAAATCAAATAACATAAAATAAAGGACAAGTTTCATTTTTCATTTCATTTTCGGCTGCCCGAGTCAGTATTTGGGCCACAACGAGAGAGAGAGAGTGAAAGAGAAATAGAGAGACAGAGAGAGAGAAATGTGAGAATCGAGTGATATTAAACCTGACAGTTGGGGAATATGCATATCAACAAACAGCGAGGGGAGTGAAACTGTGTGCAACGATTTTGCAGACATTTATTTTTTATTTTTTAATATTTGATGCCTTTTCTTTCTGCTTTCCTTCATTTGCTGAATATTCATATTTTTTGAACCCGCAAACTTATGAATTATGAAATATGCATACAATTGTTTCGCAGTCGGTTTGCCCCACAGCGGAAGCCAACAGCGAGGGGCGTGCGGGGGAAAGAGTGCACTGAAAGCAAGACTGAAAGTCGCTTTAGGTGCAAAACAAAACCAAAAAAAAAATAAAAAAATAAAAAGAAAATAAAAAAATGCTCAGTTGTTGTTCTGGATGCTTAGCACACATTTTTCTATATCTGCATATTTGTATTGCACACTGGAATACCTGACGTATGCGTAATTGTTTGACAGAGCGAATGTGTTCTTGTGTGTGTGTGTGTGTGGGGGGTGGGGGTGTGTAGGTGTGTGTGGGTGTATTTGTGTGTCTGTGCAATGATGCGTTGCTGAGAGCTGTTGTAAAATTAGGTGACACAATTTCGCATATTTTAACAATTTAATTTTGTTCGTTATTTTATTTGTTTTTTTTTTTTTTGCTTTTAGTTTACTTATTGTTGAAATTTACAATGCATTTCGGTTGATAGCATTTTAAATGAGCCCCGTTAGACATGCAACAGCGTAAATTATTGTGCATACATTAAATGTGGCATGAATATGTTGATATATTTCGAAAAATAACAGCTGAGCTGGTTCTTTATTTATAATAATATACAACGGCACCCACACACATGCACACATTTCATACGCCAAATGAACCGCAATTCATTCAAGTGAATATCAAATTAATGTAGTTCAATGAGCGCTTGCATAGAATTTGTTTAAAAATTAAATAATAACAAGAATTTTTAACAATTCATATACATTATATTAAATCCAAATTTAGCTGTTAATTGTTAAAGTTAAAAATTATATCAGCAACAATTGATGGAAACTCTTTAAAACCATTTTTTTGGGTTTAAATTGCAGCATTAAAAAATGATATTAATTTTAATTTCAACAATCTTTACAACAATATTGATTACGTTTGCAATTAAAAATCGAATTAATTATTTTATTTATTATTTATTATTACCTGTATAGAGTATTTTAATTCATTGATCGTTATTTCTTGGTGTTGTTTAAATTGTATTTTTGAATTTATTTAAGGTAATATTATTTTATACTTTTCGTATTTTCTTGGTGGAAATTAAATAAAAATAAAAAAAAAGAAAAGAAAAGAATTTTGTATTTTCATGATATTTCTATATACAAAATATTATTATTGGCGAGTCTTATTCAGTGCAATCCCTTTCTGAGCCTATGGGTTTCATCAAATGTGACAATCCTTGCAGATTTGAGGGATTTATGTCTTTCCCTAGGATACTATATCTAAATGTTTGCATGATAGAAGCTAATTGTGATTTGTTAGGCGAGTGTTCTGCATACATCCACTACACTGTGCTACAAGAATGCTCTTTCTTTTGAGGATGCAGGCATAACAACCTTTGGCGTTCTCCTTAGCCATTAATGATATTCATGCAGGCTATTTCCTGGTCTGCTCCACAAGATTCTGTGTTCCTTTCTTCGTTTTTTTTTCCCTGCTGCTCTTTTGTTGTTCTCGTCGAGGAGGAGAAGGAAATAACTTACAATTGACCTCGTTAGCCGCTGTCTCTTGTGTATGCCGCTTTATGGACTCTGACCGTGCAAGTCACTCCATCTCTCTCTCTCTCTCTCTCTCTCTCTCTCTCTCTCTCTCTGTCTGCTGTCTCGCTTTGTCTTGCACTAAGCCGACTCGTTGGTAGTCGTATTAGTGTCATGACCTCTGTTGACTATATCATTTCCTGCTTTCTCATGTGTTGTCGAGTGTGGAAGCTGCCTCTGTTGGCTTTGCTAATGCTGATCCAATTACTTAGTATGAAAGAGCACAGCATCTGACAGCGAGTGCGAGTGAGAAGTAGATATATATATATTTGATATGATATATATATATATATATATTTATAATGGTGAAGGCCGAAGCACGCTGATAAATATTAAGTATTGTAATTATTTCTTGGAGTCGAACCATCGCTTTCTTTTCATTTATTTGTATTTGTATTTTTATTTGTTCCTTCTGTTGTTAAGAATTATTGCACTGACAACTTTTCCCCGCGATGCATTTTCCTCTTGAGTTCGCTTCGCGTTGAGCTAATTAAATTTAAATTACATTTCGTTTGCTCTGCCTGGCAGATTTTAAAAGGATTCCGACCTAGTTATTGCAGCAGGGCATGCAAATAAATTAAAACTGATTGTGTGTGTGGGTGCGTGTGTGCGTGTGTGTGCGTGTGTGTGCGTGTGTGTGTGTGTGTGTGTGTGGTTGTAAATATGAAGCATACGCCCAGTTGTGCGAGCCATGAGCTCCATTACCGTTCGTTTCAATGTGGGCTGCAAATCAACGCGTATGATATTTCTACAGGACTATCGCCCAGTCCCCCAAGGACACACAGCGTAAACCAGCGAAATAACATCAGCAAAATAATATATAACTTGCTATCTCTTTACTCGTTTTTTTTTTCCTTGATTTTTGTATTTATTTTTTTTATATAAATAAAATTTTGTGTGCCTCGTTTTCGTTTTCGTTTTCGGTGGTTCCCCAGTGTAAATGTAAACACACGCTTATCAATGTGTGTATACTTATGTGAGTGAGTGTACAAAAAGTATACCCCACACGTGCATGTAAGTGTGTGTTGTGTGTGTGTGCGTGTTTTTGTGTGTGTGTGAGGGTGTGCCAGTATGTGTCTGTCAAATGTCATTGCCAGTTGGTTATGTGGCTTTTGGATCAACACGCAGCAGCGCCAACAACAACAACAGCCACAACAACAACAGCCACAACAACAACAGCCAACACACAACAATGAAATAGTAGCATTTATATTTGATTACTATTTGGAATACCCTATCGGTGTGGCAGCTAGGCAAGAAAGTATATAACATACCATCTGGGAGTAGCATTGAGGCATGCTTACTTCAGTATATAATATTTAAGATCCATCGTTTTTGACAGGAGCTTACCTCAGTATCCTAACTAAACTAAAAGCCTCGAATATTTATTCATTTTGTTTGCCTGTTTTATATTTTAACTTATTGTATGTTTATTTTTTTCGCCAAGTCAAATAACAGTAAGCCAATTTTTTACTTAAATCAAGTGGTAATTTTGCCACTCCCACATTAACAACAATGGAATCGCGAAATGTTGAGAATTTGAATGTTAGAATTGTTAGGCTATTAAATAATTTTAATATGAAGTAAAATTAAAAGATAATAAACATAATTAAATTTATTAATTATTTGCTTTATTTGCACATTTGTACTTTTGTTTTTTATTCATTGTAAAATCATTTATCAACTTGAAGGCTGAATAACTTGCTAATGCTACGAATTATTATTATTAAAAAACAGAGTGTATACCGCAGCTGGCATAAAAAATGACTTGGCTTTAACCCAACTTCCTGCCCCCAGTTAGCTCTCAACAATGTTGTTCTATTTCGTTTTACTGTTGCCACCAAGTTGCCATAAGCCGCAATGGGCAAATGTCATAACTACACATTGACTGTGGTGGTTGTTGTTGCTGTTGCTGCTGCTGCTACTGCTGTTGTTGGCCATATAAAAATTGGTTGAATGTTGCAACATTTTGCTTTAAAAATGTCATCGCACAAGTGTTAAAATCGCTCATCATATCAACACGGCTCACAGCTGCCACAGCAGAGAGGAGACAACGTGGAGCCGACGTGGAGGCACATACATATATTGAACTTTATGTGTTTACTCAATGTACATGTTCATACAATATACATACTCATATGTATATATACATATATATATATATATATTTATGTGTATATATATATTTCGCTATGTTATGCTGAGCTAAGCATCCTCGACTGGCAGCAGCTGCCACCGATTGTTGCGGCCTTTTAAGTCGGCTCAGCCGCATAGAATACATGTACATGTTCGTGGGTGTGTCCGTGTGGGTGTCCATGTGTGTGTGTGTGTGTTTGAATGTGTGTGGCATTGAAATAGCTTTAGCTGACAACAATTGTGGCAAATGTGGCACACATCAGCATTGAAATGGCAACGCGCTCTTATTAGTCCGCCAGCCACAAACTTTAATTCAATAAAATAATTCTCGCTTTTGTTACATTTATCAGAGTTGAATGCCTAATGAATAATAATTATAATAATACAAATAAATTTAGTACTATTTAATATCATTATTAGAATATCTAATTGTGTTATGACTAATCAATATTTTCATAATTAAATATCAAATTCGTTTTCGACATAGTTATTTTTAAACGAAATTATTAAATTATGTTTAGTTGGATTTATAATTGAAAAATCGTGAAAAATAGCAGACTTGGACATGTTTGATTGGGATTGGGTCGCATCTGATTGAGATCGAATAGTTATTAATCTGCACTTTAGTTATTTTCGTTATCAGAATTTTGTCCTTTGTATCTGCAATTGTTGCACGTCCACGTTGAATATAAACGGAGTATTCATGCCACTTCTAGTTGTGTCGCTTTCGCTAATCAATATAATTTATATACTATATATTTTCTTTCTTGAAGCATTGGACTAGTTCATGAATATGGTAAGTCCAAATATTTACATATACAATATTTAATAGAAATGTAAACAACAAAAAAGGTTATTCTTAGAATAATGTAACCTGGAACTAAAAATAGAAAAACACTGATTTGCAGAAAAACACAATCTACGTTTTATAAATATACTTGCTGAACCGTTTCGAGTACTCTGTAATGATTATAATAAACTATATCATTTAATCAATTCAGAGTCCTCCATTTCTTTAATTAAAAACTCAATTCTAAATGTCTTATATAATGGTTAACTTTTTCGCATGTACATGTGGTGGATCTTAACTAATTCTTACTAATTAATTTTGGTCTGATTGGGTTTTTCTGTGTTTCCCCCAATTCATGCAACAAATGTTGGACCATTTTGTTTTCTATCCCCAGAAGTCTTAGAAATCTAAAATAAAATATATAAATTCTTATATATCTTATAAATATTTTAGTATTTTGTAATTTATTTATAATTTTCATTTTATTTTAAACTTAATTTAATTCCAATTTTTAATTTTTGTATTTCTGGTGTCGACTGACTTTAGTTGACAATAATTAAATAAATAAAATAAATAAATAATAGGCTGAGTTTGTTTTTGTTGGTTGAATTTGTAATATCATAAAAATGTTTCACAAAACTCATTCGGGTCAAACTTAAGCATCTATTTGTTTTCATATGTATGCAAACGTATTCACAAAATATTCACAGAATTTTGAATTACGCCATAAAGTTGATAATATTTGTGGGAAAAAATAAATAAATAAATAACAGAAACAGAAACAGGTAGCTGGAATATGTTCAGATTTAATTCAGCATTTTCCCAGCAACTGCCAGCTGAACGTCAACAATGTGGCCAATACCTTAAGGGCCGTCAAGTCTTTAAGTCAACCTAAGTCACCTGCTGGAATGCCAAGTTAATAACCCAAAACAACACCTGCGCGCCCAGTGTGACTGCTAACTTGGTCTACACACAGATTTACTAACTAACTGACATACCGAACATGTTTTAGCGGCGAGCCACAAAACTCAGCCAGCTCATAATCTTAAATCTAGGCGTTATGAGTGAGCATGAGAGAAAGGAAGAGGCAGACACACACACAGAGAGAGAGAGAGAGAGAGAGAGAGAGAGAGAGAGAGAGAGAGAGAGAAATAAGCAAACAAGAACAGCATGAAAACTATGAGAATTGGGCTGCTGGTGGCTTTGGCTTTGGTTTGGCCCAAATACACATAATGATATGCAAATGTGCATGAATAAATGTGTTGAAGTGTGTAAGCGAACCAAACACACACAACCACACACACACACACACATAAGAAGCTATACATACTTAAGGAATTTCCATATAGCCCATTTGCTAAAGTTAAAGCAAGAACATCAAAGCAAGGACCTTTCCAGCTGCGTCAGCTAGTTAAGAGTAGAGTGGAGTTGAGCAGTCTGAGGCCATTCCAAGCCGGGTGGGGTGTGCTGGTGGGGCTGGTAGGTCATGTTAAACTGGTCGCGTTAATGAAATGTGCAAATGTACCAATTGACCGAGGCACATTTCGCATACCAACAACCCAAAACCTCGACTGGGAATGGGAGCCTTAAACTGCTCGAGAGGGCCGCTCATTTAGTCATTTGCATATTAAAAGCTTTTGTCGCACAAAGGTTAAGTCTAAAGATAAAGCACAATATATACATATAGATGTGGTATATGCATATATATGTATATATATTGTATTTTTCTTTTTACCAACTGCTTGTTGTTAACATGCGAATCAAGTCAAGACAAGGCCAAGGGTGCGGGAGGCACCGGTTGGAATTTTTGTCGGGATGTGCGTGTCGATAAAATATTTTACTTTGACGCTATGCAAACACTTTTGTGGCATTTTGTTTGCCACACTGAAAGTCATAGTGGTGCAAACAGGGTTTAAGGGGGGGTTGAGGGAGTTGTGGTGCCACATATTTCTGGGATAATAATTATGGGAATTCGCCATTTGACACTTTGGGCATATCAAATATCGTATCACAAAAAATCTCAAATTACATATCGAATATAAGAGCAATGTCAACTTAACTAAAAGAAAAATTTATATTCTAGAAAACTAGCTAAACAATGCTGAAATTTCCTAAGCCCAGCTGCTAAATATATTCTAGTATTACTGGCAAATTTCTCATTCCCAAATGTGAGCAGCTCTGAAAATTCACTATTTTCTTATCGCAAACACAGGCACTGATGAGTAAAAAATTAATGTTTTTCTTAAATGTTTTTATTAGAAGACCGAACTGATTATAATTTATGCATATACACACTTACATACATAAATACATATGCATTTAATGTTTTAATTAGAATCATCTGCCTTTAAAATTGTGGCATTCATTCCTATCGGAAATCGAAACCGAATCACAGACAGTTATCGATAAATAAAAGTGAACTTGTTCTGTGTGGGGTTTACGATAATTGATATTCCAAAAATGATACAAATACATTTGCACAAAACCATTACAATCTATTATCTATTAACTGAATTATATGGAAATTTGAATCAGTTTCGAATCACTAATTGGAAAATAACATAGAATATCATAAATGCCATTGAAAAGTGGTACATTTCAGAACTAGGAGCTCTTTCTTTTCCTAACTCCTAACAGGAGTATGTAGAGAGTAGACTAGAAGACTAATTAGTTATACATTTGGCATGAATAATTTGGGCATATTTTTTTAAAAGACTTGCCTTTTAAATCGTGATCCATAGCCGAGAAACCATCAAACAGATTCCAAAACCGATCGAACAGATCTGCAAAGGTGGTCTAGCTCATAAGATGCCTTTTCAACATCCCTACAGGATTCACATGTAAATACTTATATGTTAAAGAGCGCTCACGTCGAGAATTTAGAGTAATTCTATTAAGACTATTGTGAAAGATACTCTAAATATAGTATATAAACATTATTCAATTTATTTAGAACTAATTGAATTTATTTGAGTAGCTCAACGTCAACTCTATTGTTAGACTCTTATTGCCTAAAAGGCTCCTCAAATATACGTGGATGCATAAAAGGCCCACATTTAAATTGGCTATATGTATATAGAAACAAGAAATCCATTGTAGCTTTGGCAACAATTGGTCTATTGTGTGCAAACCTGTGTGTGCGTGTGTGTGTGTGTGTGTGTGTGTGTGCTCAATTAAACATTATTGTTGTTAAGGCTCGCCTCGGAGCGCTGTGTTCAAAATCCAATTAAACTTAAAAAGGCAAGAAGTCGTTCTGGCTGCCTGGTGCCGTTTAGCCTGTCTAAAGGGATGCCCATTTCCTACGTGACATATGCACAATTTAATTTTTTAATTGCCCCAAAAAAGTTGTCAGCTGAGCTGGCAACCATGGACAGAGTGAAGGGAAGGGAAGGGAAGGGAAGGGATGGGAAAAGGCAGACATATACATATGTGTGTGTTAGCCGAAAACTCTAATCCAAAATTGAAAGCAACCACGTTTCTAACCTTGAACCTTGACTGCTGTCAGCCCGGGGTGCTGTGGGGGCGTACAATTATTTGCCATGTCTTCTTTTGATATTAAGACAAGGACATTGTCTCTCGACTGTCCTTGCCTTGTCTAGGCGATGCTTTCTCTCAGTCCGTTTATCTGTCTGTCTGTCTGTCTGGCTGTCTGTCTATCTGCCTATCTTGTTTTCTCCATCTCCCGCTCTCCCTCTCTGTTTTTCCGACAGTCTTTCAACGTTTAAGTTGCGCTTTACACTAATAAGCAAAAGTGTCTAACGTAGCGTAACTAAATGCGAAAGGCAAACATTTCATTAACAAGCACGCACAAAGTGGGTTGAGTGGGGGGGCCCTGGACGGAGGGGGGATGAGGACCAGTTGGATACCCCTAGCGCTGCTTGACAGTTAAGTGTGTAATATTTTTTCTTCCTTGTCTAGCTGACATGAGAGGGTGTGTGTGTGTGTCTGTGTGTGATTGTGTGTGCCTGTGTGTGTGTGTGTGTGTGTGTGTTCGCATATACACACATTTACTTTTCAGTGTGGGGGTCTCTTGGAGGGTGTGTTTGAAATTTCATAATATCTTTCATTTCATTCTTTGCTTTACTTTATTTTAAGCTCTTTGCTTGATTAGAAGGTGTTGCCATAAGTGTCCTTTGTGTGTGTCTCCCTACATATGTACAAATATATACCTATACACATATAATTTTATATATATGCGTGTGTGTTTGTGTATGCTTTAAATATTATTCTAGCCCTTGTGCTATTCGTTCATGTGTAATTTACATTTGGCAAGTGTTTTATGGCATATACTTTTATGTTTAGTCTGCAATTTGAGTGAGGACTCAATGTGTCCTTGCCGTCCTTGATATTATTATTAATACACTTGCCTAAACTTATTCATAAGTATTTTACCAACTCAATCGCATAATTTTATCAAGTCTATAAGTTTTAAGCCGTTTGGTATTAACTAGAAAGTTTAATATACTTACACTATATAAATATATAGTTTTCAAGTCTGCCTGTGAAATATTTTTTAAGTGTACCGTTATCTTGCGCCAATTTATTTTTATCCCTTTACTTCAACAAACTTTGGTATAACTATATATATTATATTTGCTTATTGTGCTCGCCAGAATTCAACTATAACTTATTTGTAAGTGTATCCTTTTCAAATATCTTGCTTCAATAGAAGTATCAAGAATGATTTTTAAAGTGCGCTTCAACTGGTTCAATATATTCAGTATATTGAGCTGCAAACCCTCAGCTCATATACCACTATATGATTCTAAAAATGTTTCACATTATTCCTCAAAAAAAAAAAAGAAACCGCCAGAAACTTGCACAAAACGCAACCCCAGAGCAGGCCGCAGCTGCCAATCTAATGCATCCTCTGCCACCTCCCCTTTCAATACAAACCTCAATCAAAACCGACGCCATTTGCGTTTTGCACCCGCTGAGCTGGGGTTAGACTTATCACACACCCTCCCCCACCCATACACCACATCGTTCCATCCCCTACCCTCAAGCAGTCCTTGTGTAAGCCACATAAAATTCAAAGTGCCGCTGCTCCTGTGGCTCCTGCGGCTCCTGTGGCTGCTTCTCAACGGGTGCGTTCAACTTTTACGTATTTTTGGGCGCTATAAATGTCATATTTTATCCGCTTCCGTTGCTGCTGCTGCCTCATTGTGCACCTCCCCAACCTCGTCCTGCTAGTTCTCCACCCTCTCGATGTCTGTCTAAAAATAACAATTTCTATCTGAAAAACTTTATTAAAAATGTATGTAAACCAGCTTAATGTTGGCTTCCCCTTTGAATGTAAAGTTTCATCATTTGTACATACATATTTCACAGCTGCCCTGAAAAGTAGGCAACGATTTCTGGTTAAGCCACCATTTTTATGGGCTATTTATAGTGGGCGTGCCCAATTTCTGGGCAGCCAAGTATTGAGTTATCTGTGGGTGTCTGTGTGCGCTTTTAGATCAAAGAGTTCAGTTTCATCAAGTGGGTTCTGCGTAATGGGGCGAGAGTAAAAATATCTTATGGATTTATGTATATATGTATATATATGTATAGCTTGCCAACAAGTTTTGGCCAGTGAATGTGTAATAAATTCTTGGTCGTTTTGCTGAACAACTTTTAAAACAAGATTTGACTTTAGCACTCTTGAAATTTAAAAAAATTGAAACTCTTTGTGAATGTTCAACATACTGAATTCCATGCTTTTTTAATTCAGAATATGGAATTTGTTGAAACTTTTGTAAATAAATGTCTCAATTCTTAAGATGTTTAAATTGATGAACTCGATGCAAAGAAATTTGGCTTAATTTAAAATTCTTTTTATATTACTTATCAATATTTAAATTGGAAAATGTCGTTAAGCCCTAAATTTTAAGCAATTAGTTAAATAAGTAAAGTGAATAAAATTACTTAAGCTGCATTGTGAAAATTACTTAATGACATGTTATTTGCTTATAAAAAAATAATAAAATATATTTTATATTATGCAGCAACTCAAGTATTTGATATTTACTAGTAGTCAGTAAATAAAAAAATATATAAATATTTGTATATTAGGATTACAACTATTTATTACACATACAAATATTATACGAATTCGCATTTGACTTTACTCGTTGTTAACTCTTTGTCAATGTTTAGCCCAAATGGAAAAAGAGGCAATTTTGAGTAGACGCTGAGCTGTTTGGTTTAGTCGACCAGAAGACCCTTAAGGCGACATGAGTCGACTCATCAAAAAGACACCAGAAGATCTAATCGACTAAGCCACAGCAACTGGCAACAGCTGAACCTGAGATATGGCCCAAACCGCTCGAAGCGGTAATATAGACTCGGTGGTGCACGTACTTAATTTAAATTAAACTTTTTTTCAAAGCACCACTGGTGTGTGTGTGTGTGTGTGGATGGTTGACACTGGTCGAGAAGAGTATGTAATCTTCGGTGTTCTTTGTTATTTTCAATTAAGTTTGTAGGCCAGCCGCAAACAACAACAGCAACAGCAAGAATAGCCACAAAATAGACAAGCAGCTGCTGTTAATAATGTTGATAATGATGATGATAATGATAATGATGTTGTTGTTGTTGTTGTTTTTGCTGGCGACTGCGTCCAAGCGTTACGAGTTGACGTTGAAGAGCCGAGGGAGGGGCAGAAGGCAGGTGAAGAAGCAGACCAAGAGAAGTCTAACAAATTGCAAAATCCACGTCGTGCCACACCTTGGGCAAACAGCTTCGACTGCAGCGACTAAAACTACTCGACTCGACTCGACTCTTGCTGCTGCCACCTCGAAACTTGACAGCGCACATCGTGCGTATACTTAACGTAAAACCCTTAACCACTAAAACCACTAAGGCAAACAAGCAACGGCTCGAGGCTAGAGAGAGTGGCAGTAAGAGAGGAGATAGAGACTTTTGGGCTCTTTGCCATGCTTTTCCGGCAAACGTAGCATTTTATTTAAACTGCAGTTAATTTTCACTAAAACATTTTAATTGTATTTTTGTAATCTGTCTTCTACTAGTTTTACATGCGGCCAAGGCAAACAAGCAGAGCAGCCAGCAGACGACAGCAGTTGCGCCACTAAACTGATGAACAGTGGCGCAAAATTGACAATTTATATCTAGCTAATCAGAAATAATTTATAGCAATTAAATTAATATAATTATTAATTTAAAGTATAATTAATTAACTTAAACAAACATTTTTTAAATGACATTTCTCCAAATATCAAAAACAAATCTGATATAAAAACAGAATTTGTAAGAAAATCATTAAGATTACATTAGATTTAAATAGAGCCAAGAAGTCAAAAATGGAGTTTCAAAAGAATATTTGGTTTATTACCTTTAAACAGCTGTCAAATCGAATTTTGTAGAGATTTGACTTTCGATTTTTGATTGCATTTTTAACCACAGTGCAGGGAGATGGTTTTGTTTGGCAACGCCTTAGCCCATTGTGGAAGTGGGAGACTGGTTGGCAATGGCAGTTTTACAGCTGCGGCCAAAATAGCAAAGCCACTGCCATTTTTAATGCAATAAAAGTCAACTTAAAATATGCAAATTACGGTAGTTTCAAATTTGTGCAGACTGCCGCGACTTAAGCTCCCTTGCACTTCACCCCTTGTTGCCAGCGGTTACTCACTTACTCAGTGGCTCTTTGGCTCCTTTCAGAGCTGTCCAAGTGGTTGGTTGCCTGGTGCGAAATGTCATTAACATTTCTCTGGGCCATGGACTTTTAATTGTCTGGTTGAGTCTGGGCCCTGGCTCTGGGTCGGAGTCTTTTGGTCAGGGGTCTCCATTTGGGGCCGTCGCTTTGACCTGCTGCTGGCAGCGCAGCGCCTTTTGAAGTTGGCCAAGACTTTAATGTATATTAGTGTCGCCATAAATTAAAAGCATTTTGCTGTTCATATTTGCTCACAGCTCGCACTGTTGAGTAATGCAGTTAAATCTAATTGCAACATAGCCACACCACAAAATGTCATTTAAATTGCGTACGCTTTGCTTGAGTTGCATGAGGCATTTTGTAATCAAATACACATAAACATAAACCCAACCGCCTCCAATTGCGAATAGAAATTTCCCAATTCTTACTCAAAATCCACTAATCAGCCATATCACGTTACGGCAACTACAAATTGGCTCTATTCGAGAGTGCCTGACTGGGGGATACCCTGTAAGCTCATTGTTACTTAACTGTTAACTTATTAGCTGCACAATATGTGCCAAGAATCGATAAGCAATTAAGTTTTAAGCTATAGCTGGTTATATAGTCTCGTTTCATATAACATTACGACAACTTCCCGTTAGCTTTAAGCTCATTGTGTAGAGGGTATTGGAAAATAAAACAGAATGGGGCGTCCTTCCGACATCAGACATAACAAAAGCTTCGGCAGGCCTCGAGGGTCGCGCGTTTCCCTCCCTAAGCCGCTTAGCGGAAGGTGTCAAGTTTAAAAATCAATTACTTCGCAGTATTACAATAAGAAATCAACCCCCGATAACAATTCCCCCACTCGTACTCTCCGCCCCTCACGTAGCCAACTTTTAACGTCAAATCATGAGGCGTCAAAACTTGGCAACCCCTCACGACAAAGGTTGAAAATGTTTGTAAACATGAAACGCGATTCGCAGACAATCGATGAAAGTGTTGCAATTGACAAACACCCACCCCTCCCACCCCCCTCCACCCTCCTCAGCCCACTTACGCCCCTCTCTGCTTTTATCGATTCAAACAATAGATGACAAGTTTAAGCTGTTCTCAGAGATTCTGATTGCTTTGCACTTGTGTTTGTAATTAAAACTGCTAACGTAAAGTTAAAAGTTGAAAAGTTGAAGGGTATTTTTTCCTTACATACATATATATTGCTCTTTAATTAAGATATATATGTGAATATATAGATTACTATTTTCCTAGCTTATTAAACAACCTTCTATGTTGACTGTATATAATTTATTTATATTGATTACTAATGTACTTTTACCTTAAGCAATTTCTATATTTTCTTTAAAATTGAAGTTGAACAGAGTCAAACATTAAAAAATACTATAGAAATATTATGTCCAGATTTCATTACATAATCATTCTTATCAAATGAGTGCAGGAGTGGGCACATGATTGATCAACCAACTAACTATATAAAATGTTCATGTTAAGTTGAACAAAACCGTTGCATGATTCAATGCTGTTCTGTTCAGTTCAGTTCCACTGGAAACAATGATAGATCTGCAACATCACTCATTGAACACAACACAACTGGCCGTAAGTATCTGCATATTTCGACCCTGCCACAAATGTGGATGTGCCTCGAGGAATTCAATGCCTACATTTGGGCACTCGCTCCGTTTTTGGAATACGCTGAAGGCGGCGGCGCGTGTTTTGAACAAGTTCTTAACTTAAATAGCGCAGCGAACGCGTTTTGATGGCACGCACATACACAACACCCGCCCCCGCTCCCCAACACCCCTCGCACACCCTCATCTGGTCGTGGGGCATGCAAACTGCGTTGCGTAGCCTTTGATTGATGAAGTTGTTGGAGAGTTGGGCGGCACTTGCCTCTCCTCCCACCCTCCACAAATTGTGGGCCTGGCCGAGTGTTAAACACTAATGGCAGCTTAAATTAGATTAGAGAAATTCTCTCTCCCTCCCACTCTCTCTCTCTCGCCATATCCCTCTCTCTTTCTCTTTTTTTGTAACACAGTTGGAGTGTGAAGCGTGACCAGCGCATTTGCCATTTCCGTTGCCTGTATTTGTATTTTATAGCATTATTTTCATTTTTTGTGCGCCCATTTATTTAAACTATTTGGCAATCCGCCACCCCCCACACCCCAACCCACCCCCACCCCCTGGGCAATAACATTCTTATATCAAATATCAACTCATAAAAATCGCACAAAAACACATAAATAAGATTTATTGTTATAGTTGCCCAACACACACACACATCCACACACACATAGACACACACACACATACATATATCTAGTAGCCATTTTTTCCCCCTCTGCTGAGTGTTAAATTGAACATAAAAATTGTACCAAAAATTATGCTTGAAATGCAACTTAAGCTAAGTAATCGGAGTGTGTCGTAAAATGTTTCAGTTATGAACTAAGTAAATATATAACAATATGTCCCTATTAATATTTTCTTTGAAATTAATTATACACAACTGGTTGGAGGGTTATTTTAACAGCGGTTACGTGATGACTGGCTAAACTTTTGTTTGCTTTCGCTATCGTGTCAGAAAAACAAGTACAAATGTGTTTTTTTTTCTCTATTTTGGTTTTTCTTTTGTTGTTTTTCCGGAATGTGGCCACGTGAGCTGGTTTTTGTGTGGAATTTCATGGTTACAAATAGTTAATGTACAGTTAATTATTACATAATCACTCGTCCGCACGAAACGGGGCAACACTCAAAGCCCCGAGTCCTCGAACTGAACACCGCTTCCCGGTGCATTGACTCGCTGCTTAAATTTATATGAGTGGTGGATATTAATGCCACTATTTGATGTTGCTTCCAGCCATAAATATTAATTAAAAACAAAAATAACAAAACACAAATGAACACGAGCACGAATAATCAACAAAAGGGTTGACCGTCTGAGCCGTCTGAGCAACATTTCCTGTTACTCAATTGATATTACGGTTTTATTTGGGCTAAGACGATAACAAATTGTTGGCCTCAACACAAAGTGCGATGGGACGCGGCTTATTTTTCAATTGCTGTCTATAAATATGCCTATAATTGCTGGTTTACTGCTTCATTCAAAAGAGTTGAGAAAGTGACCGCAATTGGCCATTAAAGGTTTGAGGTCAGGCTAGGTCTAATAACAACTTTTGTGGCAAGACAATTCGATTTATTATCCAAATGAAATCTTTACGAACAGATATAACTTGAACTTACATGTCAAAACTAGTTCAAAACCCACAATAAGTTACGATAGTTAGCTGTTTATATAATTCCTCTAATTAATTAATGGTATTCAGTGCACTATTGTTGATTAACAATGTTTTCTTTTGTGTTCAGTGATTGTTAGTAATAGAAATAATTTCAATTTTAACTATATATAGTATTGTTTAAGTATAAGCAAATTTTATAAAATTAAAAAAAAACTTTTTTCCAGAAACATTTTTCTTAATAACAGAAACTTTTTCCAACAAAATTATAAATGCAATTCGTTCTTTGGATGGATAATGTTCGATATACAAATTTAAAAAACATCCTGGAAAATATATATACATATATATATCTTTGCAACATTTTAGAAAAATTTAAACATGTCAAAATTCTGGTTTTTCATTGGTCTGAATCCGTTTAATAATATACTGTCAGAATATACTCATATAATCCGTTATAGAAATCAATTTCCTTGTCGCCAAAAGTATGTTGATTTTCAAGAATAAGGTCTACTTTTTTTTAGTATTTTGAAGAAATTTGATTGAATTAAATTTTGTGCAATTTAAACTCTGGACCGGCTGATTAATATTTAAATTTAAATACACGTTGTAGATTTTTTATAACTGTTGACAGAATGTCTACATATATTTCTGCTGCTGAAAGTACAGCTCTCAGTTTATGTTACTCATTGTATTTTAATAATTTGGCATTTTTATTTACCCTCACTCCGTTTCAAATATGATTAAAACAATGCACACACAAGCACACACTCACAAACACACACACACACACACACACATACACACACACACACAGACGATGTCAACGTAATGGCAATAAAAGTAAAATTTACCATTTGCTTGTTGCTTGTCGTCCTCAACCCGTGTCCCTTTTGCTCAATCCGTTACATGTTGTAGGTAATAATAACATAAAATAATTTATGGTATATGAAAGTCACAAAAATGCGGGCCTGGCAACTCTCACTACCAGCCACCCCACCCCAGCCCCACCCCACCCCCCCACTGCCCACACTCCTCGGCCTACCCTCAACGGCGCAGATGCCAACGGCAGAAGTTGGCAACTCGTTTCAGTTGGCTCTTTAGAATTTTGTAGCATGTTTTTAGGCACACACACACACACACATATACACACACATACACTCAATAAGCCGCTATTTCTATGCCTGGCACCGCGTAGTGCTCCACGTACAGCAAAAATAAAGGAAATACATATATATATATATATATATATATATATATGTTTATTTATATATATATGCATAAGGCGGAATACTTTCATTTTGTATGGATTTTGGGTAACAAGCTGCGCTTTTCTAACGGCTACAGCGATGCGTCCTTTATAACGGTGCTCGCATCTCGCATCCTTGTGGCAGAGTCGGCTGGCTTCGAGGCGTTTTTCGTTTCTCGTTTTTCGCATTTTCGGAGCAAAGGGCTTTTGTTTTAAAGCAAACGCTTTGAATCCTTTGAATTTGTGGCACGCGCTGCATTTAATGCTCTTCACGCCAAATTCCCAAGCGCAGCCGCGTCGCCAAAACATGCAGCGCAGCCGCCTGCCGCTGCAGACAAAACAGGACAAAAGGACCCGCGGACAGTGTCCTTTGTGCGCCGGCACGTAAATTGTGCAGATAAGCAACGTAATTTGCTTTTTGTTTCGACACGCCAACTCGGCAACAGCAATGGCCACAATAATGTGGAAAACTTATATTATCCAGATGTTTGCTATACGACACTTTTGTATAATTCATAAAATGCAATTTGCATTCACTTTTTCCTGAAAATCCTTTTAAGTGAGACTGGTAGCAGATAAAAAAATGTTTCAGTTCAGTTGTAAAACATAATAATTATTAATTATAGTATTAACTACGTGTATTGATGCCATTTCACCTTAAAACTTAAATAAAGTGTTTTAATCTGACTTTTGACATTTTTCTTTAGTGGTAAAGTGAGTAAGTAAAAATTTATTTATATTTTTTTGCATTTTTTATTTTATATTTTATAAATGAATCATTTTGCAAACTTCTCTGATCACAGATATGAAAAAGCACTGAAGATCAAAAATTAAGTAAAGATTAATTTAATCTTTTATCTAATTTCTCCGCTTTTTGCTTACATTTCCTAAATATTAAAGTTTATGAAAAGAATCTTAATGAAGAAAATCAAATTATGTACTAAATTTGACTTCATTTTGCATACCCTTCTAAAGAGTGTTAAAAGTGGTTAATTAAAGCTAGTTAAAGTTGGCCACATTTTACAGCCCTATTAAATTCCAACTCATTCGCAAAACCATTTTAATATCTTATAGCTGTTGTCGACGCATCTGATGGCATTTAACAACAGCCTGGAGGAAGAAGATAACTTTTCTCCCTTTCTACCCAGATCTCCCTCTCACTTTCTCTCTCTGCTCTCTGCGAGGAATGCGAAGCTTCTGTCTCAATTAATTAAGGCCGCAGGTGGGCAACATGAAACACCTGCCAACCGCTTGTCAATTCATCCCAGCGGTAATTAAAAATTCAATGAAAATTCGTCAACAGCCCCAACGTCAACTCATTTTATTAGCTTTTAGGACAGGCCTCGTCTTCGCCAGAGATTGACGTCCAGATTTAGTTAAAGATTTATAGTTGTAACCCGTCACCCGTTAAGCCAAACGAAGCGAACTTAACGTGTTCAAAATAAATTGCCAGAAATATTGAAAACTTAAGTAACCCTTTTATTTGGTTTTGATTTATTTCTGAATCCCAAATGCAATTAGCTTCTGCTCAAGATGTTGTTGTTGTTCTTGTTGTTGTTGCTTCTTTTTGTATATGTGAAAAAACCAACAATTCACAAAAACGGGAAAAACCTCAAAAAAAATAAAGGGCTACCAGCGAACAAATAACAAACAAGCTCTCATTTTTGAAGACAGTTTTTTGTTTGCGTTTTTCTTATTATTACTTTTTGGCTTTTTTTGTGAATACCCTGTAGATACTCTAAGCGGCTGAGGGCGTTTAACAGTCTATAAGAGACATCACCAAATTATAGACAATTTTTAAATTAGTCTATCTTTAAAGATGGATCTCCTATTTTTGCATTCAGATCTGTGTTTACTGCTCTTAAGCGAAAATTATTGGGTACATTTGTATAGGGCACCTCGCAGCCTGATTCATTTTAAGTAGATTTTTTTTTTAATTTTTTTTTTGTTTGACTTTTTTTTTGTGTGTATTTCGTTTGGTTTTTCTGCTTGCCGCAAAGTTTGTGCGGGCAACTGCGGTGTGCCCAGAGCGACAACCAACTGCTGCACTCAACATGTTGACAAGTTTTTCGGCTTGTGCGGACAAACTTAGCAAATGGCCACTCACTCAGTCAACCAGTCAGCCAGTCATTCAGTCATTCAGTCAACCAGTCAGCCAGTCATTCAGTCAGGCAGTCTGTAAGTCAGTCGCTGTTTACCGTTACGTTGCATACTTTTTAACGGCTGCTTAGCTGCAATGCATTACGGCACTCGTTGCTTACTCGCTTCATCTCTCGCTGCTGTTGTTGCTGTTGTTGCTCTTGTTGCACTTGTGTTGTTCTTGTTGTTCTTGTTGTTGCAGTGTATTTTGCTTCGTGTGATAAAATGCTTGACACTTTTCTAAACGGCCAAAGTTTTTGGCTAGCAAAAGAGATTGTCGCTTGCTGCACATTGCCACCCCGCATCCAGCACCCCACACCCCACACCCCACACCACCCACAATCCCTTTTCATCTCTGCAGCTACTTTTTAATGCGTTATAATGCTTGCCTCTTGCTGCTCGTGCCCCACGCTCAGCTACCTCTGCCTTTGCAGTTTGTTGTTGACATTGTCTGGCTTACAGGGCGCATAAAGTGGAAATGATTTACGCAGTTGCCCACTTCTATGTGTGTGTGTGTGTGTGTGTGCGTGTGTGTGTGTGTGTGTCCCAAAGTGCCAAGCATAATAAATAGCCCAGCTTTTGGCTTGGCATTTTTGTCAAATAGCTCGCATCGACTTGAAAACATGTGCAAAGTGTTTTGCTAAAAGTTACCTGACAGATGAAAATAGAGAGAGAAAGCGATAAAGAGAAAGAGAGAGAGAGAGAGGAGGGACTGCTGAGCCTAAAGCCCACCAGAGCTACTGCTCTCCCACTCTCTATACTGTAAACTAGCCTCCAACAGTTGGGCAACAACTTTTCAATCAAGTTGCCTTTTGCTGTTTTGCCACTTTTGGACCACTCGGGGTTGTCAGCCAAACAATTTGGGTGACGTTCAGAAAGCAATTTAATACTCAAACTGAGAATCAGCTTCTCCCACCAAACTATGTGCCATTAAATATTTTTAATTAATGCTCCTCAAACAATTATATTGAAAAATCAACCAAAAAACTCTTTATTTGCTAAATTAATACAAAAATAAATTAATAAGAAACAAGCTTAAAAATTAAATAACAAGTAAGAATGATCACGTAGAGTAAGCCCGACTTCGATTTACCCTTAACCCAGCTGTTAAATTTATTCTAATACTGTTGGCAAATTTCCGATTTTGATGAAATTTTGGAATGTGATCAATAATAGGCATAAGCAAATTATGTTCAAATAAGAAGACTCTGCCTTTTACATTTTTGAAAATATTGCTATCGGAAATCGAAATGTATCGATAATCGATAAACGGAGGCAGTTATCGATCAAATAAAGCAAACTTGATCTGCGCCTGGTATACGAGAACCTATATGCTATTATAGTCTCTGAGATTCGCTTGCTCATACAGACAGAGGGACGGACGGACGGCTGATCAAGAATCTATATACTTTATGGGGTCGGAGATGCTTCCTTCTGCCTGTTACATACATTTGCACAAAACCATTATACACTTTTTACCCATTTTTAATGGATTGAAGGTAAAATAATTGCGTCTTTCAATAGGTTCATTAATATTTAAATATATTGCTAGATAAAAAAATACAATAATAATATTTGTTTACCTTTCTTACCATTTACGCTTTTTCTGATATTGTCATACTTTATTAACATCAAAGAAAAATTCGTAAGATATACGAAATTCTCAGAGATCCTTTGATGAAATTCGCAACATATTTTACGAATGTTGAATGTACAGAATGTTGTCCCTTACGGGAAATGTTCATATTGTACATATTCGACAAAGAATGAAATGTTGGTACTGGTTTCAGGCTATGAGCCTGATAATGTTTGTGAAAGGTAGGTTTTGGCTCACTTCATTTGATATATACCACTTTGGCATGAACACGTTTCCATATTAATCCCAAACTTTAGACAACAGTTTAAGTGAGTCCTTGCCAGTAATTACTCATCCATAGAGCTAGTTGTACCACTGTGAAATGCAATTGCCGTTAGGAAATGCATTTAATTTTACAGGAATTATAGTGATAGCGTCACTAGCATAATCAAGTTTGGTGGCTCGCTGTCACGCCCTTATAAATTCCATAAGCGTTTGGAGGGTTTTGGGCGAGCGAGTTGTGCGATAAAAGCGCTCCGAGTGCAACGAGCGAAACGAAATCATAAATGGCCGGACACGTGCCGTGCCGGCGCTATGGGAGTCACAGAGACTCGTGCCACATGCTCCACTTGCAAGTTGCAAGGATTTTGCTGGCTGGCAACGAGGTGTTAAAGTTTTCGGCTAACTCCGAATGAGAGTTAGTTAAATATTTAAATTTATTTATTGGCGAAGTGCCTCACAGCCAGAGGAGCCGGGGGCCACAACGCTGGACGCCCATTAAAAATAATCAGGAAACAGCAACAACAGCAGTAACTAGAAAATAGTTGAAGGAAATGCAGAGAATAAACTTACCGTGTGCATCTTTGCCGAGTCCAGAGCCAAGTCCAGACCCGCCCATGCCCATGGCACCGCCGTGTCCTGCAGCGCCACCTCCGCCACCACCACCACCGTTGCCGCCGCCACCACCACCTGCAGATCCTCCACCGAGCATCGAGTGCTGGTGCGCTAATGTGACCGGCATTACGAACGCCACAGCCAGCAGGGCCATAAAAATTTTCCACATTGTTAACGTGGCCATTTGACTTTTATTGCACTTCATTTTCATGCGCTGTCCTTTCTCGAGATTATAGTATATACTTTTTTCTATGACTTCTTCCTTTTTTGGTTTTTTTTTTTTTGTTTTTCTTGTAATTTCTTTTGGTCAAAAGCAGCAGTTGGCCCGGTCCTCCTTCTATATGTTTTTTTTTTGTTCGCCGCTTGTTGATTTTAATTTGATGTGACTTAAGTTGGATTTGGTTTGCAGATTTCGCCAGTTGCAGACGCTGTAGTTTTGCGCCGAGCTTCTGTTTGCCAGTTTGCGCTTCACTTCTCACTTCACCCCCAGTGCTCCACCTGCTGCAGCTCCAGCTCCAGCCTCTGCCTAGTGAAAGCACATTTTGATGGCGCCGCGCAGTCAGCAGCTGAAAGTAAGCAGAACAGAGAGGAAGGAAAAAATGCCATCAGTTCTGAGTGCGTTGAAAACTTTTCCGAGGGGGTAGCTAGTTAAAAAGTTGTTCAAGTTTTTGTTAAAGTCAAATTGAAGCCGCAATTATCGAGTTGTAAGGCGAGATACGCTCACGCCCATGTCCACGCCCCCTCACACACAAACGCACACACACTCACACACACACACACACACACAGTTGTGCTGTTTCCCAGCCTAGCCCTGTTGGGCTAAAACAAATTTTTAAGTAAGTGTTTGGTTTGTCAGGCTGTTGAAAATGTTTTTACATTCCTATTCCAAAAGGTTATCAGCTTTTTCATCGAGTCGTGGAAAAAGTATGTCAAAGGTCGAATTATTTATTTATGACTTGATAAAAGTGATGTGTCTCAGCTGTGGCATGTGCGGCTAGATAGTAGATAAAAATCCAATTGCGGATTATTCTAGAAAGTATTTTTTAGAATCTAACTCAGAAATACATCACAGCAAATTGGAAGCTGAATGTGAGCAAAAAAATCATCTTACAGACATTTTATATCATTTAATAATTGAATATTTAACTTAACCAATTTGTCAAGCTTTTTGAGTGCATTTTATTGCAATATTGTTCTTTAAAAAAATTATATAAATTATATATTTATTTTAGACTCATGCTTAGTCTAAACTAAGAATAAAATATTTTGGTAGCAAAATATTGAAATGTATCTCAACTCAATTGTCAAAATCAATAAATTGATGTGCAACATAACATTCCAATATCAATAGTGAAAGAGCTGTTAAAAAACGTTGTCACATCGTTTGCTACTTCAACATGAAATATTCATAATTTCCCATGCCAGACAATTCTATTACAATTGAGCCGAATCTTTATAGACATTTGTTACATTCAAGTTGCGCCGAATTCAGTATTGCATTGAGTGATGAGCACTTCGAATTTCATTCGTCGTTTCCATATCCAACGCACACAATAAACTCAACGATATTTCCACAGGGGCTTGCGAGAATTCAATGTAACTTAAGACTGGCAGTCAGCAGCACCAGCAGCACCACCAGCAGCCGTAGAAGCAGCAGCTCCTTGTATGGGATCCAATGCCATCCACAATTCCAGACTCGCTGCTACACAGATAAAGCCACGACGCAGCAACAGCAGCAGCAGCAGTGGCAGTGGCAACAAACAAAAATTTACAATTTCCGGCGAGTCCCTTAACTCCCTTTAGCCCCCAACATCCACCACCGCCCCCGCCAGTAGATTGCCAGCGTTCGATAAAAAATGTTGCCTTGAGCTAAGGAAATTCTAAGGGGATGCTGCGAATGTGTCCACAGAAAATATCCCAAAATAAAAAATAAGAAAATGAAAATAACTAACATAAAAATTAAGGTACAAAATTTGGCACACGACACAACAAAAAGGCTAGAAAAAATGTGGCAGTGGAGAGAGCTCGACTTCGAGATACCCTGTGTCCACAGTCGTATACTGCTGAGATATTCAAACAAAGCACCCTGAAAAGTACTCAACCGATCTTACAGTTGATCAATATTATGTCAAGATATCTACAGACCCGATGAGAAAGTTCAATCCTTGAAGTTTGACGATTTTATTGTTATACGAAATATGGAAAGTGGAAAGCTATCTGTTACCACAGACGGATAGATCGACTGGTCTGTTGAACCTGATCCAGAATATATTTACCTTATGTTCTTGAAGATTTTTCAACTTCATTATACTCTATTTACACTTTTGAAATCATCATAAAAAGATACAAAAATTCGTAAAATAAAGGCAAAACGCACTTTGGAAAAAAAGAAAAGGAATCTATAAAAATGCTCAGATGCAAATAATAATGATGATTTGCAAATACAAAATGAAGCTGACAACAAATATGACAACAACACAAATGAGAATGAGGAAATGTAAAAGGTAAAGGTAAAGAAAGGTAATAGAAATGTTGACAAGGGAAAGGTAGCGCTAATAAATATACACAAAAGCTGATACCAAAAGCAGCTTGCAATAGATACAACTCAGGCCAAAGGGGCCAAAAGGTTCACCAGTCTAGGCAAATATATAATAGATAAAATTGTGAATGAGTTGTGTGACTGGGTGGCTGGCAGAAGGCAAAGAAAAAGAAATAAGAAAAGTCGCCGGCAAATCAATAGAAACGCAACATGGGCAATTTTAAGTTTTACCTGACCTTTTTTCCTTCTTTCGCGTACTCTAACAGCTTCGGGCCATTACAAACTTGTTAAAAGGTCCACAATGTTTAAAGAAAAATGATAAGGTAAAATATGTAAAAGAATTATAACTTTTATTTCTTGAAATATACGCTAATGCATACTTCTCAGAACATAATTAAATACAATTCTTTAAACTTAACACAAATTAAGAAGCTGTGAAATAAAATTGTATTCAAGAAATGCAAAAGTTTCTTTAAAAAATTAAACAAATAAGGAAGATTAAAACACCCAATTATCTGTTGACCCAAAAGAGCATCACGAATTCGAAACGCTCAAAACGGGTTTTTTTAGTTGCTGCCACTTCTGTTTCTATTGTCATTTTGTCAACGGGCCCGTTGAGTGTCGTCACTGAAATGGAATGGGTTGCGGATGTAAGGATGTAAGGATGTTGATGTTGGGGATGGGGATGGGGATGGGTTTGTGATATGATGGGTGTAGGGGGAGGCGTTAATAATGATAAAAATGTTAGACATCGCAATAAGCGACCAAATGGCCGGCAGATAAGCGAAGGCAGTGGCGAACAATGGGAAGGTGACAATGTGAGAGCAATAATAATGCCCCAGATAATAATGATAATAATAATAATGATGATGATAAAACTAATGGTGCGACGGCAATTATGAGAAATTTGTTTAGGTTTTTAAATATCGCACAATATGAGGACAACAAAATAAAAAAAAAAAAAATGAATGGACAACTTCAGCAACACTTGAGCAATTTGCGCACAGTCGAGTGCGCACATTAACCCAGAGAACAAACACACAAAAAGCACAAAACAAACAGAGCAAACAACAGCAACAACAGCAGCAGCAAAAAAGATCCAGGCAAAATCAACATGGCGTACAGGCGCCGGAAACGGAAACGTCGGCCGAGCGAGCGACCAACAGACCCAACGACCAATAGACAAACATTCAAACAGCAACAGGAAAGGGGTCCAAGTCCAGAGCAATGCAAAATAGATGCACTGGATGGCTATCAACGAACTGTGGATGCCCTCTAAGCAAACTCACAAATTGCATAAAATATAGCAAGATATTTATTATATAAGTAGTAAGATATTATATATATTGTAAAATAAAAAGGAAAACAAAAAAATCAGATCTAGTAACTTTAACTGCTTAGTTTATGCCTTTTATAATTTATTGATTTATTTAATTTTGAATAATATCATTCGACAGAGAAAAATAGCAAAGGTAAAACCTAATAATAATATTTAAATAAAAAAAAATAATATAATTTGATAAGATTTTTGTGGTTAGATATTTAACTAAAATATTTAGTTATTCAATTAAAATATTTATGATTTTAAATTATTTCTCCTGCGAAACTTGAGCAACACATGTATTATTCCTGGTGTACCCTTTGCTTTGACCCACAAGGCATAAAATGAAATGAAGATAGACAACATTTGACAGACACATTTTATTGCATGAAGGCAAACCCAGTCAGTCAGTCAGTCAGTCAGCTTCTGGAACTGGACTCCTGTCTACGAATCGCAACTGACATGCACTCATATACTATGTACATACATGACTGTGTGTGTTTGTGTGTGTGTGTGTGTGTGTGTGGTTGTTTTGTTTTGTATTACCACTCTGGACAATGGCCCCGTCAATAGCTGCCACGGCATTTCCTGCTGCTCGCCAAAAACTTAACTCAACCAAAGCAGAAGCAAAAACAAAAGCTGAGGCAAAAGCTGAAGCTGAGGCACAACTCAGTTGTAGTTTATTATTCCCGCTAGTCTCATTCTTTTCTATTTGGTCTAAATAAATTTTTATCATGTGCCAAAGCGGCTGTGTGTGTGTGTGTCTGTTTTGTAGTCCATCATGGCATCCATGCAGTTTGGTAACATCATTCCAGGGGCGTTATTCATTTATTCATTCACTCGCTGCTGGCTCGTTTCTGGCTGTTTCTGGCTGTTTCTTATGGTTTTTGTGGTTATTGAAGCGATCATTTGGAACATGCACAGCATTTTCATGTTTGTTATTTTCGCTTCTCTCTCTCTGCCTCTTCAGCTCCTTCCACTTTGCTGCTTTTATTATTGCTGCCTCCCCCCTCCACAAACACACACACATACACACACACACACAATCTGCCCTTCTACAATTTCTCTGGCGGGCTGTCCATTATTAATGGCCAAAACGTTTAATATGCGAATTTAAGAAAATTACTTTCATAACACGACATTAATGGCGACATATAAATGGCATTACAACCGCCACTCACCCCTCCACCATTCCTGCACCTCTCCTTGCCTCATGGTGTCTGGACTTATAACGCATATCTGATTTTTAGTGTCGATGAGATTTATCGTCCCACTCGAACCGTGGACACTGCACAATCTGGACACAAGCTTGACTTATAGCCAGCGCTTAATCCGCCGACTTTATACATATGTTGTAAACACACATACATCATACACATACATCACACACACATTCAGTTGCTGTTACTATGGGTGAGGCAAACAATTGCTGTTGGATGAGTACTCGCTTATTTATTGACCTTACTTATTGTAAGTATATTTGGGCAATCGCGGTCTTGGCCAAATGAAATGAAAGCGTTTTTATTATGCAACCAAATGTCGCATAAACTTTCAAAATGACAGCCAGCTAAAGTTATTACGCATATCCTGTGGCCACATTCACATGTATAAAGGCAAATCTATTAAGGACAATAACTCATAATAATTTACTAAAACTGTCTATTTATTAAATATGAATAGTTAGAAAGTTGCAAAAATATTGTAATATTAAAAAATTATTTTTTTTTGCAAATTAAGTAAGTTTTTAGTGCAAGCATCAGAGCTTCTTAAGTTTGGTACTTAAGTTTAACAAAAATATTTATTATATACTTGTCCCAAAAAATCAAATAATACATATGAAATGTATACCCAATTTTAACAATATTTTATATTATATTTTATATTTTACAACTAATTATTTCGGCGTAATTTTATTCGATTTCGCACAGAAAATGTCAAAGAAATTAATTTTCTGCTAAATATTCAATAAGGTGACTTCCCATAAAGCTGTTCAAAACATTATATATATAATTAACTGACTTTGATCAGGACATGGCTTATAATTGCTGTGTGAATCTGTTTTAAACTCAACTTTTATTTTCACTCAAATTCCCTCAAATTCTTTGAAGCTAAATCACTTCTGGAAATATTCAATTAAATACGATAAAAATATATAAAAGAAAACATTAATTTATTTAGAGAATGGAATCAATCAGAAGAAAGCTTTCGGTATCAAGTACAGCAAATCAAACAGATGCCACGTAAAACGAGAGTTGCACCTCTCTCACTGCCCCACCCACACCCCCCCCCACCCGCTTCCACCATTAGCAGCTAACTCCCCCGCTGCCCCTCAATCATGATTTAATATGAGGTTAGCCAAGAGTTGTTTGTCTGTCTGCCTGTTTCAATAAACTTATGCAAATATTCAATTTGAAGAATTCGTTTTGCCTTTTTTGACAAATGATGAGGCCAAACAAAAAGCAGCCAGGCACACAAACTTTTCACACCCAGAAAATGAAGAAGATGAAGAAGAAGCAGCCGTAGCAGTCTGGAAAAAAAAGGGATGTGCCGCATTTGCTTATCAAAATTAAAATGAAACCACAATAAAGAAAGAGTCAGAGACAGAGAGAGAGAGAGAGAGAGAGAGAGAATTTCTGAGTGCGAGCAGAGGAAAAAGTCATAAAGGCGGAAATGCAGGGGTCTCAAAGTTTTCAGCAGGTTTCCATCACACACACACATACACATACACACACACACACATACATATTAATATGAATGCGTGTCGTGGCAGCTTCTTTAAAAGGAACCCATTGCTGTGCACAAAGTAAATTTCAATTTAACCTTCATCGAGCAAAACTCATTTATATTTATAAATGCGCCGACAACGAGAAGCGGCGCAAACGAAGGAAACGAATATAAATAAATGCCACAACTGAAGACAAGAAACAGAAAGAGATAGAGTTAGAGGCAGAGACAGAGACAGAGACGCAAAATGGCCAAAACGAATATACAAGCACAATAAATATACTGTGTGTATCTGCTGCCATAATAAAAACACACACACACACGCACACACACAAACACAAATACAAAAACAAAAAATAATATATATTTATATATATGTATATCTATATAAATGCAGCAAAGCAACAAAGCACAAACATTAAGTGGGAAGAGCGAGCGAAAGAGAGAAGCATAATAATAAAAATACATAAGCAAGCAGAGGCAAAATGGGTGGCAAGCGTGGGGCAAGCGTGGGGCAAGCGGTGGGCAATTTGGGGGCAGACAGCCCCAAAACCGAGCGACAGGCGAAAAGGATAAGAATCCATCAAACTTGCAGATAAGCCAAAATACGAGATGAGTTCCGAGCTGTGGGCAACACTCCCCGTACTCCCCGCACTCCCAACACTCCCAACACTTTGCCGCCTTCCCCTAAACCCAGCAGCAGTTCCAGTTGAACAAACTTACCTCATAAAATGGGGCAACCAATGAGTATTTTTGCAGGAATAATGTTTCATTTCGTTAACGTAGCAGGCGCTCATCATTGCAAATGTGCTAAATGCACAAGAAACATTGAAACATTGAAACACACAAAAAAAACACAGAAACGCAGATGAACAAACAACGCAACGGATCAAGTAACTGAAATGTGGTAGTGTCATATAAAAGTAACGGTAAACTGATGACTGTGGCAAATTACATTTGTTACATTATGGCCAAAATAGCCCGAGTCCCTTAGTTGCTCAAGACGTGTGCAGACATTCGAGTTTTCTAACTTTCATTTATATTTATAAATATATATTTCTTTTCACAAATATTTTTCATATTAAGCAAGAAGAGTAAAATAAGTACATTTTTTTTAAGCGACATAATTATTTAAAATAAATAAAAAAAAGGACCATTTATTTATAATAATATAATAATAAAGGTATTAAAAATATAAATCAAACATATTAAACTGATAATATCTTTATTATCCTTATTACATTTTACAACTTACAGTCAAAAATTTAATATTTGAGAAATCGAATAAAAATTAAGCACTAGCAGTAAATTAAATATGAATATTATAATAGCTGTTAGTTAGCCGGAATTAATCAGTTCAATAATAGTTCCCAATCTGCTGAGTCAACAATTTCAATGGAATTACATTGTATTTTACAATCATACTATTATTTTTTTAGCTGTCATAAAGAAATTCAAATTTTAATTGAAATATATAAATGAATTATTTATTTATTTAATGTATAGTAGATTTTCATTTTAAATATTTAATTTCTCAACTTTTACACTCACGAATTGAATTTTATTAAATTTTACAACATTTTAAATGACTAAAAATTTTACCAACAAATGTAAAATTAAAAACAAAGTTTACAATTAAATGATTGGATATTAAAATGGAATAATAAAATTAACATTTGAAAGCCAACAAGTTAAAAATAAAATATCTAGGAGCATAAAATTAAAAATTTGTCCAAGTAAAAGAGCAAACGTACCCAAAATTGTTAAACGTTGATTATTTAATAATTTAGAAGAGTATATTTGGAAATGAAAATGAGAGAGTTGGGTTGTGAGGGGCAAGAAAAAGGGACACGGTTGCTAATGGAATTACGCAAAATGTTAACAGCTATTAATAATTAATAATAAATCAAATCTGTTCGCACGGTATTAATAAATTCAATATACACGAGAAAATCTAAAAAGAAAAGTTACTACAGTTCCCCTTTTTCCTAATAAGGATATGTACATTGAAAGGACATTGTTTCCTAATGGAAATCGGAAGACTCTGGGTTGAGACAGCGTACAGTCAACTTGTTTGTATTTGATAGAGATGGAAACAGCCTAAATAAAGCATTTCAGCTAACAAATGGCTCAAACCTGCTTGGGCATAAGCTCAAAAAGAAAACAGCTTATTCGCGTTTTACCTGGCCAATAATTAGCCAACACTCATCCCAACAGACGATGACTTTAGCTGAAGCTGCAAGGATGAGATATAGCAAGAATCTCCAAAACACTACCTCTGCTTCTGCCAGAAAGAGATTAAGATTAACCATGGGAATCAGACTTTCTAAACGACCTATCTTAGTTGGAAAATCTGGGATCAATCAAATTTGCGAAAGTTATTAACGCATCCAGTTGGAGCCACTTCTGAAAATGGAGCAGTATTCCATTATGGTAGCACAAACTGGCCAACAATTATTTGTACTTGAAAACAGCATTTTAAAACTCACGCTTTAAATGTGTTTCAAAATTGAAACTAATATTACAATTTTAAGCACAATAATAATTGAATTCAACACAATTGCAGCTAAAGTGCTCCGCTTATTGGTATTTTGTGAAAAGGAGCTGAGCTTTGTGGAAAAATATATTTTTATATATAATTCAGTTTACAGACTGCTCAAGTTTAATGTGGACTGACGGATTGTTGCTTTTGCTTGTTTGTTGTTTGTTGATTTTTCCCCCATGTTGTTGTAGTTGTTATTTCTTTTCGCCAACTCATGCTAACTGCTACAGCTGCTGTTGTTGTTGTTTTTGTTGTTGTTGATGTGGGTGTTGCTGTTGCTGTTGCTGTTGCTCAGATCGATTACCGTTACAAGTGCCAGATACTTGAGCGTAAAAACGCAAGCGCACGTGTCTGCATCTACTACTCTACCCCGTCAAGCACCGCCCCCCACCCCTTACACCAGCCACCTGCCACGCCCCTCGGTTATTGTTGTTGCCTGCCTGGCTGCCTGGGTGCCTGCCTGACTGGCTGTCTGTCATTAGGAAGATTGATTTCAAAAGCGAGCAATATTATGTCCACCATTGTTGTTGAGGCAACCACTCACACACACACACACACAGCACGCAAACATCAAAAATACCTGCCTCTCCCCCGCCACCGTACATCTCATGTTTGTGGCTGGTTTTTTTGTTCCGTCGAGCGGAGATCATTTTGATTATATTTGCAGTTACGTTTTTTATTTTATTTTTTTGTTGCCACCTTTCTGCGTCCTTTCATATCAAATGAGGTCAAAATAAAAAGGAAAAATTATGATTTCCAGAATAACGTATATTAAATATATAATATATATTTACAAATTTCATAAAACGCACTTGATTTAGTTATGTGGAAATAATGTGTCCGAAGTTAAGTTGCATAATTTCCATCAATTTTATCTAAATTAACATATATTTTTATTTCCTAATACAATGTTAATATCAGAAAAGTACATACAAAAATTAAAATAAATTAAATTCAATAACATTAAAAATAAAGAGTAAATTTTATAAATGTTAATTAATCTAACGTTATAAACATATAAATTGCAATTTTAATGTTAAAATGAGCATAGAAGAATTTTATACTCACAAATTAAATTTGCATCGTATAAAATTTCAAAATATTTTTTTTTGTTGGAATAAATTAAAAATAACTTTAAATTTAATCGTGTTCTCTGACTAAAAAATATGCACAAACTTATTTCGTGCTTAGCAAAATAATATTTTCATACTGAAACTAATGGAATATAATTTAGGGCAAATAGAGAAATGAATATACATTTTTTTTCACTTCTTAATGCATTTCAAATATGACTTCATATTTGCAAACGTTATTAAAACTGGAGCAAAAAATAATTCAAAATCTAGCATTAATGTTGAATTGCGGTAAACTTTGATAGAGAAATGTACAAACACACACACACACACACACACACATGTAAATACACACGCACACACACCACAAGCACCCAAAGTACGCACACATAAAAACACACACAAGAGTTGCTGGATGGAGGGTGTGGAGGGGGGGGTTGAACGGGGGTTCTAAAAAGTACATTAAAATCACATTAACCCGTCAACGGTTAACGCTGCGTATACGCAACTTTTGTTTATGCGTTTTGTTGCTTAATGCCCTTTTTGAAGTACGAACTCACGCAAATTGGTTTTTCGGTTTGCTCAGCACTCCGATAAGCCAATGACAAACATATACATACACACATATATATATATATATATTTATATATACAACTCCTCATGTTCAGTTCCAAAATCCTTTGGCAACCTCCAACTAGCTGTCGGTTGTATCAGCTGGCAGGCATAATTGGCTTTTCGCTATAAATTTCAACAATTGTTTGGCACACATCACGCAAAACGCACCGCAATCAACCCAACCCCCCTCCCGCTACTCCTCTACTTGCCTCCCCCGTGAGCAGGCTTAAGTCGTTTATATATGTGTGTGTGTATGTGTGTGTGGGGAAATTGTCAAAATTTTGTGGACATTTGCCCACACACAAGCGGCTTATCAAAAATGCAGTATACGAATTTTGTAACTGTATCTAAACCACTCCACCCAACCATCCACTCTCAACCCCCAACCCTCCATTGCCTCCCACCTCCACCTTTCCGCGCTTTGCAAAATGCGCTCATGTTTTTTGGCCTGTTCGTGCGTGCCTTGGCCAATTGGTTGGCTGCTTGGTCAACAAACTGTCCAAATGACTTTTTAGCTTTATCCTCATTTGCATATTTCAATTGTCAAATTTTTGAGCAGACTTTTGCTGCTGCTGCTGTTGCCTTTTCTATTTATTTAACTAATTTATTTACATTAACTTTAACTATGCGCCAAGCAAGGCCAGGCTAACAGCTAACAGCTAACAGCAGGTACAGAATGGGCATCTGTTGGCACAGCTGCCACGCTCCACAAATTTATTAAATTGCCAAATGACTTTTGGATACCTTAAAAGAGTCATCAACAAAAGTGAGGTAAGAAAATTCAAACAAAGCTTCAGAATTTATTTTTTTAATTTCAATATAAAAAAAAAAGTGTTTTTAATTTTTTTAAGCAATAATTTATTTAATTTTTTAATGTAGTATAAATAAAGTTCACAAGCATAACATTATGTATTTTATTTTTTAATGACATTATAATTTAATAGCATTCATAAACAAACAATCTTGTCATTTCTTTTTAATGACATTATAATTTAATAGCGGTCATTTTTAAAATAAAACATAAGTCGCTGAATAAACGTGTTCCTCGCAGGTGATGTTAACTAAAAATAAATATAACAGAATATATAAAATAATGTTTTTAAAAGATAAGTGTTAAAACAATTGTTGCCTAGCCATCAAATTCTAAAAGTATCAGTAAACTAAACATAAGAACTGAGAAAGAGAAAGAGAGAGGGGGAGAAAGAGACAGAGAAAAAAGATGAGAAAACAAAAAAATATGTTAAACTTATTGTTGATAATAGAAATACTTCCAGCAACAAAATTGTGAGATTGTAAGATTTTTAATAATAAAAGAAGGATTATTTCATGCATAATCACAAAGTGTAAAAAGTCTTAAAGTTTGACGACCTCATTAAATATTATTATTATCATTAAAATATATTTATAAAAACAATACTAAAAAGCAGTCGGCAACAGAAAAAACAACTGCGGAAAAGATTCAAATTATCCAACAGTTCCTTCTAGTTGTTATTCTGAGTAGATAATAATAATGGTTAACGAAAGGGTATTTGAATAATGTTTTAAGCCAAGAAATCTGCCGTCTTCCTCTTGCTAAGGGAAGTGAAAAAAAAAATGAAAAAAAAAAAAACAAATAATAAAACAACTAAATAAACTTTAGGCAAAAGTTTTGCTAACTTTTTGGCAGTCAGTTGCCGCATTTTAAGTTACGGCAATCGACACGAGCAAGGGAGGGTGGGGCAGCAATGTGGGGGTAACCTTGGAAGAAGGTGGGGGCGAGGGACTGGCGCCGCGACACAAGAGCTTAAAACCGCAAGAATTTTACGACTACTGGAAACATAATAAAAGCGACGCTTTAAAGAAGAAGTCGAAGAAGAAGAGTAGAAAAAAACTTACCTGGCGAACAAATTGTGAGTTTTTGACCTGGTCAGAATGATAATCCTTAATTTGTTGTTGTTCTTAATATATTTTGCTTTTGTTATTTTTGGTTGTTTTTGCTAAACTGTGTCACGCACAGTGGTTCAGTTGTTCACAAAACATGGCCACAAACAACTTTTTGGCCACGTGACCAACGAGCCCACACACAAACACTTACACTGACACACACACACACACACTTGCAAGTCACTAAAAACACTTGCAATAGTTGCTGATGTTGTTGTTGTTGTTGTTGTTTACACCTTAATGTATGCCAAAAAAGGAGAGCAAAGCAATTAAAACCACTGTGTGTGTGCGCGAGGAGTGGGAAAGGGACGGATGGACAGAGGGGATAGGAGGCGCGGCGACTTCTTGACTTTACTCCAACCGTCAACAGAGGGCGTTAGAAATACTCAAGCAACGCGTAGAAAAATACGCTCTAAGCACACATTTACCGTTCTTAGCGATTATTCGCCACGCGCGTTTTAAGGTAGAAAATCAAAATCGCAAAATGTTGTCAGTCGCTTATTCATTATGTTTTGTTTAACATTGTGAATTTAATTTTTTTTTTCTTAGCTGCTCTGAGTTTTGTGCTTTATTTAACACTTTGTATTTGTTGAAGTCGAGACGAATTCAATTTGATTTTATTTTGACTTGATTTAAGCATTTAACGTCGTTTCGCCGAATTACCGAACGCGATTTGTGCGCGAGGCAAGCGTCTGCATTTTTGCATACGTACAAAACACTCCGACGGCTGAGCTTCAACTAAAGCTGCAATGCTCAACGAACGCTTCGTTTGCCATTCGCCAGGCGGCGACGCTAAACGAAGGACAACGACGATGGCAAACGAGACAAGAATGCGAAACGAAGTCCAAGCGAGCGTTTGCTTTGCTGAATACGAATGAGTGCGGCACGAAAGGAAGAGAAAGAGAGATATGTGAGCAGCGAAAGCTTTCGGGTTTTAACAGAACAGCAGCTGCAGCAACAGGAGATCAATCAGCTGAAAATCAAATAAAGGAAATTCGCAAAAATTATGTAAACATTGGTGCATAATATAAGAGCAGCATATAAGAGTAGCGCAAACAGAGATAAGAGATAATATATTTTTTTTTTATTTTTATTTGGGCAGATCGGTGATTTTATTTATTTTTAATAAAATCGACAGAGATAGAGATAGAGAGAGAGTGAGCGAGAGATATTCGTTCTCTTCGCGCTTGTTACGCTGCTAATGAGAGGCACCATCAGCGCCATCTATGTGTGAGATTTGCATGTATAAGAGAGCACTTAAAATAGGTATAAATGGTTTGTGTCTCAGGTACGACAATGTTAACAAGTGCTGTTAAATAATAAGTGCAATATAAATTTAAAAAAACAAATAAAATATAATAATGCAGTGTTTAATATATTTTAATCATAATTATTGTTTAAGTTTAATACACATTGATTATAAATATTATTATTTTACTCTTATAATATTATTTTCCATTTTTATTATATTTTTATTTTCCAATCTAAACATTATTTGTTGAGTTGCAAGAAACACGACTCGCTTCCAGAGTGGCTTCCACTCAAATTTTGTGCAATTAACTAGAATATTGCTCAACACTGAACATACACACACTTAAATGCATAAATATTTGCATTTGCAGACATATCACACGTATGGATGAGTGTGTGTCTATGTGTCTATCGTCTATCAAGTGAGCTGCTTATTGCCTTACTCTCACTCTCTCTTTCACTCCCCATGCAGTCAATGCAATCACTCAAAGTACAAATTGTCATCAAGTTTGTCAGAGAAGCTGCTAAAAAGAAAAAGAGAACGCAACAACAAATAAAACAAACTCAAACTGTAAATGCTGTTCTTGAGACTGCGCGACTGCCGAATACCCTTTTCTGGGATTACATTTACCACCATTATTATTATCACTGTTAGAATTAGTAATACTATTATTATTAATATTACTTTTAATTTTACTGTTATTATTATTGAATTAGTATTATTGTTATTATTAAAATGTCACTTACTTACTATTATTCATATTATTATTATTATTATTATTATTATAATTATATATATTATTATTCTTATTATTATTATAATTTTCTTAAATTTATTATTATTATTAATATTATTACTAATTTTCAATAATAGAACAAGTACGCGGCAATACTGCTTCGATTAAAGGGTATTCCCAAAGAAAATAGCTGCAAAAAATACCGAGAACGAATTGCAACAAAATGCTCTAACACACTCAACGAAATTGCCTTAAATAAATAAATGGCATAAAAACAATGACAAATACATGGGATGTAGTGGAAAAGGGACGGTGGGGTGGGTAGATGGTTGATGAGAAGGGAGGGTATCGGGAATGGACAAGGAGAAAACAAGCTTGAAAGCAGCAATGCAAGACTATTTACAGTTAAGAAAAATGGCGGAGGTAAAGCATTGATGAGGAGTGCAGGGGGGGATTGCTTGTTGTTTGCAGCAACTCGCATTTCATTTGATGCAGTCAATGCGCTGCGTGCAACAACAGCGCAGGAAACAACGCTGACAACATTTAGTAGCTCATCCATTTTCATTTGTAGCAAGCGAAAAGCCAAAAGTGCCGTCAACTTTTCACCAGCCAATCTCCCTCTCTCTCTCTCGTTCTCGCATTACTCAGCAGAGTTTCGACAACAATGCTAAACAACAACAAAAAATTGCAGCATGCAATACACCCCCCCCCCCACTCCTTTCTTCACACACTCCTTTCTCCATTTTCTCTCTCCACCTGTCAGCTGCTGCTAAGAAGAAGAAGAAGAAGAATAAGAAGACGCTCGTTAGCGCAGCTGCCTGTGGAATTTATCTTATTTTCCATGACACTCGCCTTCTTACTCTGTATTTCTTTTGCTTATCTCCAATTTATTTATTTTTTGTCCCTTTCTTCTCCCGCTTTTTGCGTTTGCCCTTGGACATATTGCCAGTCAAGTGATCGATGCAAATTGATGCTGTATTCTTAATGCAATTCAAAGAGCAACCCAAAATCTGACCGCATAAAAAAATGTTCTTCACGATTTATCAACCATTTTTACTTACGCAGAATTTACCGTAAACTTGCAATATTTTGACAATCTATTTATGATTATATGTACATACATATATGAATCGTATACTTAATGAGACTACTCCTTACATATACAGTTAGACCAGAAAGTCTTTTCGTATTGCAAAAAATTTTTATTTTCTAAGTTCTTATGCCAAAAAATTTATGTTATTATTGACTTTTAATTATTTACGTATTTTTCTACTATTAATTGGATACTTATTAACTACTTAACATTAAAATTAATAATATTCATATATTTAGTTTATTGTGAAATTTTAAAAACTAAAATTATCCATTTATGTGTAGTGACCAGAAAGTGTTTTCAATATGGAGATTTCGTATGGGATTTTGTACATTTTAGCCACCAGACTGGGGAAAATATTTTATTAGTAAGCATAGTGAAAGGAAATCTAAAAAAGTTTGGTCAGATCCATTAAAGAATGGCTTAAGGAACATAATAGTGTCAATGGAATCACATATAATGAACCACCTGCTCAATTTACATATGGATTTGCAAGGAAAAATAAAAAGTTTCAATAATTAGTACTGAAAATCAGCTTTTGTTTGCCCAATTGCATGTATCCTTATGTAAAGTGAGCAGGTGGTTCATTAATAATGGAAAATAAATTTGATTAAACTTTAATATTTTCTTTAAAATTCAAAAATATGAAACAATCTAAAATAATTAGGTAACTCTCATACATACATATTTAAAATATCTAAAAAATAATGTGAGTACCCACTAAACCAGATGTATATTGTTTACATTTGTCTTGAAAATTAAAAACATAAATTGTTAAACCAATATGAGAATCAAATATCTATAACAGCCCTAAAAAATATAACCAAATATGTAAAATAAATAAAGGTAAGGTAAGTAATTGAAGGGACTATGAAAATATTGAGCATGCAGTTTATGTCTGCACTTGGTTCAATTTGTCTAAGACTTATATAATGACTCTAGCTCAATGGCTGCGAAGAAATCAATCAGAAATCGATTTACACTTATAGTTGTTATCGATTTTTGTTCTTTCACATAAAATAAAGTTGGAATGTTCTAGTCAAGATTGCTCGACTAAAATATACACTGAACGCAGTTTTTAAAGACATATCTGATAACACTTTGTTGAAAATGAAATAAAATTAACCTGCCTGTTGGCGCCAGCACAAAATTAGTTGCAGTCAACAATTGTTGTACATTTGGAGCCCTGCGCGGCTCAATAAATATAGAGTATTAGTAGGTGCATTTACACATGCAAATTATCTTAAGTGCAGTTCGAGCTGTAGCAGCCAGCGTTATCAGCGCTATTCTTTGCCGCTCTCTTCGCATATTACCGCGCTCTCTTGTGCAGCGCTCTCTCTCTCTCTATACAAAGGGCGCTCGCTGATCCGCCGGCTGCAGCTAGTGAGTTTACACTCTATCATAGTTGAATATTTATCGTCATTAGTTAAAGTTGGTTCGCAAAAGTCTAGCAGATCGATCGGTCTAATTAATCTCGTTGTTGAGAAGATTTAGCAATTGGCTTCAAATCTTCATTTCGTGCATCGATCGCTACTCTCGTTGTTAAAAGACTAAGCAAGTGGCTTCTAGTCTATAAAACTCTAAAGATTAATAATAATTAATCTAATACATTCGTGAATAAGGTTTATAACGTTGTGAAATAAGTTTGTGTACTTATTTTAAATAAAGCTATCAAAAAGCTGATAGCGCAAACACTGCCTATGTTATTTATTTATTGTATATACACTACAATTAAACAGAAACAGAAAAATACAAAAGGTACAAAATAAATTAAATCATAAACTAATTTATTAAATTAAGAAATATTTATAATATTTTATTCCAAATTTGAAGCATCTAGCTCACTCAAGCTCTGAGATCCAAACGTACGTATGCTGATCGAGAATATATATATATATATATAGAATATATATGTATATCTTGGGGGGTCGGAGATGCTTTCTTCTGCCTGTTACATACCTTTGCACAACTTCGTAATACCTTTAACCTATTTTAAATATAGCTGATATATCAGCTGATAAATATGAATTCCAATTAAATTAAATTTGTATATTGTTTAAAAATTAAAAATCAATATAATGGTTAAATAAATAGAAAACTTGTAGAAAACGTGCTTCTCTTGACTTGAAATCAAAAATGCAAGTCTCCACTTCAGTTCTAAAGCGCAGAAGGAATAAATATATTTTTTCTTATTTTTGGCATATTTTTGAACAGATTTATTGAAGCTGCCGAGAACAACAACAAGAACAATCAGAAACAACAAACGGGCTCAAAAGTGCAGCATTTGTTGGCAAATAACAGAACAAACGACACAAGCCCAAAACAAGAACAAGCAGTAGAAAGGAAAAAAAAAAAAAAACAAGAATAAATAAATATCATAAATAAGAGGCGCTGCAATTTGTTTATATCAAAAACGCGCCCAAACGTCCTGCACTCAGATTTCAGCATTCCAAATGCCGAATGCTAACTGCCAACAACAGCCCCAAACTCCCAATCCATCTGCCCCCTCCCCCCTGGCCAACGACTAATGCCTGGCCTGCTGTTTTGTTTGAATTATGCGCCTTCCGTTGCATGCGGCGTTGCATCAACTCAGCAACCGGATTCCAAGGAGTCGACTTTCTCAGTCTCTCCGATTCGTTTTCGCAATAATGCCATGATGCGCCTGGCTGCATATTTTTGAAGTCAGCAGGGAATACCCACCTACCCCTCGGATTCCAATCCCCTCCCTTCCCTTCCCATCCCTGCTGCTACAGCTCCAGCTGGCAGCCACTCTCTTTTTTAGTCCTGCATATTATTTTTACAGGCGCCCACAACAAACGACGCTCGTTTTTATAATAAAAATGTCATAAATCTTGATTTCTGAGTCTAAAGCAAAAAGCGTGCAAGAGCAGCAAAGCTGTATCTCTGTGCATACATATATATATATATATATATTTATGTGTGTGTGTGTGTCTCTCTCTGGCAATATAACTGTCTATTTATAGTTGTGCATATGAAGTACATTTTATTTGCTTTTATTTATTTGCACACGCTCGAACATAATTGATTTATATACCAAAAATTCGATTTACGTAGGAGAACAAAATTCTGTACGAAATCATCTGCTCTTCTACAAGAGACAAACAGAGAGAGACAGAGAGAGAGAGCGAGGGAGAAAGGGAGATATTTGCTTTTATTGCTCGATATTGAACATTGCCTTTATTTCTCTAGTCTCAAAAACTATTACAGTTTGTAAGAACTTAGTTTGTAAGCTATATTTAATTAAGCCAAATTAGATAAATGTTCTAGTTTTTAGAAATAGTATCTAAATATACGAAAAATAGATTTCTAAGAATCAGTATTTTTTTAATTTTCAGAAATATACATTTTTTAAAACACTTCCAGTCTTAGTAATAGAAAGGATTCTGGAAAGGGGAGAAACAAGTCGATTTTCTAAAATTCAGAAAAGCGTAGTGCAATTTATAAAAATTAATACCGTGAATATTTATCATGACAAATATGTAAGTCCACCACCGCCGATCTTTGTGGTCATTTGCACCTGCACGATTAAAAATATTAAAAAATTTTCTGGTATTTCTCTCGCATTTCCAACGTGTTAAAAAGGCTTTTCGTGAAATCACCTCCCAAAGGATAATCCCCAAGCTAAATACTACATTCTACTTCTCGGAAAACCTGAGGGTGAGTAAAAAAAAAACACCAAACATTATATATTATATTCCAATCTTGTTAAGTGGAACTACCTCTGGGGCCATATAGTGTATATCTAAGCTGTAGTTCACACTTAGGTAATCGTCGACAGGGGAGCAATAATCGCTGATTTTCAAGCGAGTGAATTTGAAGATCATCAAATTATGAGGCCTAATGTTGTTTTGTGGATAAGGTGCTTTCAGACGTATTCGACAGGAATTTGACACCTTAAAATGGAAATAAGCAAATGAAGAAGAAAGAAAATAGGTATGAATAGAATATACATCAACGACCACTTTAAGCCTCCTCTACTGAATACCGATTCTCCGATTTTCTACGGAATGTAAAATCAAATATTTTAAATCTTAGACATAGACATAGTCTTCGATCTAGACTTAGACAAAGACATACACCTAGAACTCGCTTAGACCTAAACGTAAACCTTTATCTATATCGATACCTAGATCTAGAATTATAACTAAATATTACTGCTTATCTCGCACATTCTTCCCAGTATACAAGGGTGTTCACAATTTGATAGAAAGACTTCTTGGGTGTTATCAGCTCCCATAAATAATACTCTTTCAAGTGTATTTTCGTTCGCGTTCAATTTCATTTGTGAATCAGATAGGTTATTGTATAGATACGTATTGCTAGATGAGTACCTCTGGCGATAAGTAAAAACTCTAAGTGGATAGTGATCTTCAAGATGCGAAAGTAATTGGTTAGTAGTAAACTCTTAGTATTTAGGTTGCGATACAAGAATTTTGGACTTATGTTGCTCAAGTAGACAAGACATTAAAATTTGAATATAGAGAATTATGCTTCATCCACAATTGGTATATTTAATGATAAAGCCATGCATTGGAATAATATAGTTTTCACGATCAATTTGAATGTGTCAACATTGGAGACCTTTGCGACTATCACTTCATCGCTCCAGTTAGCTTAATGAATATTTGCATTTGGGATTATCTTCATTAGTTAGCTTTATGGCAACTGTATGGGACTATCTGAAAGATGCACTCTTTAAATTCACTTCAATTCAAATTTCGATCATCACTTTGTATCTCACTTTGTATCTCTAAAATTGATACACAATTTGCAATTGGTACATTATCATATTTGTCCAGCTATTATTTATTTTATATTGAGCAATTTAATTTTCAGGTACTTGATAAGGGAGTGGGGAATATATATTTATATATATATTTTATTTATATATTTTGCATGCAATCTAATCAATAATTATACCATAAATAAGTATAAGTATATATATATAAGTATATAGTATCGATAAAAACACTTGACTGATAGCCAGTCGCTTCAGATAGATAAGCGAGTTCCTTAAAAGTGAGGAGCCATCGAAGCTAGTCACACATTCAACGTGAAACACTCGTTATGAGAACTATTACCCTTTACCTGTTGGTGCTCGTCTCGGGAGGATGCCTGCTGAGCATAGATGTTGGTGAAACTCTGAACTTGCAAAGTGGTATTTTTACGAATGTTAAGAACTTTATCTATTTTTCAGGCAAGCGCTACCCATTCACTGGGCTTCGAAGAGGCGCAGCCCTTTGGCGATGACAACTGGATCAAGAGCGTGGAGAAGGCCCTGAAGAAGGCATTGACCACTGTGCGTGGTGTGAATTGCACCATCAAGGAGGTGATCAATGTTATGATTGCGGCCACTAATTACGTGGATGCTATCGATGCCTGCGGCACAGCTGTGCCCAAGGACGTGGCGAAAATTGTGAAGAACTGCAAGAGCATCATCGAAATCTGCGACGAGATTTTACATTTAAATAGCACGATTTGCGCCGACGAAGAGGATGGCAAGATGACCTCGTTCAACTGTTTCTGGGGTCTGTTCAAAGCCATGATGAAACTAACTCACAAGATAAGCACCACCCTGAAGCTGATCGCCAAGCTGCCAGCGGATACGGAAGCCTGCTTCTACGATGCCACCAAGGAGGTGGAGGAGAGTTTCAATAACTTTTTGCCCAGAATCGAAATGTGCATCGATGAAATGTAATAAAACTTTTTACCATTGTCTATAAAAAAAACATGAAAGAAAACTACAATAGTAGCGTTCAAAACTAAATGATCTTTTTTTCAAACTATCGATCTTCATCGATATCACTGTTAAATCCATTGTTGCATGTTAGGTTACAGATGTTATCTTACAGTCTTAACGTTAGTGGCATGTTATCTTAAATTACAAGAGGCCTGCTACACAATATTCATCTACTTTCTTGAAGCGGTGGAGATGGGCATTTGCCGATGTTTGAAGGCTATACCGATTTGTGATTCAATGTTATCGATTTCGTAGTCTCCTAATGGAGATTACCCAATTCTTACACATTGTCAGACGCAGGCACAAACAGTATACATATGTTCCCAGTTTCAATTATTCTGACGAACAATAAACTATAATTCTCTTCTCGATCCACTCACATAAAGACAATTTATCAGACTAAAATGATTAAGAAATATGTTATTATCATTCCCTGATTAGATAAGCTGTACAAGCTTAGCGATTGACAATAATACCAACATAACCATCAGCCTATTGTGGAACCCTGGGGATACCCGACCCTACTTCTTAATCGGAAATTTGAATCTGGACGTTTTAATTTGTTTGGTAGCAAACTAAGCAATTGCTTCTAATCATATCAGTTAATGAACCGATAAAGTCATAATTGGCTTTGAGTAGCACTTAATGAACAAAAAGTCGAAATATAACTAAAGAGCTTATCATGATTTAAATTATTATTGAATATATTTATATGCATAAAATTTAATTAAAATCTAAAATCGTACTCTATCGAACAGATGGGAAATTAACATTCTCAGTTGCATAGAACAATATTAGCTATAGTCAATAATAATAATAACAACATTTATATTATAATACTAGCTATGATAGCATTAATGTAACACAAGTATTTGTCACTAAGTGCTTTTTAAACTCGTCCAAGAGTGGTTCAGAGTAAGTTTTAAGAAATTATGCTAAAATTTAACTCACTAAATATATATTGAAGGTATAAAGTAAAATATATTTAAAGTCAAAATTTTTGTTATTCATATTCTTGAATTTGGTGAAACTTATTTAAATGTTATTGATATTAAATGATAAGCTGTTAATTTTGTCAATTTATCGCCACTTAACATAACTCTGTTAAATTGATTTAAACACAAAATTGTTATCTTGTTAAATATTGATAGATTCACTATCGAGAATCCAAATTAGAGCTTCAAGTCAGATGCGCGCTTTTGTTTTAGTCGCGATTAAAGTTGCTTATAAAATAGTTTAATCAAGGCCCAGATCTGAAATTCAATTTTCGCGTAAAGAACGCCTTTTGCATCCAACTTAACATTTGAATTCTAAATTGTTTCAGCCTGAAATTCGATACTGAGGCGACAGTTCACCTAAACCAAAACATATTCCTTGTTAAATTCTATAGATGCTGACAAAATTTCAAGTTTATTTATTGGATTGTATTCAGATAAAGTCCGGAATTGTTGCAGTTGTTGCAATATATATATTTAGAACATCGTCACAGCTTAAAAAAAACATAGTTTATACGCATTATACAATAGATCGTTAAGCTAATCGATACATACAGTGGCATGGAATTCATTTTAGGATAGAATATAATTAATTCAAATCAATATCTAAAATGAACACAAATCTGTGTCCGTCGTGTGGTAGATTAATCGTATCACAAGTGACAACATGACGTCACAGTTTACAACAAATTTTGTTTAACTTAAACATTTAAAATAATTTAATTAAACTTAAGTGAATTACATTTAGCAAATTTTTATAAGTACGTCAGGTAAATTATGCGATTTTGTCAATTATTTTTAAAAAAAATTTAAGTTCTCTTTTGTATTTTTTTTGTTGTTTAAATTAAAAAATTATCACAAATTGTTTTGTAGCGTTCATTTTTTGTTTGTTTGTTTGCTTGGTGTTGTCAATAAGAGTTTGCTGAATTGTCAAGAATTCGCTGGGAAGCCCTCGAGGCTTCCATTATTGCCATGCTGACTCTGATCTCTACCAGTGATCCATGTCGCGTATGCGTTCCACAGGCGGATTACTATACAAAAATAAAGAATAAATTTAATTTAACATTTAATTAATTTAAATAATATATTTTTTGCGTATTTAACTCACGGCAACATTCGGGCCATGGCATGTTTATGCAACGGCGAAATTTGAACCGTCGCCGAGGCAATGCTGGAGCCGGAGTCCTGCGACAGAGTGCGCTGCATGTGGTGCATGGGATGCGTCACAATCGGACCGCCGCCGCCCACAAACTGCAGCTGCTGCTGATGATGATGCTGATGCGGCTGCTGCGTCTGCTGCTGGTGCAACTGCAGCTGCGAATGTGAATTTCGCAACGTGTGCGATTGCGAATGTTGCGGCTGTTGTAGCTGCTGCGAACGGCGGAAGGGATGACGCCACGGACTCTTGGGCGCATCGCCCTGGAAGGCCTTATTCTCGACGCCGCTGCTCGAGACGCCAGCGGGACTGCCACGGCGCGGCACAGTGCCGCCCTGCATGTCGCGCGCCTTGGAGCTGAGGCGTCTCAGAATCCGTGATCCCAGTCCAGGTGGATCCTCCAGGCCGCGACTATTGCGCGGCTTGCGATAGCGCACATCGCTCGACTCTTCCAAGATAACATGGCGATCGTAGGGTGTGCCATAATACACCTCCAGCACTGTGGAGAACGTGTGCGGCCAAACCAGATCAATTATCGAGATCAGCACGCCGACAATAAAGCACAGAATGCCTAATAAATTACAAAACAAAACACATGTTCAGAGTTACGTAATAAAATTAGTTGAATGTGGTTGATTAGGCGATGTCCTGTTCTTTTAAATGACATTCATACTAAATTAGTATTTAATAACCTTGCCATAAGCTGAGACCACCTGCTACCATTAAACATTAAAACTGTTTAAGTTAAGTTCCGATATCCTAACACTGGATGGAAACAACGAGATGAGAACAAAGTCCAACCGAATGCGTTTATAAATTTTGCAATTGTACGTCACTAGTGACGTAGTGTAGTAGTAAGCCGATTCGATTTCCTTGGTGTAATCTCCAACTTGAGGAAGGAAGAGCTCAGACGTGTTTGGAAGTGAGATATAATTTAGTTTTGACTGTTACAAAAGTTTGGTTGGTTCTAGATTTGCTCATTCAGATGGATTCAGGTTAAAAAGGGACTTCACGGTGTGCTTAATCTCTTGCAGGCAGAGATGGAGATTTTTCTTCGTCGTTTCCTAATCTCTTGGGCAACTTAGCCACGTCTGCGTTATAACAAGTGTAACTATAGAGTTTGGTTAGGATATCTTGCTTAAAAAGAAATGTTGAAAGTCTAAAACAGGCGGACATAGCTGAAACTACTCATCGGTCGATCAGCCTGATCAATAACACATTTATATATTTTATGGCGGGCATCGAAGATGTCTCCCTATCAGCTATGTATTTTCGTAACATGTCCAGTTCACCCCATTAACTCACCCGCGACGAGGACCAGCCAGTAGCACCAGCCAAAGTGGAACTCGAGGCGACCACCTTCTAGGAATATGCAGAGCGGTCGCTGTGGCAACAGGCAGTGGTAGCCAATGGCGGTGCAGACGAGCAGGGCACCGGTTAGGGCTTTGAGGTAGGCGCCGTATCGCGGCACTGCCAGCAGCAGCAAATTCATCAGCAGCCAGGAGGCCAGCGAGGCCCACAGCATAATGCTGGCAAAGTAGCCCGCAGCGCGGTATTGGCCACCCCACGAGAAACCTTCGCGGCCCAGACTAAAATACTCGGCCACGGTGAGAATGGGGAAGGGCAAACCACGCTGTAATGCCAGCCGATAGTTAGCGCTCATATCGTTGGCGCCCTCCCATGTGAATCGTTCGTTGTAGTCAATATCAGGCGGTGTCCAGTTGCCAATCGGAATGGCTGTAAAACATAGAATGAGAGAAGAAATTAAAGTTATGTTAATGTACATATTAATGTTAATAAAGTTTAGCATTTAACAGTGATGTAATTATAATCTATAACAGTGACTATTTGCATTAACTGTGAAATTCACAATAACATTTCAATGTTAGACATATTCTACTGGCAGGTTAAAATTATACGCTAAAATAGGGTAAAATTAATAATATGTTATGTTATGCTAATTTGAGATTAACATGCAGCAGTTAACAGTGGCCAAAAAAAACTTTTAGATTTTTAACAGTGTCAGTCTCAAATCTCTCGAGTGTCGAGGGTCGACTTGCAGATACTCAGCCCTACATCGAACATATTTGCATACGTAGTCGTTGGTATCTCTTGTCCTATTGTTTAATAATGTTCGAAATAAAATATGTTTTAATGTATACATTTGTGTGGGAGTTCAGGGAGATACTCACAAAGAATTTAAGTAGGCTCTCGAATAGTTAAGAAGCGTACAATTTTTTAACAACACGCTGCTACAAAAAGTCACTTCCCATATTATACAATGCATTTATCAGTTTCGATTACTTCATTCTATCAACAAATAGATTAAAAATAGTTAAATTTACATTTATAATATACCTATAAGCACACAACAACCGCTTAAAAGCAACAATTTCGCTAAACGTCTGTTTATATGACAACATTAAAATTAAATTTAAAGTTAAACATAGACGAAAAGCTGCAAAACAATTCCAACAACAATAAAATGTCAAATCAATGAAAATGAAGATTTAACGGAAGTATTAACAAGTATTAATAATGGTAACTTCAAAATGTTATGTATTTAAGAAAATGAATACCATTAAGATGCAAATTTAAGAATACACTTGAGCACTAATACAAAATATGTATTTCCCAATTTGATTCCAAATTGTGACTGACACAAATGAAAAGAGTGGAATTTTACTTCATAATTTTGTCATATTTAAATGCAGAGCTACTTAGCATATATGACTAAGATTAACTCGAATTCTTGCTTTGAACTCACTTGAGTCATCTTTTATATACATATATTTTTTCTACGGTATTTATGCTCAATGAAGCGTTCTCTTCTTGACTTTCAAATAATAAAAAAGAGGAAGAATTCCTTGCCTTTTACTTTAAAACGCCGCCAAAAGAGATCGTCTCCATTATGCCATGTTTTTTTGTTTTATTCACTGTTGTTTATTTTATTTTTTTTTTCTTGGCTTATTCTTTGTTTTGTGTTTTTCTTTAAGTTGGTTTTTTATGCATATTTTGGCAGTCGGTGGCAGACACTTTGGCAACGTGCGCGCCTCCGCAGCAAACAAGAAACGAAACAAAAAACTCAATAATGATATATCATGCTAGCTTTTGATGATGCAGACCCTATTTAACTGTTAAAAAATTAACACCAACAACAAAGTCAAGCCGAATTTTGGAAACAAGAAGATTAATGGTTTGCATAAGCTAAAATGCTATCAGAATTAATACCAATATCGGCTGAGAATATAATGCGTAGGTTTTGGGGTGCAAGAAAAATATATTCAATATTTTGCTCTAAAAGGTCGCATTTAAATTAAGTCTTTCGTATTTGCCAAAATAAAATCTATAAGCATTGCAACATTTTATAAATATTTTAGCTTGATTTTGCATCATTTTATAAAGGAGCGCCTCGCAAATGCGGAATCTTTTTGCTCAAGTTGTTTGGTCGCACAAAACAAACAAAAACAATTTCGATAAATTATGCAAATTGTGTGCCAAACAAATAAAAAAAAAACAAACAAATCAAACCAAAATAAAATAAAAAAAATATGAAAATTAACGTATAGGTAAGAGGATGGCTTAATTAGTTTATTATTTAATTGCCTTAAATAATAATAATAATAATAATATTCCAATAGCTAAATATACTGTTAATGTTTTTAAAACTAACGATGGCGTCGATGGAGCGAATTATCAGTCAAATCTTTATTATTTACAGATTTTTTTTTAATTTTCAACATCTTTCTTCAAATGAAAAATAAAGATTGAGTTACACTTAAATTTACATATTTTAAACGATCGATAGTATTTATTCAACATTTTTTTCAAAATCTATAAATGTAAAATACTGTCAAGTTTAATGCAGAAATTAATGTAGATAAAAATATAATATGAAATTGAATATTACTTGGAGATTGAATCATTTGTGGAGAACAATTTTGGTATTTTTCACATTTATGTATGCGAAAAGTTTGAAGATTTGTTATCCAAATATTTATTTTTTAATGCAGTATTAATATAGACAAAACATCACTTTATTTGTTGAGTTTTTGTAATTTGTGCAGTGACCCTCGCAATAGACACACAGACAGACACGCATACAAAATTGTCAGCGGACCCAAAAGCGCGTGCGTTGTGTGGTAAACCGGAAAATGTTGACGAATGTTAACAAAATATGCAAACAGTTGCTAATGTTGTTGCTGTTGTTGCTGTTGTTGTTGTTGTCATTTTTGTTGCCCACCGACTGCAATTGATTATGCGATTTTGTTGTTGTTGCTGTTGTTGCACTTTAAGAGCCGCTCACTCTTGACTTGACTTGGTGCTTAGTAATAGTAGTAGTTGTTGTTGTTGTTGTTATTATTGTTGTTGTTGTTGCTGTTGTTGCTGCAGTTATGTAAGGTTAGCTCGCGTTAACGTCGAGCCATTGACAATGAATTGCAAGTGCGAACAGCGTGCAACGTGGGCTGCAAGGAGAAGAAGGAGGAGGCGGAGGCGGAGGAGCGGTGTGCATTACACACACACACACACATACGACGTTACGCATACGCCGCGTGGCCGTCACTTTGACGCACTTGCAGCAGCTGCAACAATTTCCGGCTGCGACAGGAAGTGATTTTTCAATTGCATTAAATAATTGCGAAGGTTGCACAATTTTGTTATTGCTGTTGCTCTTGAAGCAAAGTGTTGAAAATTGTTGCTGTTGTTGTTGTTGTTATTGTTGTTACTAATACTAAGTGGTTGCAAGGCTTTGTGGCCAGGGCGCCTTTCAAATGAACCGTTGAATTGGTTGCTTGTCAAGAGGCTGCAGCCGTTTAGATTTCATTCTCATTGTGTGTTGCACAAATAAGTAATGCACATTTACTAAATGAAAAATCGATAATAAATAATAAAAATATTGTGATTCAACATTTTTCAATGGCTTGAAAGATTTAGTTAAAATATGAAATTGAAAATTTAAATTAAAGTATGTTAATTTTGTTGTATTGCAATGAAAACAACAGCTTTAAAATCTTTTCTTGGGATACCTCAAGCGCTCTCTCCAACTGGAGACTCTGCTTACTTATTTTAAGTTGTATTTTGTTTTGCTGTTTTTTAACATTTTAATTAAAATTACCATTTTAAATGCATACCATTATCTATTGCATACTGTGCTGTAAAATGCACAAATATGTTGCATAGATATATATAAGATTTACATTATAATATTCAATACATAACATTTACATTAATAATATTCAATAAATGTGGCATTTGTACAACATTCTTATAGGTGAAATGTGTATTATAAGATATAAGGGCTAGTAAGCAGTAGATGTTATTAAACACACACAGATAATCACATTAAAAGGTAAACAGTTCTTGATAAGGAAAACACCTGTAGATTTGTAATAGTAACTTAATTGATCATAAAATCTTGGAACTTCATGGAACAGATTAATACAGATTATCATAAACAATAGCTTCATTAACGCTTGCTTACATTTGTGTGTAATAGTAGTAGTAGGAGGAATCATCGAAAATATTTCCGCGAATGACCGAATTTCTTTCTGAAATCTAATCAGTAGTTACAGTTACAGAGTAACACCAAGTCGAGCAAACTATTTCTTGTCTCTGCTTATTATAAACTCTTTCCAAATGGTATCTGCTGCCTTTCTTGTATACCTTTCACATTCGCTATATTATTGACTTGCCCTTCACAACTGATCAATATCTGCATTATCAAAGCTTTAATCCGCAGCCTACGAATCAACAAGCCACATTCTAAGCCAAGCTACTCAGCGAATTGAACCGGTTCCACGCACGCAACACATGCGTCAACAAAAGAGAAACAAATGTGTTGATTTTCAATCAGCCACCAACTGGGAAATCGTATCAAGTCAACAGTTTAATGACTTTTTATGATCGATCGCAGACGCTGCTTAGACACTCAACGCATTCTTGTTCCGATTCGATTCGATTCGAATCGATTTTAATTCATTCTTTTTTGGTTTTTCCTTTTTGAACGCATTTTTCGTGTTTGAAACTCAACCTTGGGTCGAGTTTAAGGCCATTTTGAAATTGTCGTTAACATTTTTCGAGCTGCTGATTTGACAATTTATGTAATTGTCAATGGGAACAACAAAAAAAAACATACCTATATGGCAAATAAAAACAGTATTGAACTTCGGCGTAAGCCATTCACTTGTCGATACTCAAGTAATTCATTAATATTGGGCAGAAATTTGATACGCTTTATAAACTGATTACTCATACGCCAGTTTGAGACCTGTGGGAATTTCTCTAAATTGTTTTTAAATTTATCATCGCAATATGCAAAAATTTCAGAGCAGAGTGATTCAATCTTTAAATATGTGATTTTTTTAAAATGTATATTTAATTGTTAACGAATATGTTTTTTTTTATTTATAATTTAAGCATTTTTAACTTTTTTTTTAACATTTTTTTCCATATTTAATATTTTGTTATTTAGAATACTGATATTTAGATAAAGAAAATTAAAAGATTATTTGTCTTTCAAGATCGTTATTTTATAAATGTTGCTTCTTAATTTTATAAAAATTATAAGATTTAATTCACATTTGTTTCTTTATCTGCTATTCTAATTAAATTCTAAAATTTTTGTGACGTTGCCTCCGCCAATGATCGACATATCATTTTTTGGACCACGCCCACAACCGCCGCCCCCAGGAACTTCGGCCCTGGAAATCTAAAAAGCGCATATCTTCCATAAATTGTAAGCTAGAGTCACCAAAGTTACTTTAAAACTGTTACTGTCTGGCAACTCCCCTAAGAGATCGATTAAAAATGTTGAACCAAAAATCGATAAATGCCCATATCTCCCGCAATTTAAGAGCTATACCTACAAAACTTGAAAGGAAGATTATTAGGAAAATTCTCTTTCATTTTTTTTTCTACCACGCCCACTTCCGCACCCAAAATCTCGAAAAGCTCATATCTTCCGTAATTTAAGACCTACAGCCAAACCTCGAAGAAGGGTTACTATCTTATATCTATCTCAATCTGAAAGGCAAAGTTGAACAGTATTTCTTGGCTGCACAAAAATTATGGTATCATAGTATTTCGCTGTCGGTTACGTCCGACTGCAACGTTGTCTCTTGTTTTTTTTTATATTAATTTTCTATATTATTTAAGATTTTTTTATACAAATAGATAAAGTTAATTCGCGTTAAGCCTTTATCTTTTTTAAGATTTTTCATTGTGGTATAAATTTCTATGATAAAAAGAACAACGTCATCTCGTACACTTGAAGCTATCATTAATAAAATATAGTTAAAAAGCAATAAAAAAAAACTTCCTGAAACTTGGACGTACAAAAATTAGACAGATAATAAAAAAAACTAAAGAGAATAGCGACAGTCAAAGCAATAAGAATAACAAAACAACATTAAGTAGGATAACAAAAAAAAAAATTACTTAATCTGCGGCAATAAAATTGATATTTTCCTACTTGATGCTTGAGGCATAGATAGCGAAGCAGCTCGCGCGCAAGTACAGTACAACAACAATAACAATGACAACAATGACGTACACTCAGTAACAAAAAGGTTAAATAAATAAATATATGTCTATTTTTTTTTAAGCTATGACTTTTCATAATTTTAAGTGATGATTATGCTGATTTCTGCCACGCAAAGTGGCAAGCAAATGGTTATGGAAAGGGAACACAGAGGGGGCGAGTAAGCGGTGCGGTGTTTCACTCACAATTCAAATAATTTGGCAGCAGCGGCAAATATGAATTAATAATCATTTTGACAATATAGCAAAAGGCACACGACACAGCAACAACAAACACTGAAATTGTTTACCCCGTCACACCGTTGTTGTTGTGTGTGTAGAAATAAATGAATGTTCCGCATCTGTCATCATTTTGACAATTCTCGAGTGTGGCATGTCCAAAATCAAACAATCACAATACAAACTCGCAAATAGAACTTGACGTATATCAAAAATAACTTTACAAAATGTGGAAATATATGCAATACAAAAGTAAATTTGTACGCACCAAATTTGAATAATTTTAAATAGATTTTAATTGGACACACGTTACGTGGGCGTGGTCCAGCTATAGATAGTGTCTCGTAATTGTATTGGCAAAACGAATTAACTGCATTGCAAATTACAAAAGTCCACTTTAATCTCTTTAATATCTATGTTAGTATATAAAATATGTAATAAATTGCTAAACAGTTGCATGACTTAATATATGGCTCATAAGTATTTTTAATTTTAATTTAAAATGCGTGAAGCACATTAAAAAATATAAATCAAACGGTAAAAAGTTTAAATAGCTAGCAATCAAAAAACATCAGATTCGAAAAGAAAAATAATACAAAACAAACCAATAAATATGATAACTATTTAATAGTAATACTATCCAATTTGATATGGGATATGTGTATATGTAAGTTTATTAAATTAATACAATTAATTTAAAAGTTAAACTCTATAATATATCGGTAACAAATCAACAACAATACTAAAAATAATATTAAAATGTAAGATATAAACAATTTTATAGAAAAATACTTTAAAATAAAAATCTTTATTAAAGATGTATTTTATTTTTAAATTGACTTCAATCAAAGTTGCATAAAGTTTCATTAACGTCGGACAACATGCATTGCCCATTTTAATGCATTGTAATTTATCAGTTTGAAGTCGAAATAAAAAATAAAAAACTTGTTTGCTTAGTCATTTGATTGGTGTTTGGCATCACACAGCGCAATTCCAATAGCTAACTGGCTATATAAGGTCTGAAAATTCGCAGGCGCCTGATTGCAACCACTGCAACAGCATTAAAGCCAGGTGCGCTATTAAATTCGAGTGCTGCGACTCCCCTAACAAAATAAATGCCACTAAATGTGGCAGCATATGGAGCGTGACACAGACGCCCACAAGAAATAATAACAAAAAAAAAATAAAAAAAAAACAAAACACATCCCAGCACGAAGTGCAATGCAATTATATATATACCATATAACCGTGGAGCTTCAATATCATGATCATATAGTATAAAGTGCAGTTGGAAATAAAACTTTTGGCAAGGTGCCAAACAAATTGGCCGCTCAATCATTATAAATACCAACAACATCATCATCATCATTAACAACACAGTAATAATTATCATCATCATTATTAGTATAGTAATTATGATAATGGCAATAATAATGCTTGAGCAGCAGTCCCAATTATTACACCCAAGACATTTGATATTTGCTGTGAATAAAAACTTTAATTTGACATTGATTCAAAAACGCTTCAATTACAAGTTTGAATTTGAATTCAATTCGAGGGTTAACAATTAAGTTGTCAGTGTTGGACTATGCTGAACTACTCAATACAATCATCCTGCCACAAATTGACACACGTAATTATTATATTCAAATATTCCAAAAAGGTATAAACCAAAATTAAAGAGTACAAAAAAATACTTCATCAGTTGTTGGTGCCTTTTGCCAGTCAATTTAAGCAACTATGTTTACCCTTTTGGCAAGCAACGCCCACAAGCTGACACACGCCCACAAGTACACCCAACACACACAAACACTTCCAAGCACAAACAAAAACACACTACACACAACAGCAACAACAAAAATAACAACAACAACAACAACAATGGCAATCGCTGAAGCGATTTTAAATGAACATGAAGCACTTTTGGCAGCGTCAGTTTGTAAAACTGCTACTGAAACATCAAAGAGCGAAGAGCAGCTCGTTGTTGGGTGCAGGGGATAGGGGTAGGGTCTATAATAGCCAAAAACCAATATGGTAACCGACATAATCGCTGCCCAGCCAGATTGCTTGCAGTTATGAGCCAAAGACCTTTTCGTCTCGCGAAAAAAAAACACACACACAGACAGTTAAGAGTAAATGCAAAAGAGTCCAACCGAATTTTGTTTACAGTTGGTATTTGCTTAATTGTAATTGCAAAAGTTATTATGAATTTAAAAATAAAATTTTACAATTATGCTATATAATAAACTTTTATCTATATAACTTTATAACTTAAAATATCTTTTAAATATCAAATTTGTAAGCCAGCTTAAGGGGTCATATTATGCAAATGTGTGAATACTCTTTGTATGTTTTGTGGTTTTACAGAATAACAGACTTTTTAGAAGAGTAAATTGAACAACTTATCATTATATATACATATCCATACAGTTATAAATCTGTTTAGTCTTTATTTATGTCTATAAGTATTGCCTTACAAAACTAGGTTCTATTTTACTGAACCACATATTTCCATACAACAATTCATATTAATTTTCATACTCAATTGAAATATTTAATGTTATGCAGATAAGCTAAAACCAGTTCTAAGTTTATGATATAGGTTTAATTCACTGTTATTACTCATACAGTTACAAATCAATGTTTCATATATGTAGCTACAAAAAAAAAAAGGAATTCTGGTACGATCTTAAAATAAATATAACCTACAATTTCGAGATTTTGCAAGAGCATGACAAGCAATTTGGACATCGTATTCTCTACAAAGATGCCAAATAGTTGACTATTATTTTATATCTCGCTTTTAGAAATATTATTTATTCCCTGGAAGAGCTAGAAAACTACACTACTATTTTAACGAACTTATTATAGATACATTTTCAGACTAAAGCTTTTTTTATTTTTAAATTTTTATTTATATTTAATATTGATTGTTTGTTTTAATAAAAAAGTCGTAATTTTAATAACAGTTTTTTTTTTTTAATTTCTTTATGTATTTACGAATGTTATTTTGATACAGTGTATTTATAACAATAGCAACTAAACTGTATTTCTAAATATAACTGCGCTTATCTATTTCCTTTTGAGATATTGAGATCTATGTCAAAAGTTGAATAGCGCATTTAGGTTTCGGTTAGCTGAACAACTGCACATTATGTCAGTAAGTTTATTGTTATAAGTGAAGTTTAAGCTGTGGCAGCTCTTGGCTGACTTGTTGGTGTAACATTTGGCTAGGATTACACCGAATGCCTCGACTGGTTTGGCATTTCAATTGATTTACTGCGGCAGCTCGAACAACACAAGCCCATTTCACCTTTTCTATTGTATTTTCTTGCTGGCTTTATTTTTATTTATTTATTTTTTTTTTTTTGTCTTGCCGTGTCGAGTGGATGCATCAATGAATGAATGAACAAATGTGCGATTGAGTGAGGGAAGCAAACAAACAAATACGAGTACGTATTGAGTACTATGTAGTACATAAGTATATATATATATCTTTATATGTATAATAATATAAATATATATATATATATATATATATATGTGTGTGTTTGTGTGTATTTGTGTCTAAGTATAGACAAAGCTGAGAGGCAGCGCGTCAGCAGTCACTTGTGCGAATATTTCCGCAGGTGTTGAGTGGCATTTCATTCGATTGTTGTGGTTGTTGTTGCTAGTTGTTTGCTGTTTGCTGTTTGTTGTTGTTGTTGGTATTGTATGTGAGGGAAACGTGACGTGAAGCTTGACTTGCCACTTGCCACTTGTACATACAGCGCACAAATTCAAAAGGCGCACTGCTGACGTCACTCCCCTTCCCAATAGGCAACGTATTTTTTAATTACACACAAACATTCATTGTTTTAACGACTTCCACAGAGGCAAATCAATTAGCCGGGCCTAGACAAAAGGCCAAACTGCAACTGCAACTCAGTTGCTCGATTCCCTAACCGAAAATTTAATTAAAATCTTTTTGACTGCCGATCAAAATCTTTAACGTAAATTGCTCAATCGTTGGAGCTTGCGACATTTTCATGCCCCTCTTTGGAGTCGCTTATCTTCCGTTTGGCATCAGCTGCCAAAGGGGCACGACAACAACAACAACTTCAACAGCAGCAAAGCATACATAAAAAACTCTTTTTGATATTATGTAGATTCATAATCATAAAACAGTCAACAGGCCACAACCGCTATTCAATCAACAGCACGAAAAGGGGGCGGATCGCTTGGAAGTCGTAAGATGGGGGTTGTTGTTTTTGTTGTTACTGTAATTGTTGTAGTTGCTGTCTGTGATTCAACAACTACGAGAAACTCAACCAGATTTCAGTTCAAAGAGTAAACAACATAAAATAAATAGAAATAAGCACTTCTTGAGTCAAAGTAAAAAATGTTTCGAGTTATTACATAATATCTCTAAAATATTCAGCTGTATTTAATTTATATTACATCAAGTAAGAATGTTATAGTCGAGTGAGGTCGATGTGAATTTTGAATAGTAACTTGGGTGTTTCTTATCCGATATCGATGAAATTTGTTTAAATCTAAAGTCTTTTGCTCTTCTTCATATCTTCTTGCTCTAAATATTTCTAAGGAAAGCTTCGACTAAATAAAGCAGATAGAGAACCGTTAATAAATAAATAAATGTAGTGCTCAAATAAACTTAAAGATTTGCTTAAATCAACTAATTCATATAACATTTAACTTTGCTTTTCCTTTGCTATCACACATTGTAAATTGGTGGAACATAAAACCGGAAAACTCGCACTTATGTAATGAATTGGTTTATATAGGGATCGGGTACATATATATATATATATATATATATACAAAAATAAAAAATTTAAATATTTTGTTGTAAGCTTACCTGTGAGTGTTACATTGACGTGCATAAGGCCAATGTGGGTTCCGATGCGGGCGGGCAGCTTCTCGCGTGAGAAAGCTTTGTATGGTGCAATGATGGTTGCATGTGCCACATGCCACGCGGAGCCCAATCGGGTGACTGCAAGTTGAGAACGAAAACGAATTAAAATCTAATGGCAATATGCAAATAGCATATATATTTATATGCATAAGGCCAGCGGGTACTCACTCAGTATGACTAGACCCACAAAGAGGCTGAGGGTGACCGTTGAGAATGTTGTGAACTTCTGTGAATTCCAAATGAAATTGAAATGTAAATTTAAATTGTGATAAATGATCATTATAATCAACTGATATGCTTAACTTATTTGATTGCCTGCCTTGGCACTGCATTTGTGTGCGTGTGTGTCTGCTTTTAGTCAATTGGTAATTCCAATTATATAAGACGAAAGCATTATAAAGCCAGTTATGGCCAAAGACGTAGCGCGCTAATTGAATAAGCCACTCAATTGGCCAAGCTAGGTGGCTCAATAACTGACTGAGAGAAAGAGACTGTATGTGTGTGTGTGTGTGTGTGTGAGGGAAAGAGAGAGATGAAGGGAAAAAGGGCGCGCCCAACAAACCGGTTATAGATTTATATCTGACATCTATTGAATACGTGCCGACGATTATGATTACCGTTGATTGCAGTCTAATAACCAGACGCAGACAAGGCGGCAGCAGCGTGAGAACTCAACTAAAAACACGTTCCACACACCAGAGACAAGGCTAGCCCAAGATACCATTAAGTTAATTAAAATGTAATTTGCTAAGTGAAATAGAAGCATTAAGCGAGCACATTCATATGCTCTATGAGCATTTAGAACAGGTTCTTTTGGCATTGTAATGCTCAACTTTTTAACAATACTTAAAATCCTTGACATAAGCATATTAACTAGTTCGAGGAATCAGTGTCTGATATAACCAAGTTTCTTATAGGTCCAAAAAAAAGGTCAGACAGTTAAAAACTTGAGTGAATTTCCTGCACAACAGGTTTAATAAATAAACAAATTATTGCGATTAATTCAATTAATAAAGTCGCTTAGAAATTAGAATTTTCTATTAAGTTGTACACGAAATATAATCAATTAAATACAAAGTATTTCTTTTAAATTGTATTTTTAAAAACTCCAGAAACTTTTGGTAATGATTTATGCTGGTATTGATAAGGTTTCTCTGTGTCTGCAACATTTTTATACAAACTGATCTTTACAGTTTTCAAACCTGCTATCAAGTAAATTTATTAAATTTTAATTTTGATTAACTTATCTATTTTTGCAGGCGTATAACTTTTATGAATAATTATTTTCTTTATGGCAAGCGAATTGATCGTATAGAATGTGTTGATGACTTAGGTATCCGTTTAGATCCCAAGCTTAAATTTGACAAGCATATTTCTTCAGTGAATAATCAAACCTTTGTGGCTTTTCGATAGATTACTACAAATTTTTATATTTCACTTGTGGTTTATACTCTTATGTATAGAGTCTCTTAATAACAGCGTTCATCAGTATAAAATAAAATCTGTGCAAAAATAATTTCAGCGATTGCGTTAACTGATACTAATAAAAGCTTTTCTACTCATCGTAGCAGACATATCCAAATCAATCTGTTTTCTCATTCTGGTCGTCAAAACTTTCTTGGTGTATTAAGTGGATAAATTGATTATTTCGAATTAATTATTAATTAGATTAATTAATTAGAGATAAAAATTACAATGAATTTGCATCTTTTGCTCTTCAAACTATGCTATCCCTAACCGATTTCGCATTGTGTGCTCCAGTTATAATCTTATTCTATTATAATTAGGTCTTAGGTCTTATGTATTTTGTACCTATAAGCCGAAATCAAAAATACGAAAAGTAATAATTCAAATTGTTGTCCAACTTATGAAACTCACCTGTTTTCGTACACCCGGAAATATGACGAGAAATGCCACATAGAATGTGGCAAATAGAACAGATACGGCCACAATAGACACATCGCCGGTGACGGGAGTGCGATTTGAGAAGGAATAAAGCGTTGGACCGCCATCGTCTCTAAATGCGTCGAACCAGCCCTTCATGCTAGATATATATATATATGTGATATATGCAGGCGGTGTCTGAAAAAAATTGTATACAAAAACAAATACCAAATGAATTGAAATGTCTGCGCAGATTTTCGCAATATTATTTGATGGCTGTGAGACTCAATTAAAATAAAAATAAAATATACAAATATAAGATTTGCATACTTCACATGCGTGCTTAAAAAACGATGCTTAATTAAGCCAAGACCAAAAACTAATGAAACGCAACCGAACTCATCGTGGGCAGAGACGACTAACTACTTTTCGAAAAAAAAATTAATAATATAAAAGAAACATGCAAGAACAATTTTATGCGTGATGCCGAATTTTAAATACCCTTGCAACACACAAACGTGCTATATAATGTAATAATATAAATAACTATATTCTTAAATACTGATGTTGATCAGTTTTTAGTTAAATATTTAATAAAAAAACTCCTTTATTGTCACGATATATTTAAGCAAGTCTCATTGAAATGGCTAACTAAGACTATAGTTAGTTTATTTTAGAAAGGGTATGCATAAGACAAAGATGCTAGCTGGCAGTTTGCCAGCTGCCAAGTAGATTTGGCATTTTGCGCCTCGGTTCAGTTCAGTTCGGTTGGGTTCGTGACTAAGCGTTTAGGCTCCAGATACTGAAAAGAAGACTGTGAGACTGAATTATAGACAAGTGACAGGCAGCAGGCAGCACTGGCAGCTGGCAAATGGCAGCAAGCAGAAGGCAGCTCAATGCAATCGAACCGAGCGCTTAATTAGTTGGATAAACAGCGAGCAACCCAAATCTTAGACTGATTTAAATACCCCCAACCTAGCCGGAAGTGTGCAGATAAAACATAATATAATAAAAACAAACATTTAATAAGCTAAAATGAAGTTGAACAATGGAATTTTATTTTCAGCACTCGACACAGCTTGTTAAAAATTAGAGATTCGGGTTCGGAAAAAAATTAAAATAAAAAAACCAGAAATACTTAAGATTTAGAACCGGATTCGAAACAAAACAAACTCGCCGGAGGAGGGGTGGGCAACAGCACAAACAAATGGAAATAATCATCAGCTGTTATTCAAATGACGTAGGCAAAAGTTATAATTAAGTGTCGATCAAATAAAATAACTGAAAATTAATAATAGCCTGAGCGTGACGAATATGTAAATACCCTAGAAGCAATGCGTGTGTAGTAAAGCTGATTAGTTAGTTTATAAACTGCAACAGCTGACTAACTGGAACTTGAAGATATTCGAGTTTTAACAAACCGGTTTTTGAGTTTATCGCATTAGAGCCATTAAAATGTTAACGACAAGGCGTTGTTTCGTTAAATTCAATAAACCAGATGTCTAAGAAAACGATACTACAGCTTATACAAACATGTATTTAGTTTAAATTTTAGATAAAAACCAAACAACTTAAAGTTTCTCAAGTGCTATTTATTGGATATGAAACAACAACAAAATACAGTATATTAAAGTATGAATCCAAACTAAAGCTTGAGTTAATTATGATACTAAGCCAAAACATTTAAGATGACAGTCAGAGAAAGTCAAAGACAAAGTCAAATGAGTCAAACATTAATTTGTGTAGCCAGCCGGTTCAAGTTCAAGTTTTGATTAAAAATCGCATTTTTGTTATTTTTTTATATCTGATATATTTTTATTTAAACAAGCTTAAGTCTTTTGACTGCTAAAAATATTAGAACAAAAAAATTGTTTTCAGAGGTAAGACTGAAATCTATGAAAGTTTCAGAAGCGTTTGACTTACAAAGATATTTTTCAAATTTCGGTATCAGCAAATATAGATTTGAGTAATATTTAGTTAGTTCAATATGTTAGGCAATACAAAATAAAAATAATGATATATTTAACAAAATGAGTAGTCAAATACTAAAATCAAATCCGTAAAGATTTATGTATCACACCCTATTACCCAAGGACTGTATAGGGTATACTAAATGAGAATTGCGCATACACCATGTGTTTAGGCACATTGGCACGCGGATGTAAGTGAAGTCAGTCTTTGGGCATTATTGAAGTGTATTTGAGTGTATCTGCGCAACTGGGTTTTTCCCAAGCAGTGAATACAAGTTCTGGCTTTGTGAAAGTCGACGTGCCCCAAGGGGCAATTAGTGTCTGTCTATACTGCTAAGAGAGATTTAATGAAGCAATATCTTGACTGAATGACATTTAGGAAAAGAATTGTTTTCATTTAATGTCCAGCTACTTCTAATTGTTCTTACTTATTTTTAGGTTACTTTTGGCTTAGTTAGTTGATCATATAATAATAAAATATAGCTAATCTGGCTTACTTTATTATAATTATTAAATTTCACTTACCAAACTTGTCAGAAAAAGACCTTCATATAATTTTGTTTCTGTTTGTTAATTTTTGTTTGTAAAATGTTGATTTTATATCCAATTAAGAATGTCGTTCAATTTTAAATGCAGTTTAAAGAAGAAGCAGCCACTAAGCAATGACCAATAAAATTAGCATTTATTATTCAAAGTTGATTAATTGATTACACTTGATTAATGAAGCAAGTCACACAAACGACACACACACACAGCCGAACACATTTGTGAACACAAACAGGGGAGAGTAACACAAATTGCAAAATTATGCATACAAATTATTAATTTGTTGTGCTCATATTTCTTCAAATATTTTTTTTATTTTAATTATTTTTTTTTTAAGTTTAAGTCATTGTTTTCACGGTTTTTAACACATGTTAGCGAAAGCATCGTCTTTTTTTCATATATTTTTTCTATTTAAGATTTGAAAACATTTTATTTGAATCGTTAAAATTGTTTGTTGTTGTTTTTGTTGCACCCACCGAATGGCTATTGTTGCTGTTGCTGCTGTTTATGGTGGTGCTGTAAACCGGTTTGATTTGTAGCCAACACCGCCTGACTTTGCACATAAAGTGCATTTTATTTTTAAAACCCGGTAATAAATTGTTTCATTTATAATTAGAATTTTCACAAACTGACAGCGAGCAAAGCACGAAAATATTAATTGCAAAACATAAACGAAACATATGTAAAAACGCGAAATCAAAAATCTTATTGGGGCGCCTAATTTGTTATTTTTTGTTTTTGTTGTTGTTGCTGCTGACCTTCGCATAGTTGCTGCAGGAGCTGTTATTATTAACTTGATTGCCCAACAACAACAATAACAGCTACAACAACAACAGTAACAGCCACAACAACAACAATGCAACTTCTCTGCTGCTGACGTCGACGCTGGACTTGGCACCAAAACGTTAAACGCGTCGGCGCATTGCATGTGGAAATCTTAAAGCGCATTACGTTATTACGTTATTTACTACACAGCGACTTAACAAAGAAACGAAAAAAAAGCTTTGCATGCGTCTGTCAAACAGTAGACTACAACTACAACAATGGCACAAGCATTACAGTTACAAAATGAAACCGAAACTATGCGACGCCAGAGCAAAGCAAAAGCGAAAAAACAGCAACAACAAAAACATCAGCAACGCCCCAGTAAGCCACCAACAACAGCATCCAATGCAGTTGGTAGCCAACCTGCTGTCGCTCTCTCTCACACTCTCGCTTCGCTGCAGCTTTTCAAGTCCAACGAAAGTGAAATTACTGTTTGCTCTCCCCTTCTGTCTGCTGCCGCTCTTATGGTTGAGGAAATGAAGTAAACATGAAATTGACATAATCAACGCGACGTAGTGCAAATGTCTGTCGACGTCGCTGCCAGCGTTACAGGTTTTTGTGTCGTGCTGCTTTTGCTTTCTGTTTGCTGCTTGTATTTTTATGTTATTTTTGTCGTTACTGCTGCTGTATGTGTGTGTTCAATGAGCGCTGGTGCGTGTAAATATGTAAGAGTCGCCTTCAACCGGCTTTTTGTGCGATTTTTGTTGCTTGTGCGGATAGTTTTTGGCTTTTCGCTTTGCTGCACTTTTTGCGCTGGTCAGTTTCGGCGTGGTTCAGTTACAGTTAAATGTGCGCTCGCAGCATATAGGAAATAAACACCAGATGAAGTAACCAAAAATTACACCTCAAAAACAGCCTAAAGTGAAGAAAACGAAAAGAAAACAACAACAGAAATGCGCATCTGTCGTCAATCTCTCTATAAATATATCCACAAAGAGAGTGTCAAAAAACAAAACGGTAAAGTACACAAAATGCAGACGCCCACCCTCCCCACCACCCTCTCAAAACAAACATATGAGCGCGCGTTGAGTAAGCGACAATGACACAAAGGCAGAGGAAAAACGTGCATACGAAAAAAATGCATGTAAATTGAACAATTGTATAACCGGGAGAGAGAGAGAGAGAGAGATTCACGCATATGGATAATCAGTAGCTTAAAAATTCTCGCGTTGGTTTCTTCTTTTCTTATGAGTTTTTAATTTTATAATTCTTGACAGGTTTTATTGCATGGTTTATGAATAAATAAATATCGAATCGTTTTTGCATTTTAATTATTTCCATATGAATTGACATTTTTAATTAAATTTTTTTATTACATTTTATAAAAATTAAATTATACACTATAAACTTGTGCAAGCCAAAATTTCAAAAGAGCAGCAACAATTACAAAATACGTTTCAATGAATTTTTTTATTTATTTTTGTAATTTTTAGACGAACAATTTGATCAACTTTTTTTGTTTGCACCGATTATATGTATATATTTTATTTTATTGCTGTTAATTGCCATTGCACACACTTTAGTGCCCAATAATTTTCACGCACATTTATTTTATTTAATTTGCGGCATTTTTGTTAACCAAAAACACAGAGCGAAAAACGAAAAACGAAGACGAAGCGATGGCATAAATACATATAACTAGAAAGAGGAGCACAGTTTGTTGTACCGTTATATCGCAGTCGATTTTTTGTTTGTTTCAGATAAAAGCAAGCTTTTTCTAGTTTTGATTACCGAATTTCGCGACAAGTTTATTTGCTATTTTGTGTTTGCTATTTGAAATTTAACTTTACGATCAACTTATGGCGAAAAAAGCACACTTTTAATGTTGTACGTAATACGTAACTGTTGGCTGCGCCTGTGCACAGCGTTCGCGTCACGTTGCTGTTTTTACTTGCTCGGATCGCGTCCGCATCGAACGCCTGTCGTCGGCTAACTAAGTGACGTTAAGCGTTAAGCGCCAGACAAAACACGCGCAGAGAGCGAGCAACAGCACGAGCACGACAGATCCAATTTTGTGGAGAGCGTCGCCAAAAGCTTTTTGGCAACTCAAAAAGCTTTCAGCACGGCAGCCAACCAAAGTGAGTGTGAATTTATGATCTAGCCTTATACTCGAGAGAAAAAAATGGTGTAAAAAAAACTGGACCAGACACGAGGGCTGCTCCTGGAGCTGGGACCTTGCCAGCCTATTTAACCATTTGGGTGACAGCTAGAAAAACTCGCTCACTTTGAGGCGACGACCTTACACTCAATACAAAACTTATAAGCAAGGCAAGAATTTACAATTAATTAAAAATAAATACAAATGCAAAAATAAAAATATCGCCCAGCAGCTGTCACATTAAAAAAATGCAAAAAAAAAAAAAAATATAATAAATAACGATGCTTTTCGTTAATAAGTCGGCGACGGCTGCTAATTAAATTAGCATCGAAATGACCGATGCTTGTGTGCATTGCATGTAATTAATATTTAATTTACTAATTGAATTTTTAGTGCCGACTACCGTGCAACGCCGACAAAACAGTCTTCTTTGATCTGAGCTCGGATCTACACATGGATATATGTGCAAATGTCGTTAAAGATCTTGACAAGAGTCGCAAATTTGGCAGACAAACACGAAAACAGGCAGAAAACATCAACTCAACAGCCACTGTAGATGCAGTCAGGCAGTATGATGCAATTTTTATGACGTGCCAAATTAGCCATAAAACACACAAAATGCACAAAAGTACATACTATAGTAGCTTTAATCTATGAGTAGTTGCTGATCCCACATATGTATATATTTATATTTATGATGAGCAAATATATATTTGTTAGTTAAACAAGCTAGAAGCATTGACATTAAGGCTTTAATTATCAGTTTTAATAAATCGGTCATAAATAAATTATAGTATTTGTAATTCAGTATACATGATTAAGACTAATTCATTTTTTTATTTTATTTTTTTAATTTAATTTTTTTTTATATTCGGTAACGTGATATTTTTCTTTATAATATATTTTGTATTTATATTTATTTATTTATTTTAAAGTAATAATTGTTAAATATCTAAATGAACAAATCCTTACAAGCTGATAATTTTGGTTAGATGGTTTTTTTACGCTGGTTCCTCTCGCTGACTCTACATTTCAAAATCGAATCTGATTAAATACAGATGTCAGCTAATTCAATTTATAGCCGTGCTCTACAGTATTTATATTAACGACTTAAATTCGAAGACAAGAACAAAATGTGCCCATCATAAAAGTATCGAATTTATGGCGTCAAGTTCGTTGCCTAAGTCTTTTGTTCTAGCATAATTTTCATGCCAAATTATCACCTTGAGGCAGCATAAAACTTATTGAACTCCAATAATCAATAATAAAAGACGTCAGCCCAAGTCAAAAAAAAAAAACAAAAATAAATAAATAAAAATTAAAAAAGAAGTTAGCAGCTGCTACCACAAAATATAATTTAACTAAATTGGCGCACAAGGTCGTGACGGTCAGTGACTGACTCAGCCGAAGCAGAAGAGCAAATGGAGAGACTGGACGAACTGGATGGAGACTGGGCACAGTTTATCGGATTGATACAAAAGCAACCTAACCGCAGAATGCCCTTTTAAAAAAAACTGCTAAAACTTTTATTGTTATGTGCACAAATTAAATCAAATCAAATTAATCACCCAAACAAACTTCTGAGCTACGCAAAATCTGCTACCGGACTTTAATATAAGCCTATAAAAAACAGAGAAGTGAAAAAAAAATAAAACAAATTCCATACGGATATGTCGCCAGTGTTTCGGTAACTGGGAATGCGCACAAAACATGCCGAGGACGGTCGTTGGTTCAAACCCAAATTTAATATGGTATATACAATGCGTATACAAATCAAGATACGTGTTTAATTTCAGCATTCATCACACGCGCCAACTATTCCGACCGACTCAGATAACTTATATCCAGAAGCTCAACTGAATGAGACACACACACACACACACAACACAGCAACAACAGCTGCGATTCAAAGAAACAGAGCACTCGAAACAAAAGGGAAAGGGAATCGAGGCACTTAATTATATTTTAAAGTGACGAATGCACTTTACTCAAGTTCAAGGTGAATGTTGAACCGATCTTTGGGGCACTTGGGGAACGGCAACGTATAATTGTAATGAAAATTATAATGATAATAGCTATGAGAAGAAGTCAGTGATTGTGTTAAAGTGATCTGAAATGAGTGTATGCAAATGTAACGACTGAAACGACTATAGTTATTTATTGGCTCACCTGCTTGCAAATATTAATTAAATCAGCAAGAGACATAATACGGAATTGGAAATATATTTTAAATAATCACATAAAAATACACATATATATTTTAGTTCCACAGTCGAGTCTAAAAATCGAATGAAACAGGTATGTCTGTAAATTCTATCAGAATGAAAAGTCTTGAGTGTTGGCAAATAAATGCAAATATAAGTTTTACAAACAAAAAAGGTGCCTTAGGCACAGATATACAACATTTTGTATTTAAACAAACAAACATTATGTATTTTTAGGCTTAGAGTTTCTATAAAAACCATAATTACTAGCTATAAATAGTTTCCTTGACGTTGTTCAAGGTTTATTCTCGTCAATTATAGCTCCGGGGATGCTTTTTAGTTCCCCCAGCTACCCAACAACAGGTGTGAGTTCTAATCTCCACATCTTCACAAATTTGTATATATTTAATGATCAGAAATGCCATCTCCCTCGCACTCATAGCATTTAATATGACTCCACTAATTACGGCCATTACACAAAAGCGACCCAAATGGCTTCCTCATGTCAAGATTCTACAGAAATATACGAATCGAGTAGCACAGATTAGTTATGGCTGTGTGCTCCGTTCAAGTCCCCGGGCTCAAGAACTAACTAACGATTGTATTATAGCATTGCAAGCAGGAGATCTTCACAGAACCAAACAATGACAATAAATACGAGATTTGTATGATTGACATTAGCGATGAGCGCGGTTTTTCTATGGTTTTTTTTTTACTGATTACCAACAATTTTAATCGGTTTAAAAAACTTGTTCTTATGATTCTTATATTAAAAGGTTATATTTACATTTAAAATCTGTTTTTCGAGTGTTTTTTTCCGACTGGATTCGAAATATAATGGAGTTTATAAAAAAATTACCTAAACGCTGTAAAAAAACATATTTAAATAATTAAAAGACATCACCAAACAATAAAAAGTTATATTCACATATTTAACAAAAATTAATACATTTATCACTTAATTTTAATGATCCTAAAATAGCTGTTAGATTGGATAATTGGTTTGATTTCCTTAAATCTAGTGCTTCGTTTAAAAAAATTCTAGTATAATAATAATATAGAATTCTTAAATTTAATAAAATATACATTTATTAATTTCGGCTTAGCAATTTCAAAAAAGTTTAAAAAATTCTATACTTACATAAAAATTAAACGCATTTTTTTAGACAATTTTATTTTTAAAAACTTTTTTTTTATAAATTGTGAACTCTTTTTAGTCCACATTAATTAATAAATAAATATGTAGAAAAATATAAATATATAATAAATATAAATATAATATAAATATATAATAATATAATATATTTGTGCCACGATTAGTTGATCTCGATTGTTAGAATCTCGTGACACGCATTCATCACTAGCATAACTATAGCGTGGTGGGTGAGTGGGTTGCTGGGTGGTTGCAGGGGAGTAACTGCTCACTGAGGCGTTCCATTAGACAGCTGTGCTGTGGCTACGGCTGCGACTGCGGCTGTTAGCCAAGATTTTCCTTTCGGTTGGTTTATTGTTAATGTGCGCGCTTAACGTCGCACAACTACAAATTAAAACTAATAACAAATGCGAAGAGGTTTTGTGTGAAACTGGAATTGAATGCACATCAAACTGGCTGATTATAATTATTATAATAGTAATAATGATAATGTGCTGCTCAACGGGGCGTGGCCGCCTTATAGAATTGACCTCAGCTCCAACTCCGTGTTTCGCACTGCTAATTAAAACATTATTGCCACTAACCATGCCCCGAGGCTGACTTTGCATGTGGCATCGACAAATGCGAAAGCGAATCGATCGATAGAAGCCCCCAAACCTACAGACAGACAAGTGGCCCCAAAAACCAAACAAAAGAATACAACAAAAAAAAAACAAAAAACTACATCGTGTATAAAACGGTAGGCAACAGTTGTCAGCTGTCAAAAAAACCAAAACAAAAACAGCACAAAAATATTTATATAACTAATATAACTGTTAACTAGAAACGGACGAAGTTTTAATACCCTTGCAGATACGATTACCCATATTCAATGACAAATGGTGATCAAAATTAACTAATGACATATTTTATCTAATCAAGTTTGAAACAATTTAAAGATTGACTAAAAAATTAAAAACAATAGGTGAAAAAGAAAAATATATATCAAAATTATAATTGTTGCAATATTTAAAAAAAAACTTATAGATAATATATATAAAATATCAAAAAAAATATATACACATCTTAACAACTCTTAGCAAGAGTATTAAAAAAAAATTAAGCAAAAAATCAACTGTCGACACACGACAACAAAAACAACAACAAAAAATCAAGTCAATTGTTTATTGATTATTTCATTTGTTTATACGCATGCAGATTGTTCCAATTTTGATCGGTTTATCGCCTTTGCGAGCGGACGCTAATAGTTTTGAACCTGAAAATAGTATTAATTATTTTTTTGGCTTTTTGGATTTTTGGCATTTGTATGCCAGGGGCAAGATTGATGAACAGCCTCGAGTTGGAAATGGCGAGATGAAGAGGTTGCTTGGCCATTTTTTTTTTATTTTTATTTATTTTTTTTTTTTTGGGCAGGGTTTGGTTTTTTATTTTGGCAGGCCGTCAATTGAACCTTTTGCAAATTATAAGATTAAATGCGCTACAGTTTTGACTTCCTTGCCTTGGCCATTTCAACGACTTTGATAAGCGTTAATTAACAAATTAGAATGGGTCAGCCGTAATTAATCGATTAGTAGTTACCCTGTAAATGTTTCTAAGAATGGTCAAAGAGATATTCGGAGTGTTGAATACATTTTATTGGTATATTTCGAAATTGCTCTTTGTTCGATGATCTCTTTTTATAATTTAATAATATCTTTTGTTGACATATTTAAATTTTCAAAATTTATACAAAATAAAAGGCTCTATTTTAGAATTTAAGATAATGAGGAAATTGTACTTGAAATCACTTTAATCTATCAAGGGGTACATTTTACATTTTTCCAGGGTATAAGTTGTCAACTGTTTAATGTATGCTAAAATAAGCCCAATATCTACGTCAATTAAATCTCTTGAGTTATGAAGTTGAGTGAACTTTAAAGGTTTCTTTGGCGCTCTCAGTGTCATTGTCAAAATGATGTCTGTGGTTGCCTGGGTGGCCGAATATATGATTGACAATGATTGACAATGAAGCTGCAAATGTGTCAGGTTTTATAATAATAACACACACACACACATGCAGACACACGCAGACACACACTTGCTTCGGTTGGTAGCTCATAAAATAGCTACCATTTATATGGAGCATTGGCCCGGCTTATTATGGCCAACTGGCCCGAAGGTTGGCCCAAAGTGTGCACCGCATTTGGCTAGGAAGTTGTTAGTTACTTGCTCATTGTGGGTGCTTAATTGGAAAACAATTTTGCAATACGACGCGTGGCTTCCGACACCACTCGGATAAGAGGAGCCGAGCACTACGAACATAAAAATTACTATCTATTCAATATTCATTGGATTTCGCTTTAAGCGAGGGCAGAAAATAATTAATAAAGGTCAAGGGGCTTCGACTAGAGAACCATATTTTGTGTATTTATTGTATTTATTGCTGGAATGCCTAGTAATTATTTTAATTAATTAAGCATTCTAAATTTACCAATTAACGTATCTCATTTGTGAATACAACTTTACTTGTTTAGATAACCTTAACAAATGGGGATACATATTAACCTACGAAATAACATCATTTATTTTTAGTTAAACGTTCCCCAAGCCTAAATATTATTTTGTTAGTTTCGAGGTATTTTTATTTAAAAAAAACCAAGCCAGCAAAGTTGATCAGACTATGAGTCAGTTGCGACCACCGAATAAGGAAGTAATCGGTGCGAATGTCAATTACACGCAACGTGCCACGTCATAAATATATAAAAAATTACGTATACGCGATGTAAGCGGCGGCGTCGTGTCGAGATCGCCTTGGGCCCCAGCTCGTTAAATATTGTCGACTACTACGCAAACATTAAATTCATGAAGTTCAAGTAGCGACAGTAAATAAAACTCGCAATCGAAATCAAAATCAAAATCGAAATCAAAATCAACTGTTATTGCCAGCGAATTACGCGGCATGCATGCGACGAGGACAGTCTACAATCTGGTGCCCCAAACCTACCCCACACCCCCCCTCCTACGACCACCATCACTGCCCCAACATGGCATGTACCCCTTGAGACTAGACGCCCCAAAGAGCAGTGCTTTTTATGCTATAAAATAATACACTTATAAGCATAGCTAATAAATGTTATTAGACTTAATTTAAGTATAAATATATATATTTATTTGTAGCATTACTTTTACGTAAAGCATATTAATAAATTTATTTATAATTATTTACACAAATCACAATTTATTTTTATTCAAGTTCTGAATATATTTCTAAGTTTTAACTAACATAAGATATTATTAGTTAATATATTTCAATATTATAAGACATAATACGAAGTAAAACAAGTGAATTTCAATTATTAAATAATATTTATAATAATATGTAGTACAAATATACGATTAAGTTATTTTAATTTTATCAGAAAAATTAAACAGAAAATCACAAATATTAGTAAATTAAAAAACTATATTTTTAAATGATGTTGTAGTAATTTTCAAGTGTGACTTAGGGTATACGTGATTCGGTGTTCGGCTGTTGACTTTCCCTTCTTGTTTTGGCTTTATTTGCGCTTGTTTTTGGCCTGGTCGCTCAACGCCCGAGCCAAGGTCAAGTGCACGCTAAATGTGTTTTATATTGTTTCTTACATTAGTAGCAACTTTTGTTTAATTAATTTTTAATATTCACTCGCTTCACTCACTTTTTGTTTATATTTTTATTTTTGTGTACATATGTTTTTTATTCGCTGTCGACTTTTGTTGATTGTGACAAGCGGCACGCAACTTGGGCGGTTCTCGGCTAATTGCCCCGCCTGAGCTTTGAAATTGTGAGGCACTTGTGGGGCGTCGGAAATGTGGCCATGATGGAGTTTTATGATTACCAGTTGCAAATCTAGTTTATTAGTTCGTTTCATAAGACAAACTGGCATAAAAGCTCTTGCACGAATGCTAGAATTTTTATTGGGTTGAGGGCTACTATGTCATTGCTCATCATAACATGCATCCCTAGGATGTTGCTTCTCTTCCTTGCTAAGGCGACACACTCTGCTAGGATGTGCATTGAGGATTCCTCCTCGCCAGCGTTTATCGCTGCTGGGCTCTCGGATAGGATGGATATATCCGTATTCCGATAGTTGCGCACCAGGTTAAGATCCGCACACCTTCCTATCGCACACACTTTAGCTTGAAATATGCTGGTTTGCGTTCCTAGGGATTCATTATAAGATATCCGAGGGCCCACCATTCCTAGGCCTGTACCCTGGTTGGTGAGTGAACCGTCGGTGTACCATTTTATGGTGTGCGGTTTCATAGGCTGGATGTCATCCAGTGACGTCCATTCCTTTTTGCTACTCATATGAACTTGGAAATTTCGCTCGAATATGTATTCGCAGTTCCTTAAACAATTATAATTATATACAAACACAATTTAAAACATTATAAAATGTAAAAAATTAAGTTTATTTTGCACAAGCTGTCATTAGTCAAAGATTCTTTAATTATTAATTCGCTTTCTTTAATTAATTTTAATATTATCACTTTACATTTTGCAAAATACAAAACCAAATTAAACAATTGTAAAAGGAATCAGAAATTGCAATTTTATCAACTTTCAACTCCAACTCCAACATTTTAGTAATACTTTTTATACCCTTAACCAATTAAAAATAGGTAAAAAAGGGTATAATGGTTTTGTGCAAATGAATGTAACAGGCAGAAGGAAGCATCTCCGACCCAATAAAGTATATATATTCTTGATCAGGATCAACAGCCGAGTCGATATAGCCCTGTCCGTCTGTCTGTCCGTCTGTATGAACACGCGGATCTCAGAGACTCCATGAGCTAGCGACTTCAAATTTGAAATATAAGTTCTCGTGTACCAGACGCAGATCAAGTTTGCTTTATTTTATCGATAACTGCTTCAGTTTCTGAATTATCGATACATATCGATTTCCGATTGCAATAAATTCCACAATTTAAAAGGCAGAGGCTTCTAATTTATACATAACATACATATACACATGATTGATAAATTCATTAAGATCGGACAAGAAACACCAAAGATATAGTCGAAAATATATTCTCATATTGATCTCATTTCTATCAGCCGCAAGCATTTTCTGTATGCATATAAATAGCCGAGCACATGTGTACGTGTACGTGTACGTATGTATGTCTGTAGGTATGTATGTATATGCTTGTGATCAAAAATACTCTGTAAGAAATGCACTTGCAGAACTGAACATTTGAGTGCAAATCATTTTAAAGGGAAATTTGCCAATAAAAATAAAATATATTTAACAACTGGGTTAAGGGTACATCGTAGTCGAGCCAACTCGACTAAAATTTATAATTTTGTAAATCTTATACCTTTTATTTATTATACCCAGTCAATATTCGGACATACCATAATACATTGGTTTCTGTCAATAACAGCGACGATTTATTGAATTTCGCTGCTGCATTGAAACAAAAGACTTGAGCAAAAAACTTGTTTGCCTGCATGCAAAAAAGTGAAAATATTATGCAATTGTTGTCTGCCTCGTCTGCCCCCTCACCTCCGCCCCACTCCGCACTTCCCCACCTCACCTTGTGCGCAATAGAATTCAATGAAACATTTTTCTAAATTTTTAATTGCAATTACGAAAAAAAAATTGATTGTTGTTATTACTTTGTTTTTGCATTGTTCGCAAAGCGACATCGGCTGATGTCGTTATATATAAATATATCTGTAAGGCATTGTTTCACTTGCCGTCTTTATTAATTATGTGCTTATTTATGATTTTTTGACTGGAATTTTTTTTTTGATTATTTTTTATTCGCCCCTGGGCGCACTTGATTTTTCGCCTCACCACAACTTGAGAAACGATTAAATCAACAACTAAAACAATAACAACAAACAAACTGAAGCTGCGCACACGCTCGCTACAACAACAACAACAATAAATAATAATAATAATAACAATCTGGCAAACAGATCGTGAGATTGGAAGAATTGGACGGTCTGCCCAGGCGGATGTGCACTGCGTATATTTAAATCTTGATTAGCTTTTTGGACATTCAATAATATGGATATCAGCAGCACCAGCAACAAAAGCAACAAAAGCAACATAAGCAACAACAGCAAAAACCAGCGCTATCATCAAGGCCATCGATGAGGTAGCATTGTAAATATTTACATAGATGCCACCAGATGGAGATTCTCATCTATCAATGCTTGGTACGGCATGGTCAAGGTCAGCGTGTGGCAGCCATATAACAAGTATTGATTTTGTGTTACTAAACCCATCAGGTGCAGATGAGCCAGAATTGGTCTACACATAACTTTGAATAAATTTGATAAAAGAGTGAAATTCTGTTTTAACTGATATTTCATAAAAATTACTCATTATCTATTTGTCTTCTTCTTTGTGCGTAATTCCTCATAGTTTCATTTAGTTGTATAAATTAGTATTTATCTCTCTCTATATCTATCTCTCTCTATATATATATATCATTCTCTCTCTCTGGCTCTCCCCATTATGCTATTATGTTATTAAATTTTAGAAATTACCTTAATTAATATGTGTAAACAATATTTTATTTTAAAAAAAATGGGCACTAAAAAAATAAATTTAATTAAATTAAAATAAATATCGTTATTTAATCATTTTTGAAAGCAGTTTTAAATTATACAAAATGTACACGACATGTATAATTTAAGTAATTTACTAATTTTCCATAAAACTTCTTTTGCGACGGCTAATGTTGTTTCTTATTGTTAATATGTTAGCTAAGATAAATAAAATATAAATATAAATAAACACACATTACATTCACTTCATGGCAACAAAAAAGAACACTCTTAAGCGACATACAAATTTGAATCATTTGATAGTTTGCTTGATCATTTGCTCAATTGTTTGTTTGTTTGTTTGTTTGTTTGCTTGTTTGTATTGCAAGTGATTTAGCTGCTGTTGCTTATACATTTTTCAATTAATAACTAAACATGAGCAGCTCTTCTAACCTTTAGCTGTTGGTTTCAAGTTGAAGTTTATTAACCTTAGGCCAAAGGTGCAACACCCCAAAGCCTTCAACTGACGGCTTTTTTTTTACAAAGATTGCCAAGCTTTAGTTTCAATTTCAGTGGGTAATTGCTTGGTGTTTTTGGTTTTTTCTTTGTAATAAATTGGCCAAAAAGTTCAGATGGTCAACTGAACATTTGGTCAAATGAATTATTGGTAAGGTCGACCAAGTTGAATAGCTAATGACTTGAATCAAAAATGGAAAGCAACAAATTCATTTACATGCTGGCCGCATGCGCAACAAACAATAAGTTGTATATAGTATATAGTATTAGTTGAGGTGGGCACATCATAATAATGGATTACCATAAATATGGTTATGAGTGTTCTGTGCATGCACAGAACCAGACATTAAAGCCTGCCTGCCTGCCAATTAGCGATTGTGGCCAAGAGGAGGAGGGCCCATGGGCACTCGAGCGTGCCGAGTCCGAGTCGAAGGCCAACCCACCAACAAACCGGGCAGACCCGATTACAACCAAAAAAAAATAGCAAAATTAATTGGAACATCATTTAAAATGTGAGGCATACAACATTGTTTTGTTGTATGCCACTTAAAAATATACTAGTATGATACTTCTTAAAACAATATTTCAATATTATTAAAGTGTAACAAAATTCGTATATGTTTAAAATAATTTTTGTATGTGCATTCAAAACATACTTCATTTTTAATTTGTATTTAATTCAACAATTCAAATTTGTATTTCAAATAAACGGAAACTATGGTATTTCAAATAAACACAAATCTAATCTTTCTTTTTAAATAACTGCAAAATATTATGCCACAAACTGAAAACTTATGTCGGAATTTACTTTTTATAAGAAAAACTATATACAAAAAATAATAATGTAAATAATAAAAATAATAATATAATATGGTAATATAAATAATAATAAAATAAAATATAACTAATTAAAAAATACATAAAAAAGAGTACCAATTGTAGCAAAGTATAAAATGTATACCAACTATTGTATAATTTTACCGCAGAACTGTGGTCAATTTCAGCAGTCAGTTGTTTTTATAGACATTATTCGACTTTGCATTATTATTAAGAGACGATCTAATCAAATTGCAGCAGCTGTAGCTAACAGCAACAACAACAACAACAAGAATTTACAGCATAATTGTTGGCCCAATCAACGTTGACGGTTGCCAACCGCATGCAAAGTTCAGGGTTAACATTGGCTACACACCTGCAATTGGTAAGAGCACCCGCATATAATAGCTACAGAAGTAAGCAATAAGCAAGCAATGGCGTGCGCCTAATTAACTAAGCAATTACTAATTTAAATATACAGAAATGCATATGAAATTTGCACTATGCAATTGGAAAGAGTCTTGTAGCAGTCAGCTTTTCGTGAATAGCAGCTGGTTAGCTAAGAGAAGTTGGCAACGCCACAAGCCAACATAAATATCGATAGCACAATTATCGAAACAGCTGAGCTGAAAACGCAAACTAGGTTTGCAGAAGTAAAGAAATTCGTTTTTTAATTAGTTAAAATAATGGAAATAGCGGACACGTTTTACAGCAAAGATGAATATGTTGAAACGGTGCGTATTGCCAAATACCCATATTTATTATAATGTAGTCGCTTGACCATTAGTTATATGCGATGACCTCATCACTGATTCACTTTCCATTTGTTTACAGGCCTCCGGGAACAAGGTGAGCCGCCAAACGGTACTCTGCGGCTCCCAGAACATTGTGCTCAACGGCAAGGTGATTGTGCAGAGTGGCGCCATCATTCGTGGCGATCTGGCCAACGTGCGAACGGGCCGATATTGCGTGATAAGCAAAAATTCTGTAATAAGACCGCCCTACAAGCAATTCAGCAAAGGCATCGCCTTCTTTCCCATGCACATTGGCGATCATGTTTTCATTGGCGAGGGCGCCGTCGTCTCGGCGGCCATAATTGGCTCCTTTGTCTACATTGGCAAGAATGCCATTATTGTAAGTGGGACACAATATTATTATTTGTCTGTTAATAAACATTTAATTACTTAGGGTCGTCGCTGCACTTTGAAGGATTGCTGTGTTATCGAGGATGGGGCTGTGCTGCCGCCGGAGACAACGGTGTCCAGCTATATGCGATATACGGCAAAGGGCAGCATTGAGGGAGGTCAGGGTAATCCGTACTTTGTGCCCGCTGCCATGCAGGATGAAATGGTCAACTATACAAAGTCATTTTACGAGCACTTTGTGCGCACCCCAGCGCCAGCCAGTTAAGCAAATGGGAACATCATTAATTCAACTAACATTAAGTATTATTATTAAATGCGAAAAACAAAAGATTTGTCAACTAATCAATCAGTCCCGTCGCACAGTCGTAGGCCTCGTGGCCGATCTCAAAGATGACATAGCTCAGGCCGGTGCGACGAGCAATGACAAATGCTGTCTCCTCCGAGTTGTTCTCCTTGCGTGGCTTAATATTCCGGTCCATGAGCAGCACAGTTGCTGTATTGCGGCAATTGGAAACAGTCGCTGTGATGTGCAACGGTGTCTGTTGGCCATCGGATTCGGCATTAATGTCTGCGCCAAATTGCAGCAGCAGCTGGACGCAATCGGCATTGTTCCACTTGCAGGCGGAATGCAACGGTGTCCAGCCGAGTTCTGTGCGTGCATTGGGATTCGCCTTGTACTGCAGCAGCAGCCTTGCAATGTCAATAAAATTGTTATAGCAGGCGCGATGCAATGGGGAATATCCATCGTTGTCCCTGGCATTCACCATGTCCGCATCTAGCTGGAGTATTTCACGCACCTCGCTAATGCGATTCTCGTTGACGGCCCATAGTATCATGCGATCGATGCTGGCTACAATAACAATATTTAGATATTTTTTAAATTATTGAAAGTCAAATTTTTACCTTGTGGATTTTTGTCCTCCTCGATTAGTTCGTCGGCGTCGTCATCCCAGCCGCTGACAAACATGCCGCGCGGCACCTTCACATTGCGCAATTTCTCCACTTGCGATGTTTCATCATCCGAATCATAGTCGCACATAATGCTAAATAACTTTTGCAATGATTATAATTTTTGTTTACTTTACAAAGAACAAATTGTGCCTATCGATTGTTCTTGGCGTTTACCCGCACTATAAAACTTAACTGGGTGTGCTTCGAACATCGCATAAAATACCGATATTTGAAAATAATTGATTAATCGATATGTCGATATTGGTTGATCAGCCCTAGCAGCATCGTTGTTTATTATTTTCGTTTCGTTTCTTGCGTTTTGTTTACGTTTTCGTGCGCGCAATGTCCAATCCCCAAGAGGATCTGCTGCCGCCCAGTGCTGAGGACGACGAGCTAACACTGCCACGCGCCAGCATCAACAAAATAATCAAGGAACTGGTACCCACGGTGCGCGTTGCGAACGAAAGTCGCGAACTGATCCTCAACTGCTGTTCCGAATTCATCCACCTAATCAGCTCCGAGGCGAACGAGGTGTGCAATGAGCGCAGCAAGAAGACAATCAATGCGGAGCATGTGCTCGAGGCACTCGACCGCCTCGACTTCCACGACTACAAACAGGAGGCAGAGGCCGTGCTCAACGATTGCAAAGAGGTCGCTGCAAAACGACGACGACAGAGCACACGCCTGGAGAATCTGGGCATACCAGAGGAGGAGCTGCTCCGCCAGCAACAGGAGCTATTTGCGCGCGCACGCGAAGAGCAAGCACGCGAGGAGCAACAACAATGGATGAGCATGCAGGCAGCAGCCGTCCAGCAGAGCAATGCACTAATCCAACAGCGACCCCAACATCAGCACCAGCTGCTGCAAAAGGCGGAGGGCAGCTCTGTGAGCAAACCCAGTGAGGATGACGATGATGATGACGACGATGACTACTGATCGATATATAGTTCAACGGGCTCAATTTCCATTTGAGCTTAATGTAATTTTGTAGTAATTCTAATTAAACTATTTTCATAAGTAAAAAAAAAAAACCCTCAGCTAATTCTGGCCTTCTCCTTCAACTGATCCGTCAGCTGCTGCTCCAGCAGTTTGGGTAAACTTTGCTCATCCAATAGCTGCTGCTTGCCCGGCACATATTTGCCCAGAATTTCAGTGTGCTTCCGCCAGAATTCAGCACCAATCAGATCCTCATGCAGTGGTACTATTGCTTGCCTGCCCTTCTCCTGTTCATCCTGCCCAGACTGGAGCACACGCTTGCGCAGCAGAATGGTGCCCTTGCGATACATAGCCGGCGTATTATTGTAGTTGATGCCAAACTGCTGATAGAGCAGCTCATTCTTATCGGCGGATAGTGTGCCACGCAGTTGCTGCTCGGCCTGCTGATTGCTCAGGCCGGACTCGAGCACCAGCTTCCAGAAGGCCGTATTGTACAGATTGTTGACGTGCACATCTGCCTGGCGCCAGCTGAGATAATCGCGCAGATTCTCATCCGATGGATAGAGGATGATCCTGCCATCGAAACAGGGCGCATAGGCGAGCGGCTGTTGCATCCACTTGGTCCAACTCATCACATAGCTGGTGGAGAAGAGGCTCGTCACATAGGTTAACAGTTTGGCAGCGCGACGCTTAAACGAGTCCGTATCCTTGCGGAACACAAACGAGTACTCATCGCTCTGGCCATAGCCCAGCACAATGTCCCGGAACTCCTGCATTACGCCAATACCAGCAGCATTCATCACATTTAGCGCTGCACTTGTTGGAAGAAGCATCTTGTTAAAATTTATTTGAAATTATTTTGGTATAGTTTACCGTTTTCATCGTTGGGTTTTTCAAATTTGTGCGCATTGGCAAATTTGTGAAACTTTTTGCCATCGATGCGTATCACAATCCACACATTTGGCAGTATTCTGTCGTCCTGCTCGTAGCCTTTAACATACTCGTATCTGCTGCAGGCCATGCTGCGATTGTTGTGTTTATTTTTAAAGAAATACTTGAAAAAAGCTCTATTTAATGCACGAAAATGCATTTAAAATCTTCCCTTTAGCACATGTGAAACAGGTGTGTTATCCAAGGTAGCTCACACGAATGCCTGCTTCTTTCACTGACGTCACATTTTCTCTCAAGTCGTTGATGTCGTCACTAGGTCTTGCTCATAAGGCAAACTGTGTATTTATTGTTCAACCATCGAGCAGAGTTGTGTTATCGATGAGAAAGAGAATAATTTTAAAACAGCTGGACAGTGCCGCGACCAGACTTTTCCCAAATAAGCGGCGAACGCATTTAGTCGCATTGTGTACAAGAGATAAAAATGAGCATAAAATATGAACCAAATACAGCGGATGAAGATTTTGCACGAGGTAAACTATCGGACGATGAGGAGAGCGAAGACAATGTCACAAAAAGTATAGACGAATCGCTTGCAACGAATGCCCAGCCTGATAGAGACGCAGAGGCTGACGAAGAAGCTGATGCAGAAGCTGAGGGTAGCGGTGCCGCTAACACACATGTGGTGGCCCATCATTACAACGAGCTGAAGGAGGCCGGTCGGAGGGAGCGACACAAGTCGAAAATCTATTTTATGCGTAACTTCAACAACTGGATCAAGAGCCAGCTGATCTCTGAGTATATGGCGTTAATTAAGAATCAGAAGCGCGTCGGCGATGCTCTCCGAGTGCTGGACATGTGCTGCGGAAAGGGGGGCGATCTGCTCAAGTGGGACAAGGCGTTCATTTCGCATCTGATATGCACTGACATCGCGGAGGTGTCCGTGGAGCAATGCCAGCGTCGGTATCAGGATATACTGCAACGTGCCGAGAAATCGAAATTTGGCCACAAATTCACTGCCGAATTCTTTGCCTGCGATTCGACAATGGTGCGTCTACGCGAACGCTACAAGGATGCCTCGCTGCAACTGAATCTGGTGTCGTGCCAGTTTGCGTTCCACTACAGCTTCGAGTCCCTCAGCCAGGCCGACTGCATGATGCGCAATGCCGCCGAGTGCTTGCAACCAGGTGGCTATTTTATAGCCACCATACCGGATGCATATGAGATCATGAAAAGATTGAGAGATGCCGGACCCGATGCAAGACGTTTCGGCAACGATGTCTACAGCATTGAGTTTGAGGACGACATTGTGACAGAGGCGCCGCCGCTGTTCGGTGCAAAGTATCAGTTCCATTTGGAGGGAGTTGTCGACTGTCCCGAGTTTCTAGTGCATTTCCCCACGCTGGTTAAACTGGGTCGCAAGCACGGCTTGCAACTGATCCGGCGGAGCACATTTGCTGATTATTATAAGGAAACGCTGCCCCAGGGCCGCCAGCTGCTTCAGCGAATGTCCGGCCTGGAATCTGTCCAGGCCCATCGTTGTGCGAACGATGAGCAGTTTAAGCATGTTGCAAAGAACGTTGGCACACAGCGCGGACGACCATTGGGCACACTCTCCAAATCCGAATGGGAGGCAACAAGTGAGTACAAGTCTAGGTACAGTGATCGCTCGATAATTGCAATTTAAAGACATTTATAATTCAATTTGTTAGGCAACTCTTATTATCAATTATAATTCAATTTAGATGCTTTTAATTCCAATTTCTTATTTTTTAGATATTTTAGCTAAAACATTGTTTTTTCATTTAATTAACTTTTTGTATTCAAAATGTTGTATTTCGACCGATCACTGAAATTTTTACCATCACTACGACCAATGAACCTATTATCCTCATATATATTTTGCAGCACTTTATCTGGTTTGTGCCTTCAAGAAGTGCAAAAATAGCTGGGACGCCAATGGCAAACCGATCTTCGAGTTCAATGACTGATGCTCCACTCAAATCTACGCATATCTTAATATATATATATATATCCCAAATTGCCTCAATTTGGTTCAAATAATTGGTTTTTAAACAATTTCTTTACATGATCTACATGATCAAAACATTTTATTTATGTTAAGTTAAAAAGTGTATTAAGAAGCTTTTAATGTTTATATAAACAATTTGGGATAACAAAAATTATTGTTTCAAGGTTACTTCAACGAATTCTGGTTTTTTGTGTACCCTTGAATTGGTATTATAACTTTGTGTTGAAGTTTGTAACGCGTTTAAGGAATCGTTTCTGATCTTAAGTTGTTATATATATTTTTGATCAGCATCACTCTCCGCTAGTCCGTCTGTCCGTCTGTTTCTATGGAAAATAGCTCGTTGATTATGCTTTGTATTGCATGAACACTATATCATCATACCAATATATCCAAATCAAACTTTTGCTCATAACATAAAAATAACTAAGTTTTGACATCAGACTCCTACATCAAATAGCTCTCATGGGAACAATAGATGAGTTCTTGTATAAAACGTTTTTTTTGCCAAACTAACTCCTTTATAAAAAATTATAATCGTATTACTACATATAAACATATATAGGATTACTATGTATATAGAAATACTATATACATAGGAACATCCGATCGAAATATTTGATGTATAGTAATATTAAAGCGACGGCAATTTCAATATTTTATTATATGCTCTTCGGCGTGCCAAAGATAGCCATTTTTCCTTAAAATGTGCAAATTTTGCATTAAGAAAAACAACAATTTTTGGTCTAGCCTTGTTTAAAAATGCCCTTTTTTACCATTCCTAAAAAAATAAAACTAGTTATCTTTATAACCACTTTTACCATTCGTATTTTGCCTGTCTTTTTTGCTTCCATAAACAATTATTGGCATTCACTTAAGAAAGAGGAATTTGTCGTGCAACCCTCGCTATGGTAACAATACCTACAATATTCTCTTTACGTTTATGCAGCTTTGATAACGAAGCTTTCTGCCAATGAATTCGAAACTGGAAGTCGAAAGCTCTGTGGAAGGACAGGGAATGTGTAGAGAGAGAGAGAGAGAGAGAGGCAGAGCGAGCGTGAGAGAGCGCGCACAGCTGTTGCTTTCACAGCGACGGCGCCGTTGAAGGACAACGGGCAAAGGTTAGTCCTGACGTTTACGTTGCCGGGTCGTGCCCAAGACCGATTAAAGCAAGTGTGCGAGCCAGTGCCTGGTATTCGATGCATCAATGAATTATTATAGCTCAAGTGTAAATAAATATTTGATAACGCAACGCACAGGTACAAATGATGGGAGTATTTGGGAAAATGTACGCACAAGTTACGACTAATGATTGGTTTTTTTATTTTTTTTTTTTTGAGCAGCCAGCGAAACATAAACTTTTGTATGTATGTATGTATGTATGGGAGAGAGAGAGAGAGAGGGAGAGACAAAGATCTCACACAGACGCATAACTTTCTTTTGCTCTTGCTGTGCTCCTTTTTGCACACGCTCTCTTTCTCGCCCCCTCTCTCTCTATCTTTCGTTGTCTCTCCGTCCGTTTGTTGCTCTTTGTGTTATGCTTTGCCCATCTTCAAGTTCTTGTCAGATAATTTCATTATTTAAAGTTTTGTTCATAAAAATAAACTTTGGGCGTAAAGTTGAAATTTGTTTTGCACACACACACACACACACATGCACAAACACGTAAGTTGTTTACAACAGACCAGCACGTGTGTGTGCCTGCATGTGTGTGTGTGTGAGCCACGCTTTGTTTAAAGTAGAACGTGCGTATTTAGAAGGCAAACAACAAAACTGTTTACAAATACATACACACACACACACACATATTTATATACATACGTAGAGAAATCGCTTCGACTCGTGTCGCAGCGTGTTCAACCCCCCTTCTTGCCGCCCTGTCACCTGCTGCCCCTCGGCCCGACGCGCTTTGCACTGATTGGCCCTAATGAATCTTTTTGTTACCTCCTCGTGCAGCTGGCTGCGCATTGTTCCATGCGGTCTATGCAAATTAGTTCACTTTTAACCCAACTGCTAACCACACACATCAACATTTTCACCGAAATGAAAAGCCCAAGCTGTTAATAACAACACATTTGACATTTCACAAACTTTGATGGAATTTGTCTGAAATTCGAAACGAGTAAATTAAGTTTTTGTCTCCTTCGTAGAAAATTTAAAATTTTAAAATAAAATTATTTAAAATCTTTTCAATTTATAACAAATGTTATAAGCGCAAGTTATTAATAGCAAAAGTCAAAATGCTGATCAATTAACATTAACAAATTCAGATTTTAACTTTTTGATTAGGTGTCTCTTTACAGTCGATCTTCTCTATGGTGAACTTTTATATGAATGAGTTTATGTTTTGTACGGATTGTGTTGAATTTCACTGCGTGGGATCAAAGTATAATGAAGCTGCAGATTTGGTTATAAACAATTTGCTGATATTCAAAATCTTTAACCAAAGTTCGACTCAATTTTTACATTTCTTGAGTTAATATCTTTGCTATCTTATATGAAGAAAAATATAGATTAACTGTTGTTGACGGCAAATGGGATACGGGTTAAATCATTTTGCAACAATGGTTTGCCGGGCTGCTGAGCTCTGCTGCATAGACTACGTGACGAGCAGTGTGTGTGTGTGTATGTGTGTGTGTGTGTGTGTGTGTATGTGTGTGTGTTTGTATATATCCTTTGTGTGTGTCGTTGGCCACTGACAGTCAGCCAGGTGGGTAGGCAAGAAGAGTGGCCTTACATTACGTATACGCAGTGTGTACAAACAAAATACATACCGCAATGTTTATTTTGTAAGCCTGTCGAGGCAAGCGAGCGAATAAGTGTCTCTGTGTGTGTGTGTGTCTCTCTCTGTGTGTGTGTGTGTGTGTGCAGCTCGTAAAATGCATAAGTGATTGTGTGTGTTTGTAACGGCTTGTGTTTATTCAACCGCATGGAACAATGTGAAAAACGCATGCCAGGCATTTGCCTTTGTTGTACCGCCAAAGCCCCTTCCGCCCTCTCCATATGTACCTCGCGCTTTGGATCCTTTACGCTATGCTAAACTCTTAACAAGGATTGCCCCCAGGGTGAGTGCTCAGGGGGGACCTATGCTGGCACGAGGCATGCAACAATTTAAAAAGATATGCGATTGTGTGTGTATATGTGTGTTTGTGTGCAAAGACTAGAAAAATAAGCCGATCCGAGCTGAGCGCATGTTAATCTCTTGTGGTTCTTGGCCAAAAGACAACTTGAACTTTGCCTGCTAACACTGATGAGTGATTCGTTCTATTCATGATTGAAATGAATGATGGACATTTGCAACAATATAGCAACAAAAATTCCCGAAAATTTTCAACCACAAAATGAGTTATTCGAGTTATTAATAATTAAAAATTAATCTCCCTCAAGCTAAGATTCTAATTTAACAATTAATTTCTGGCACACTCACTGACCCTTGTGTGAATTTCTAATAATCTGTTAAACAAATAACGATTTGAAATTGAGCTTAAAACCAATCAGACGAAAGTTTGTTGTGCTCTCAAGTGAACGAGGTAAAAGAAAGTTCACAACAAAAGTTTTCCATAGTTTTCTCTCACCTGTCAATCGAATTTAAAAACTTCCAATCCGAAGTAACTTAAGTTTTAAGAGCAATTTATTAAAAAAAAAAAGTATTCCTATCAAATCAATTTTTGAATGAAGTAAAAGCGCTCAAAATAAACAAGTTTTAATACCCTAAGTAAAACTATGATTATCTCAATTTTGGCACTTTTTATACCCTTTCAAAGTAAGCAATCTCTTCAAAAAGCGTTAAAAAATACAGTTTACCTATTTGAAACAACGAAATGTCTGCATCAATAACTTAAACATTATTGTTATTGTTGTATTCCATTAATATTATATCGCTTATATCATTGAACCAGATTAAATGCAAATCGATTATTATCGATAACTATATACATAATTTATTATTATCACTTATGGGAATAGTTTCATCAGTTCCTTCACTAAGTGCAATAAAATAAGTTGTATAATAACAAGTTGCCAAATGATTAAAATATATATATTTATACATTAGTCCGTATAAATAATATATGTATATATTACTATACCCCAGTTTAAGTTTCAGATCGGAGTTAATCTGCCAACATTTAAATTTTAATCTAAATTTAGAAATTTTGCTATGTTTGTGCACTATTTAAACAATTTTTTGTGGCTGTGAACTAAAAATGACATATTTTTAAAGTTATATCAGAAAGAGTGGAGTCTCCAGCTACTTAAGCTCATCTTTTGACCGAATGTTTCTCAGATCCGAGCTATGAACTGCCTGCAGCAAAAAGACAACTTAAAATGCATGCAAATAGTTTTAAAACTAGTTTGCATAGATAGAGACAGACAGTCATAAATATATATATAATAGATATGTATATACATACTGTATATATATACATATACATATACATATATATACATATACATACATATACTGACTGGTTTATTCTTGCACATGCAAGCTTGAATCTGACTCTTCAAAATATTTCATCGAAATAATTCATGGCTTGTAATTCGTGTAATTCGTTTTTATGTCAATTTGTGTCATTTGCTTGCAGCACATTGCTGTGTGTGCGTATCCTTACTTAGTGCAGTGTAGTTGCGCAAGTGGTCATGATTTATTCAGTGCAATTAGGTAAACTAATTGGCTTAGCCGGAAATGTATTGATTTAAAATTCAATAAGTTTGAACCTTGATGTGCTCGCCAAACATTCAAGTGGCAGCGCACACGGCAAGATCCGGCTGTTTTGAGGGTCCTTTTCGTTTTGGCTCAAGGCGTGGCATTTGCGGATATTAGCTGGCAACCCATAAAGTTGTTTTCTTGTTTTTGTATTGTTCCGTTCTCAGTCGTCGTCGTTGTTGCTCTTGTTGTTGTTTTTGTTGTAAATTGCACACACGACAAAAGGTCAACGCGGCAAGTGAGTTAAATGACAAGGACCTCACCTTGCCCCAATGTTCGTGTGTGTGCCTGGCAGCGGCAACATTTGTGTGGCCCCCGTGCGTGTTTGCATGTTTGACTGTATTACGACCCCAAAAACTTTGGCATGCAATGCCAGGCTCAGGGCAGGCCAGGGCAGGCCAATAATAATGGCTTTCGCTTTCAAAACAAACACCGCCTGACATTGGCCATAAGCTGAAGCCAATCGTCCTTGGCTGTACAACATTTTTTTTTTCTTTAAATTTGTTGCTTGTATTATTATTAATTTTTTTTTTTTCATTTTTAGCGGCCATTTGACAAACTCAACTTAAGCCATGAGCGGAAAATGCCGGCCAATGCTTAACGTCGTGTAGCCAAGAGTGGCCTTAAGTCATAATTACGGTGCACACACACACACAATTGACAGTTATCAACTTCGCGCCCACTAAAAATCAAACTTTACCAACACTAGCGCATTTGGCCAGCTGGAAGGCAGGCGGTAGACATCAGGCAGCAAGCAGCAGGCAGCAGGCATCAGGCAGCGACGCTTTCCAGTCGCTCCATACGAAAAGCTTGTGCTCAGCAGAAAAAGCTCACTCTGCCTGGCTGGCTGGCTGGCTGACTGCCTGTTTTCTGTGTTTGGCGCTGGCTCAAGCCAATGTCGTCGGTGTGTGCGAATGTCAGTCATGGAGTTCCAGTCGTCGGATACATGTGGAACGCACCAAACACAAAGCAGCGCGCCTCGCCCCCAAATACAATGCGAAAAAGTTTTTTACAAAAATTTTGTGTATAAAAAAAGCCAAGCCTATTATAACCAAATGTGTGTGTGTGTGCGTCTGTGCGATGAATTATAGAATGTTTGCTAAACACGTGCAAATTCACTGAAAAAGTTTAACAACAACAACAACAACAAAATTTAAGCATATAACAAATATTAATTACAAATTACAAGTAAAACAAACTTGAAAAAAAAAGGAATACAGCAACCCAAAGCAAGAGCAACGGCTAATGAAAAAAGTCTGAAAAAAAGTGTAATAAAAAACGCAGCTGATAAAATTTTTAAATTCAATTTGAAGCTTTCAGTTATTTTTCATTTCTTTTGGTTTTTTTTTTTTTTGTAAGGCTCCACGCCTAGTCGGCAGTTGTTGTTGTGTTATTTTGAAGTGCAGCAGCAGCAGCAGCAGCAGCAACAAATTGTGCTAGAGAAACAAATAATCAGCATTTAAGGGATAATCTGTGCGGCTTACGGCATTTCATTAAAATGGATTTGCGCGAATGCCGTTGCGCTGAACTGCATTTGTGCATGGGATTATCGATTGTAATGCGCAGTCATCAAACAATACAACAACAACAGCAACAACACCAGCAACAACAACATCAACAGCAACGCAGCAACACAAGCAACAACAAACATTGAGTATTGGCCCCCAAAACAGTTTTAGTCAGTGTCTTATGAAACAATCGAAGCGCCGGCCCAGGCAGCATCAGCAGCAATCAACCAAATCGCATCACATTTTTGTACGGCATACGCAAAGTAAGTAAGTTAACTGTAAGCTGAACTGATTTGAAACGAGGGCCAGACGGTCAAAGCAGGGCAGGGCAGGGCAGGACAGGGGAGGATTGCGGATGAGCATGGCAGGTTTGGTTGGTTGGTGCACTGAAGTGTTTAAGTGGTCTCACAGTCAACACATACGCGCAATGCTCGCGTAATTATTTAACGCGTGTGTGTGTGTGCCTGAAACTAGGTCACCGGAAGTTGCCCACCAGCAGCCAGCCAGGCACAAAATAGCAACAACAGCAACAACAACTCAACTCGCACAAGGTGTCAAAGTGATGCGGCTGCCGAAGATTGCTGCTTGATAAACGCTTTAGTCGCAGCATTGGCGATTATCGCCGCGCAAATTAATATGCTGCCTGCTTTTGGGGGCACGCGTTGAATGCTGCGCATAACAAATACTGCCTACATTTGTGGGCACGTGTCTGAGGCTGTGCCTGTAACAATAATATGTGCTGTCACGCATCGAACACTTGACAACACAATTTGGGCACTCAATCTCTCTTTCTCTCTCTCTCTCTCCCTCTCGCTGCAGCAGTTATGAATGGAGTACAACAGAAAGAACACTTTGAATGCGCAGCCAAATTATGTTGCCTACATTTGAGCGTAGGCATTGAACTCGAGCTGTGAAAATAATGTTGCCTACATTTGAGGGCAAACATTGAACTCGAGTTGTGCAAATTAATGTTGCCTACCTTTGAGCGCACTGTCATTCAATAACCACAACGCCTGTATATCCGACACGCGTATTTGTGCGCCTATCTGTATCTACCTCCTACACACTGACACACACGCGCGTACACACAGACACACACACAGAGAGAGACACACACACGCATACGAGCGCACAATGAGCGTAGCCTCGCAAAACTGATTCGACAGCAGCCGACTGTGGAAAAACAGTTATTCTGTTTTTTTTTTCGTTTTTTTTTTTGTGATTCTCATAAGCAATCGCTTGGCTGAAGTTTAGAACGAGCTGATTGTGGACTGCGCTGCCTGCGCTGAGGTTAAAGCTATAAAAACGAAACGCCAAACAAAATGACCTTGCTGAATGTGCGGAGAAGTTAAGGAGAAGAGCGTGCACAAGACGCAGAGGGAAAGAAAAATATGTGAAGACAAAATAGAATCTAATTATTTATTTATTTGTTGTCACAAATGTCAGTTGAACGAGAGCTTAAAAGCTTCTACAATTTTATACTGGCAATCAAATCAGAACTATTTAGGGGCAAACCAAATTTGGTCTTTACTTACGTTGACCTTTAAATAAACTAGAGCATAACGGCAGCAAAAAAGAAAGAAAAGAAAGCGGAAAATGGAAAATGGAAAATGGATAAAATTGATGAATAGAATTCCTTGATTCTACGAATTTATTAAAAATAACTTTACAAACAGTAATCATAGTTGAAGTTCATAGTTATAAAAACAATAGATATAAATCTGTGTTTAATGGCACTTGAGTTACAAAACATTTTGGGTTACACCTGAAATGTTCAATTTGATTTGGGTCAATAGATTCTAGAAGTCATTTGCTTGATATCACGTACGTCAATTTCTAAAGAAAATAATGTTTTGCGGTGCTGTCATTTTCAAGGAACTTCCACTAAACTTTGAACGAGATTGCTTGCATATAAATCAATCCAATCCTTAAGTGCTTACAAAAATATACAAGCAATATGAGATATTCTAAATTGTACCTGTGTCGAGCTCTGAGTTTAAACGATTTCAAACTTTTTTTTATATGTTTCTTGCTATTAAGTTATTTGCATACTCAACTTGCAATAAACATTTTATGCAGCCGACGGCAGAAAGACAAATGTTGACAATAGCTTCAGCATTAAATTGAAAACTTATCGTATTCATCAGAAACCAGCTTAAGGAAGAATTATTTTTTAATTAAAAACTCAACAAAAAGTATGAAAGAACATTAGTTTACAAATGTTATTCATCCTGATAGTGATTGACTTCTACTCGTGAATTTAGAAATACTTAAAGGCATTATATTTATTTATTATTTAAGATTACAATTTGCATTACGCAAATTCAAATTATATCACAGTTAATATCGACTGTGCTTTGTCCGGCAAACGAACACACAGATATCCTTCTAAACGACTTAAACGAATAAGGACAACAAATCTGGTGAAAACATGAACGTTTCCGAATGGGGCCCAACCTTTCGAGAGAGGAGTGTAGAAAATTGCTCGCGTTGGCTAAAAACATAACCAAAGCGAGTCATAAAAAAAATTGAGCTGGACACATAAAACGGTGCTTAAGGCACGTTTGGGTTTCTCATTTCCCGTTATCCGTTTCCCGTGTCGCCATTTTCGCCGTTTCGTCGTTTTGTTTGATTTTCTATTTATATTTGTATTTGTATTTGTATATGAAATTTGGATTTGTGATGCGGTAATCACATTTGAACATTTTTCTGCAGGATATGACAAGTGATGGTGCTGTTACGTTTTGGATATTTTTGCTTTGTTTGATCGGCACACCGCAGCTGGAGGGCAGCGAGGCCGGCAAACCGGATGAGCTGCACATTGGCGGCATATTTCCAATTGCCGGCAAGGGAGGATGGCAGGGTGGGCAGGCGTGTATGCCGGCAGCAAGACTGGCATTGGATGATGTCAACAAGGAGCCAAATCTGCTGCCAGGCTTCAAGCTCATCCTGCACAGCAATGACAGCGAGGTGAGTTCATATTCCTACATACACGTTCAGTATCAAATGTCACTATTTATATGATAAGCTGACCCAGACAGACAGACAGACAGACGGACGGACGGACGGACGGACATGATACAGTAACAGCCAGTAACAGCCAGTAACAGCAACCCAGTAAATACGTTGATACGATGATACGTTGATACGTCGTACGTCGTACGTTGTACGTTGTACGTTGTAAGTGCGACTAGTTTGGACCCCTTGGGTGCCACTTATTTTGTTTCGCTTTTGCGTTTTGTTTTTGCGAGCGTTTTTCGTTTTGTCGCTTTCGTCGGTTGCTACGTTTTTTGGGGCGGGGTTGGAGCGGTTGTGGGGTAGTAACTTGGCATTCATTAGCATATTTCTCTAGGGGGTGACACACAGTAGCGTTTTATTATGCTTTTGTTATATTGCGCATAAAGGGTATTAGTCGTAAGTGTTCTTCAAATCAATTTCAACTCAATTTCGAACAACTTTTTATTGTTATCATTCGCATTCCATTTTCATTAAGTCTCTCAATAAATCTGAATATGGTTTATTTAATACTCAACCTAAAACTAATATGTATTCTTGTTGTGGTGTTTGAAATAAGTTAAAATAGGATTTGTTTTTAACATGTGTCCTTCATTTGGCATTGCTCAATGGAGTATTCTCAATTGAATTCAAGACAAACGATAAATTTTATTCTTGCATTTTATTTATTCCTAAAGTATAATTATTTATTCTGTTTGCTGTTTGAATATGATTTTACTGTATATATTATTAACAGCTATTTATATATTCTTTTTTAAAACTACTTTTCCCAATTTTTAAGTATTTGCTTTTATAAGAAAATTATAAATTATTGCTCTTATAGCACATTAACTCAAATTGTATATTTTTTTGTGAACTTTTTTTACAATTTAAATATATTTCTTTTTATCGTTTTTTAGTTTTTTTTTTTTGTTTCGTAATAATATTCAATCAAATATATTTTGAACCTAGTCGGGATATGTCTTCATAGATAGATGCACAGCGTCCCTGAGGATTTTAATAAAAATGACCATGCTTATTTTGATTTCTTTTAGACTTATGTGCAATTTTGAACTATTGAAAATTATATTCAATAGTATTTTCAATTTGTTTTATTTTATGAGTAATTTAGAATGGCATTAAGAAAAATTTAAAATATTAATTAAATATTTATACATATATCAGATAATTTTCTGTAAGTTATTGCTACTTTTGAAAGCAGTTTCTTAAGTTCCACAAATTGGTTTGTATTTGGGTGAAAATGAATTTGAGAATGTGACTATAATTTGACAATATTTGTGTATATACATATATGTACATATATATGTATAAATGTTTACTCGCATAAATGTCATATGTCATAATTAATGGCTAGTCGCAGGCTTGCACGAAATTTTATCAATGCTTCTGGCGACGGAGCTGTTATGCTTATGAAATTCATAGAAAGGGAAAGGACTAACTGTAGACTTCCATTTACAGATACATTTATATTTACAGTAACAGTTACAGTTACAGTTACATTTCCATTTAATGTATGTGTAGTTGTTTGTCTGTATCTGAAGTAGTGTCTATTTATAGGCGTAGCTCATTAGTTTTAAGTGAGCGAAAGCTTAACAACTTGTTTTGAGTTTTGAATGAGGTCACTTTGTCGCGCTCAGCCCATCATTTGAGTTTATTTCCATTCAAGGCTGACAGACAAACCTGACCAGGCACACACACACACACACACACACACCTACACACATACCATGTGTGTGTATACACTTTTATGGTATATGGGGAGCGTGTTGAGAACTATTTGAATTGAGTTCAGTTTGAGAACATGGACTCCAACTAACTGGGGACTATGGTGGCTAGCGTCGCTGGCTTAGGCAAACAGCTTCCGTTAAATGCTGCATAATTAGTTGGCATCTATGTGCGCCACCTACGTGCCACATGCCCATCATTATCATCTATGTATCTCATGACAAAATGGCAACAAGCGACAGTGGCAGAGGCAGAGGCAGATGCAGAGGTCGCACGCAATTCTTGCCACTGGCTTTGGCTCTGCTTTTGACGTTGCCATTAAATTTGCCTTTGCCTTTGCCTTTTGCTTGACCTACTTTGATGTGTGAATTGTCCCTAGAAACGCGTCGCACACACACCGAAACGATTAAACAAGTGCGCCCATAATGCGGTGAGCCCCGGATTTATATACTGCAATATTACAACTGGTAATGTACAGCAAAATATATAAAAAAAAAATAATAATAATATATATGTGTGTGTATAAAAGAGGAAAAAAACGCGACTGGACACGAAGCCAAGCAATTACAAAGAGTTGTTTACACGCAAAGTCAACTTAAACAAAGCGTAAATGAGTTTTTCATTAGAGGCAAAAATTAATGAATCATCATGAAGCGAATGCAAATGAGTGCATGCTTTATGAGTGCCCGTTGATACTGACAAACGACTGGCAATTCATCTAAGCACAGTAATTATTCATTGTATCTAGAAACAAAAAGAGCACACTTCAAAACTTGACTCGTTAAAATATTTTAAATCGTTTTTTTATTGCGAAACTTTCAATTTCATTCTATCTGTAAAAGAGGATTAGGCACAACTTTTTATACTTTGTTACCGAGGGTAGCATAGTATATTGGATTTGTGCAGTGTCCGTCAAGCTGTCTGTCTGACTGTATGAACGCAACTTGTTTCGACACCCTTGAAGACAGAAACTTATGCCCGCGTCAACTAGCTAGGAAATCGATATAAATCGATAGTCGCAAATCGAATAAGCCACAATTTTAAATCTACAGTCGGCATATGCCACGCTTATCCCCCACGCCCCCAGGACTCCCGCCCCTTAAACTTTTAAGTGGATATATCTTCCGCAGTTTTCAAGTTGGAAACTTTTAAAGCGCAAATCGACAAATCCACATATCTCTCACAATTTTAAGGATTGAGTGACCAAAATTTGAAGGTATCCTCCTCCAAGGATCGGCAAATAGCTTTTTATATTTTTCTACCCTTAAAATCTGAAATGTAAGCTAGAGTCACCAAATTTTTAAAGTGAGTTACTGGTAACTCCACTAAAACATCGATAACAAATTAGGTGGTCATCCCCACTCCACCTCCCTAAACCGATACACCTGTTGGTGTAAATCGATAAATCCATATTTCTCACACAATTTGAAAGGTTAAGTCACCAAATTTTAAAGGTATATTGCTATACCTCACACCCTTAAAACATCTGGAGAAACGATTTTAAACCACGCCCACTCCCGCCGGCAAAACCGATAAAAGCGTATATCTCTCACAATTTAAGAGTTATAGTTACCAAATATGAAAGGTATATTACTTTTTGGCCACTTCCACTCCCAACTCCACAATTCCCAGAATTCTATAACTCCCGTAATTTAGGAGCTACAGTTGCCAAACTTCGAAGAAGGGTTACTATCTAATATCTACAGCAATTTGAATTTGGACAGTATTTATGGTATGGCGACACCTAACCTGTTCTTTGCTACTTGTTACTTGCAGCAAAAAAAATTATTCTTACAGTAGGTTTTCGAACGATAGTCCAATGGGAGTTTTTTCTTATGATAGTCTGAAGATGATATATTTTTTCCAATATTTAGAAAAGTCGGAAACTTATCTTTTAACGTAGCAAGGAATAAAGTTAAATATCAACTTTTAGCAAAATAGCTATATCACAAAATTACAGAATGTACAAGGCTTTCTGCATCATCAGATACTTATTTCGACCTAATGGCAAATAAAATCCAAATTAATTTAAAGCCAAAAACTTAAATTTTTAATTTATATAAATACCGTAGTTCCTTTAAAAGAAAAAATGCTTGATAACTAATTTAATTGCTTTAGATGATTTGTTCCATTTAAGATATTGTTTATATTTTGTTAAAATTAAGAACAGATTAGAAACATTATTTATCTCGTTACATTTGTTATATTAATTTTATTTTGCTATATTTGACTACCTAAAATCGTCGTATATGAAATATTTTTAAGTAAATAAACAAAGTCCAAAAAGTAAATGAAATCAGAAAAACAATTTAAAAAATAATAATGAAACCATTTCTAACAAAACCAATTATTCTTAGACTTAGAACTGAAAACTTAAAGAAATAAAAGATAACGAAATCGGAAAATTTCATCTTTCATTATAGTTTATTTTCATCTATCAATATAGTTGATTTCTACCAATCAATACATATTAGTTTAAAATAGAGTCTTGAGGTTGACTAATGCGTATTTTGTGGCAAGATTGGCGTTGCAAGCATTATTTTAATTTTATTATGTAAACCAGCATTGAAGAGTCGTTTGCTGGCAACAGACAAACTGGGTCATGTCGTTTGCCAAATGGCTTTTGTACACGTTTATAATTCACTTTCTCATTTCATGGTACAGTGCGAACCCGGTTTGGGCGCCAGTGTGATGTACAATCTACTATATAATAAGCCACAAAAGTTGATGCTGCTTGCGGGTTGCAGCACTGTGTGCACCACTGTGGCAGAGGCAGCCAAAATGTGGAACTTAATTGTGGTAAGCAAAGTGGAAGACATAAAATATATCACATTTATGCATGAACATGCATTTATTTAATTGCATTCGGTCACATTGTAGCTATGTTATGGCGCTTCAAGTCCCGCTTTATCCGATCGCAAGCGTTTTCCAACACTGTTTCGCACACATCCCTCGGCAACGGTGCACAATCCAACGCGCATTAAACTGATGAAAAAGTTCGGCTGGTCTCGCGTGGCCATTCTACAACAGGCCGAGGAGGTATTCATATCGGTACGTATTGCTCTATTCGTAATTCCAAAAAAAAAACACCCATTTCAAATAATTCAACTCTTCACTTTTTAGACTGTGGAAGATCTCGAGAATCGCTGCATGGAGGCTGGCGTCGAAATCGTAACTAGACAATCATTTCTATCCGATCCAACAGACGCCGTACGCAATTTAAGACGCCAGGATGCTCGCATTATTGTGGGACTCTTCTATGTGGTGGCAGCGAGACGGGTTCTCTGCGAGATGTACAAACAGCAGCTCTATGGACGTGCCCATGTCTGGTTCTTCATTGGTAAGGCTTTTGTTATCCCCAAACACAATCATCATATCAAAATTATAACTAGGATTATAAATAAATATGAGCAACAATTTTAAAGAATTTCGCCAAAACTCCTATTAATGAATATTAACAAAATAGATTCTTTAAAAGTAGAGTGTAACAGACAATCCTAATAATATTTTATTTAACAATAATTCTTAAATATTCTTCATTCCTAAAGAAGGAAATAAAACTTAAAGCTTTAACAAAACTTTCGCATTATTCCTAATCCTTTTTAATTATGAATTTTATTAGTTGTATTTAAATGACAATTACTTATTTATAAAAAGCAAGTAAGAAAAGAGGAAAAGCGAGCTAATATTGAATTTTCTTACGGCATTATATTATAGTCCATTTTCAAACTGTAAATCAAATACGCTTTCGCGAATTTGAACACCGCTTTGAAAATGAAAAGCTTTCCGTTTTCGCAAATGAGAGCACGCCCCTTTTTTTTAATTGTTTGAATTACAGTGTTTAAGGACTAAAACGGCAGTACAATTAGAAATGGCAATACAAATATATAATTCATAATACTGATTAAGTGAAATAATCAAATAACTCTTATGAACTCAATGGACAGGCTGGTATGAGGATAATTGGTATGAAGCGAATCTGGAGAACGAGGGCATTACCTGCACAGTGGAGCAAATGCGTATAGCTGCCGAGGGGCATCTAACCACAGAGGCACTCATGTGGAATCAAAACAATCAGACAACAATATCCGGCATGACGGCTGAAGAGTTTCGGTCAGCACAATTCAAAATACTTAGCTTATAAAATGACATTATTAATAATATTTAAAAAAAAAAAACAGACATCGACTGAATCATGCACTTATCGAGGAAGGCTATGACATCAATCACGATCGCTATCCCGAGGGCTATCAGGAGGCGCCACTGGCCTATGATGCGGTTTGGAGTGTTGCATTGGCATTCAACAAGACAATGGAGCGTTTAACATCCCGCAAGAAATCGCTGCGAGATTTCACCTATACGGACAAAGAAATCGCCGATGATATCTATTCGGCCATGAATTCAACACAGTTCTTGGGCGTATCGGTAAGATCAAAACAAATCGCTTTTATGGCCTATAAAACTATATCTATACTATATGTATTATTTTCTTTTACAGGGCGTGGTTGCATTCAGCTCACAGGGCGATCGTATTGCGCTGACACAGATCGAACAAATGGTGAAGGGAAAATACGAGAAGCTCGGCTATTACGACACCCAGCTGGACAATCTAACCTGGCTAAATACGGAGCAATGGATTGGTGGCAAGGTAAACATAATAGGCATTTCCATATTCGTTTTGTGATTGAACCTAAAAGCAGCACAATAAAAACAAAATAGAAGAATTCCTTTAAGATGTCGTCCAACGGTGAGAAGTATACCTTGAAGCCAGCGGGCAGCGCAGAATCAAGAAAGTCTCACACCTCACTTAATAAATATGACAAGGATTCCAGCTCCGAGAGTTCAGCACTAAGCGAGGAGTCAGTGCGTGTCGATATGATCGATGAGACTGATGGGTTATTAATGCTAAATCGGGAGACCCCGCAGACTGAGTACAAAGGCATTGTTAGAATGTCTCAAAATGGAAAGAATTATACGCTGGAAGGTCAACATCGGCGATATTATCCAGATTGCGAATATCATTTCCCATTTAATAGACCTTGGCGAAAGTTGGTATACGATGGCATTCAGAACAAATACTTTTCGCGCCAGGCCAAGCATTGGCGCTGCCTGGCAATTTACATAGCCGGTTTCTTGCTATTTTTTTTTATCGTTAACATGTCAATGTTTCTCCATCTAACGGATCAACTCAACATGGCAACACCACTGATTAAGATGACGCAGCCATATCTGAGTTTTGCACCAGTTGGCAAAAATAACGCCCACAAGCTGATTGAATATAATCCAGATAATGCCACAGATGTTCAGACCAAGCGAAGGAATCTACACTATTTCCTGTTAAAACACGGCCGTACAGAAGGTCATATTAAACGCTTTGGACCCTGCCAGGAGGACAATAATTTTGGCTATAACACGCACGAACCGTGCGTTTTCCTTAAAGTCAATCGTCTGCTTGGCTTTCACACAAAACCATACGAGCATTGTGAAGACGTGATTAGAGCCAAGTTCGAGTTAAACGATTACGTAAAACTCGATAGGTTACTAAGGAATAGACGAAACGCGACGGAGCGCAAGGATCGCATTTGGTTAACGTGCGCATCTTGGCCAAATGATGGTGCCGTAGTTCAATACTATCCGGAACCGGCGTTTAAAACAAGATACGTTGATGTGAACCAGTTTATCGATATCAAATTGCGTAATGAGAAAATCACATTTCAATGCAGAAACGACATGAATCGCCTGGTGGCACTTAAAATAAAACATCTGCAGCTGAATGAAAATAATCGCTTCAAATGCAAAATGTGGGCATTTAATATAGGACATATTCATAAAAATGTCGGACAAGTTGAATTCTATATTCGAATCAAAAAGACAAAATCGATTTGAGAGCTATATTTAAAACATATACAAATGGAGCAGTTTCTTTATTCTGATTAAAGATGCGAAACGTTTTTCCTATAATTCGATTTGTTTTGAAATACTATGTTTTTATACTTAAGAAATTCTAGATTTGAATCAAAATTGTTTTTAGTGACCTGATTTGGCAGACTCTGGTCATGGGATACAAATCAATATTCATAATTATTAAGATACAACATATTTTACACTAATTAATCATTCGCTTATTAATTGAAAAACATTTTGTTGTTTCGCTTTCTTTAAAAAACCAGGTGCCTCAAGATCGTACGATTGTTACCCATGTGCTTCGCACTGTATCTTTACCGTTATTCGTCTGCATGTGCACAATCTCCAGTTGCGGCATTTTCGTGGCCTTTGCTCTGATCATCTTCAACATCTGGAACAAGCATAGAAGGTGAGTAACTAAAAGTAACCCATACTAAAAATTCAATATTTAAATTTTTGTTTGTTAACTATTTGTTTTTTCTTTCCTAGAGTAATACAATCCTCACATCCTGTTTGCAATACCATCATGCTAATTGGCGTCATCATCTGCCTTATATCAGTCATCTTACTGGGAATGGACGGACGCTTTGTCAGTCCGCACGAATATCCAAAGGTACTAAATGCTCATATACAAAATTTCTTCAATATATATATATTTAAATATTATATTGATTTCAACAGATTTGTCAGGCACGAGCTTGGCTATTATCCACCGGTTTTACACTAGCATATGGTGCTATGTTCAGCAAAGTCTGGCGTGTGCATCGATTTACAACAAAAGCGAAAACTGACCCAAAGGTACGAAGCTCCCTAGATGAGTCCATCTTTAACCGATCCAAAAGTTATTTCGCTAATATCTTTCATGTTTTCTTTAGAAAAAAGTGGAACCTTGGAAGCTATACACCATGGTTTCGGGGCTCTTATCAATAGATTTAGTGATATTACTGTCTTGGCAGATCTTTGATCCGCTGCAGCGTATACTCGAAACATTCCCACTCGAAGATCCAGTATCTACAACTGATGATATTAAAATACGTCCAGAGCTTGAGCATTGTGAAAGTGAACGCAATTCCATGTGGTTAGGTATGAATCAAAATATTTTTATATATAGTAAATATATTTGTATGTAAGACTCTGTTATTTGATTTATTACAAGCCAATATTTTGTCTATGTGATGACGGATATGTGTTAATTATTATTCAAGTATTTTTAACAGCTTAAACCTAATTAAAGTAAATCAATTTTAAATTTGCAGAAGAAAAAATATTTCTTTAAATTTTAAATTATTGCGACTTGATCGGAGATAAGACAAACACATTTAAAATAAAATTTATAAATAGATTAGTTAGTTATTTTAATAAAAATTTTAATTTTAAATAAATTAGTTATGGATCTAGATCTACTCAGAACTATTTGATTTTAATTTTGGTCATGTCCGTTTGGATCTTTCAGGACTCGTTTATGGCGTGAAGGGTCTAATACTTGTATTCGGACTGTTCTTGGCATACGAAACGCGTTCCATTAAGGTCAAACAGATCAACGACTCACGCTATGTGGGCATGAGTATCTATAATGTGGTTGTGCTCTGCCTGATAACGGCGCCGGTGGGCATGGTCATTGCATCGCAGCAGGACGCGTCTTTCGCCTTTGTTGCACTAGCTGTGATATTCTGTTGTTTCCTAAGCATGCTGCTGATATTTGTGCCAAAGGTAAATTCATAAGTCTCATATTATATCATAGAACTTTAACTAATATACCAATTGGTCTTAGGTCATTGAGGTCATACGACATCCAAAGGATAAGGCCGAATCAAAGTACAATCCGGACTCGGCCATATCGAAGGAGGACGAGGAACGCTATCAAAAACTGGTAACCGAAAACGAGGAACTACAACGATTGATAACACAGGTAACAAGGAAGATTAGCTACCCTAACAACACCTTTGCAGACCGTAGTTCAACTGCTCGCAATAAGATTTCTTTACAAATTTAGAAACCTCAATTCTCGTGCTCATGGAAGCTATATGATTTGTGAAACTGTTATTCAAATAAGAAATCATCTTTTGACAGATATATTCTGTGTCGGATGTATGATATAGTGGTCAGATCCCACCGACTTACACATAAAATGTATATACATTTGTACGGAATAATTTTTTTCGCAACTGTATATATTATTACCTAAGAGATTCAGAGTTCACTCAAAATCAAAGATATTCCCTATCAATATAGGACTCGGCTAAATTTGAATATTCTCTGCAAGGCAAGAGGCTACAACTTTTATATTTTTGTTTTACTCACTGAACAGAAAGAAGAAAAGATACGAGTTCTACGGCAACGACTGGTCGAGCGGGACGTCAACACCAAAAGCACAGAACTGAATGGAGCATCTGGCGCCAGTGCCGTCGGCATAGCAACAACCTCGCTGGCAATCCAGCAGCAGACTGCTTCTATCATTAACGCAAACGCCTCTGCGCATACGACGCCTGTGGCCTCACTCGCAATCACACAAGGTGAGTTCGTCCGTCCGTTAATATAGATGGAGAACAACAGTTGTTTCTCGAAGCTTTTTTATAGTGTATTGATTTAACCCAAACTATTTATTTTTATTAGAGATTTTAGCCATTTTTGCGGGCATTGAGAAATTTGATTGAGCATTTTGGAGTTAAAAGGTTAATCCCATTTATGTGTTTACTCAAATGTTTTTTTTTTTCAAATGAATTTGTCTGTACTTAAAATTTAACTTTAATTTTCGTAAACACAAAAACGCGCACTCATTTGTACAGTAACGGTTCTTACATTTAACAGAACCGTAACACAGCCAGCTCATTCACATTCTTATCGATTGTTATTTGTCGCCAAGTTAATCATTCACAATAGCACAAACGATCATCGCTAAAATCTCGATACTCATTGCGCATCGTTATCGATCAATTGAAAGCATATTGCTTAGGGCTGTCAACTTGTCCAAAAGTTAATTGTTTTGATTTGGAAATATTAATTGATTTGATTTTTTTTATATCGATTTTCTTTCAGATACTCATGAGCACCGTACATGAAAAAACTTGTCAATTTCCTTTGCGTGATAGGTGAATTATACAAAAATGATTATGCTAAATAAAAACTTAATAAATATTGTATGTACTTAATAAACTTTGTATCAACTTTAAGCTGAGCTAAATACGAGAATTGGTAGCAGCAATTTTGTAGATTAACTGAAATATGTATTGTACCTTAAACGTGTTTAGCAAGTACTTAAATTAATAAAACGAAATACTTTTAACTAAATACAATTAATTATTTAACGACATTAGAATGTGAACTAAACAAAAATGTTAGGCTTTAAAGTTGAACACAAAAACCAAACATAGTCAAGTCATTATGAAGAAAAACAAATAGCAAATTATGAAAGAAATCATGTTAAAGTTCGTAATTTTTAAAACGAAAAGCAAAACAAATTGTTGTGTTAGTACATATGTTCTTCTTGTATAACGAGTATTTTCCATATACCTATTTTGCTCAGCGCTATCTCCTAGAGCTAAAGCACACACACACACACACACACAGATACGGACACAGAAATGTTTTCCTAAAGCGGCCTTTCCCATTTCATATATTTAGTTTTATTATTTCACTTTATTTTGTTTAATCCAGGACTCTGATCCTGACCAATGCCGTGGCAATACGAGCTCCTAGACTCCAGTACCAAACTCCTATAAAGTTTTGGCCTCTTTAACACGTAGTTTAGCCTAAGTTAGTGGTAGATTTTGTATAGACCGAGTGAGTACGTGTGTGTATACATTTTTGGAGTCCTGTCCAATAATTCTCATACTTACACACATACACCTAAATGCAAGCACACATACATACATATATATTGTGCACTCGAAAGTAATATTTTAATAGTTTAAATTTCTGTGAGTCGTAAGTAGCACAAATCGAATGAAAAGCATAGCAAATCTTAGATAAATAATAAACATAGCATAGTCTAGTGTAGTATCAAAAGTTAATATATAATATGTATATGTATTATTATATTTTGTGGGGGTATGGGCCGGGGGTTTCGTGCTCAAGCAACCTTTTATTTTTTGTGTACTGTTATACAAATGAGAGATACATTTGAAAGCAAAGAAAAATTTTTGAACATACTGTAAGTTCTAAAATTGCATTTATAAAATTATAAATATATACACACATATATACACAAAGCAAAACAAACCGAAAATAGTGCATATTGTGAAAAAAATGCGTCGTTATTTAAATAGGAATTGAAATTATTAAAATGAGGAAAATCACATCAACAAAAAAATTAAGAATAGAAATAAAAATCAAACGTAAACGAAAGCTGGAAAACTATTGAAGAGCATTCTCGTACACTTACATTTATATAATAAATCGAATTCAAAACATTTTTAAATTCAATCACTCTAATCCATCACGAAAAGTGCTATAAAAGATGAAGTAATATAAACACATAGACAACATCAAATTCCTACGAAATGAAAGACTTTAAAATCTAAGCCGTTAAATGAAATAAAACTAAACATACACTCACTCACACACGCAGACACACTTAAACATATATTCATAATATACATGTATACATCTACACATATTTATATATAAATCTATAATGAATGGATGAAGGACATAAGTAAATTTACACATTGCAAAAATGACATCTCTAGTAAATAGAAAATGACGGAAAATAAAAATAAAAAAGCAAAAACACATTGATATTGTTAAGGGTCGTTGGAATTTGTAGTTTAATTGGATTGTAATTCATATAGGGAATGCTGTTAGGGTAGCTGTAACTTGAAACATGTACTTATATTGTATATAGCGTGTTAAGCTAACAACTAAGCGACAATTGCAACTTTTATTCAAAAAAAAAAAAGAAAAAAAAAACTCAAATGTTTAATTAAGTAACTCCGTTCTTTTTGCTTTCCCATCACGATCACAACCACAATTAATAACCAAGCTAATCTACAACCCACAACCGAGAGAAGTAAATAAGTAAATTAAGTAACACTTTAGCAAAGCTAATTGTTGTATAAATACGAGTAAATAAACCAGATTCAAATTGATTTCCCAAAACCTATTGTTAATGAAGTCAAAAAAGAAAAATAAAAAACAAACAAAAAAAAAATGTAGCAATATGAAGCAAAAAACACTCGGTATGTTCTTATGAAAGTAACATTAACGAATTAATTTAAAATCTAATTAACGGAATATGAGAATTTTACTGAATAAACCAAACAAAAAAAAAAAAACAAAAAAAAAGAACCAATTTAATTATCTGGCATAAAAATGAGAAAACCAAATCTCGTTTTTGTAACAATTTACATAACTTTCAAACCGGCACCTTTAAACTCATCCATATGCATATATCAAACTTTGTATGCGAGATTAACATTAGTCTTTATCACTGATTTATGGAATTATTAACTCCTCTCTTTGCTCCTGAATAATTTAGTTTATTTTTAATCAATTGTTTTTTTTTTTTATTATTATTATGAGCATTTGCATTTTTGAATGACATGCACTCGTGCATAATTCAATGAACCTATTGCAATTCGATTAGCTGTCGCTTGAATCTATAATGGCCAATTGCCCAACTGTGTATGAGTAGAATTGAAAGTCGCTTAGCTATGGCTATAATCACAAAAGCAAGCTGTAACTAGAATGTTGACGCTTCGGTTGGAGCTTAACACATTCAGCAGATACAACGGAACCGGCTTTCTGTTAACTTTTACTCGTAGTTTTCCATGTTTTCAACTTGTTTAAGCCGCAAACTAGTTTGCATTTGGAATCGTTGCATACTCACATCCCAAATGGTCTCTGCGCCGAAGTTCCAATCAGTGACTGTTAAATGAATGCAGTAAATAAATGTGTATTTTTTTTTTAAGCGCTCCATAATATTTTATTTATACCCGACCGTTTTTCCCTTCCGGCTATGCTAATTTAGCATGACCACCCACAAAAAAAAAAACAACAACAGCTGCCTGGAGCTTCGCCGCTTGCCCTGCGGAAGCTTGGCGAAGCTTTAAGCTTTCGTCAGCATATTAAGCTTCGAACAAAGCTCAAGTCAAGCAGTTTACGAGCTGAGCTCGAACGGAACGGACGGTGTCATAGAAGCGGGAGAAGACCGAATAACAATATGCGCTCAATTAAATTACTGGCTTTGTGCCTTATCAGCTGCGGCTGCTGCTTAACCATTGATGCCAAACTGGAGGAACGATTCTCGTGGAAGCAGCTGACCTTCGACTGGCCCAGCGCCGAGGTCGAAGCGGAGGCCAAACGCACCGGCCACTACATTGAAGCGAACAATCTGCCGCTCGGCTTGGAGCGCTGGGAAAACAAAATCTTCGTCACTGTGCCAAGGTAAGCCGACGAGGCAGCAGCAGCCAAAAATTGCAATTGGCTTCCACAATTTTGTCGTTAATTATTTTGAATATTGTAAGCGGTGCTTGCGAAAATCCCCATTGTGGCCAAGAGGAAAACCGGTTAATCAATGGTTATTCGCTGGTGTTGCTCTCTTTCGCTCTCAGTGCACAATTAATTTATAATATTTAATTACTCTTATGCAAATTGGATAAGCAATTGATTAATGCTGTGGCAACAGTTACCAATCACACATCTATTTATCATATTTTTGTTCTTCAAATAATGTTTTGCTTCTTCCAATATATTTTAATCTAAATTTCGACTATTTCAAAGAGACATCAAATGTATGACGTCATCGATGCTGGGTATTTACCTGTCAAAATAATAAACAAACTTTATTAATTTGTTTATCAGTGCTGACAGAGATAAGTCGATAATAAATCAGACTTATTCAACTGTTGTTTAAAAATGTTTTCTAAATGAATCATTGGTAATAACTCGATTTTTGAGTTATCTATTATTTTAAATATATAGTGGTCCGTCTGTTATGAATTCGATGTCTAATTGCTAGAGCCGAAACAATACTCAAAACTGGTTAATTTTTATAAAAAAAAAACAAAGGCAGCTAGCTATAAGATATACAGTGATCGGAGCGAGACGGATAAGTTCCGGTTTAAAGCCAGACAATTGACTAAGCTAATAGACTATCATATATCTATATATCTATAATATCTATATAAAATCCTTTATATCCATTCTTTATCTCATGTTTAGATGGAAGGCTGGTGTTGCGGCGACATTGAACTACATTGATCTGTCGACCACGGAGAAATCACCAAAGCTGCGTCCCTATCCCAACTGGGAGGCCAACAAACTGCCAATTGATGTGAAGCCCCAAGAGCAGAAGACACCCTCCGGTGGCCGCCTGGATGCGGATAAGGCAAAGGATGAGAGTGTACAGTTAAAGGATAATGCAACCATTATATCCACGTTCCGCATTCATGTCGATAGCTGCGATCGCCTGTGGGTGCTTGACACCGGACTCGCCGACATCCTGGGCAATCCCAAGCAGATAACGCCCAGTTCCATATTGGTGTTCGATCTGAAAACAGATCAGCTGCTGCTTCGCTATGCCATACCTGCCGATCAGAGCAAGGAGGACACATTTTATGCGAACATAGTGCGTTTATTTGGCTTATACAGTTGACTTACACACTTCTTACATACATACTTTATATATATATTTCAGGTTGTCGATGTGGAGCGAGATCAGTGCAATGACGCGTTTGCCTATGTGCCAGATCTGGGTGCCTATGGTGTGATTGTCTATTCCCTGCGGGACAATAAGTCATATCGCGTCAAGCACAACTATTTCCACTTTGATCCGCTGCAAGGTGACTTCAATGTTGGCGGCGTTAATTTCCAGTGGACCGACGGTGTTTTCGGCATGGCCGTTGGCCCATTGCAGCCCGATAATACTAAGGACATCTATTTCCATGCACTGGCCAGCACCAAAGAGTTCAAGGTCTCTAATCGGGTCCTACAAAACGAGAGTCATGTGAATGGCGGCGAATCCTATTATGATTTCAAGCTTGTCGGTGATCGCGGCATGAACGGACAGTCAACGGCCGAGGTGTACGACAAGGACACAGGCGTATTATTCTACACGCAGGTCAACAAGGATGCCATCGCCTGCTGGAATGTGAAGCGTCCGTATATGGCCGATACACAGGGCCTAATCGATTCCGATTCGCACACTTTGGTATTTCCCAATGACATGAAAATCGACACCACCGGCTCCCTCTGGGTGCTGTCCGATAGAATGCCCACGTATCTGTACAAGGAGCTGGATCACACGGCTGTCAACTATCGCATATTGACAGGCAAGAATCGTGATCTTATCCGGGGCACACCATGCGAACTGTGAGGCGTTAATTGTGCGCAATTTATTATTTTTAATGCATTTGCTATTTACATATATGAAACTATTATTTTCCCCCCCAATAAAGTGTAAAAGTCTATCCGGTTAGCGTGATTCTTGTGTGTGGGCTCCAGTCTAAATATCCGATTTCAGCAGATTGTTAGCCAACTGAACCTTCTCGCCTGGTTTGAAGGCTGGCATGCCCAGATAAGGGCAAGTCGAGCATCTGAACGCATCGCCCAAATAGCACTGCAAATACATTAAAAAAATAAAACAAAAACAGTGAGATATAGCATATAAATTTAAATGTAAAAAAAATTAAATTGATTTGATTCAAATTTTTAAATAAAAAAGTACTCTGGCTGATCGAAATCGGTATTTTACTATTTTTGTTATGCAAGAAGCATAATGAAACACTTTTGCGCTGATTTAAGTTAGAACATCTTGAAAAACTCCTAGAAGAATTGTAATTTTCCTTTAACATTTTTCCAAATGTGTTTAGAACTGACAAACAAAAGGCATCTTTTGGTCATTACAACCTTATCATTTGGCACTGGTAAAGGTTATCTAGTCATTTTCAATGGTAAATTTTGAGCGGCCTTTGTTGGGTAGTATTAAAGTATTAAGGAAAAACGTCACACATACATTGCCACAACTGGATTTAGCATTCTCGGTGTTCGCCGCATTGGTCGTTTTCTCGCTTTCGAGCTCCTCGGCCAGGCCGCAGGAGCAGTTTTTGCACGCCTTACGCTTGCCAGTGGTGCTGCAGACACGCAGACCGGACGGATCTGGTTTTTGTTTGTCCGCCTCATCGAGCAGATCCTCCTCGTCGATAAGCTCCTCATCGTCTCCGCTGATCTTCCATACATTGACGCCAGCTGCTTTCTTTGCAAAGGACAAACGAGCCGCGGAGCCCGTCTCGTAGCCAGGCTTCTCGGCAGTCAGTGTATTGGCTGCAGCATCCTCACCGCAATTAATGAAACCGGACAGCTTGATTTCCTGCAACAGACTCGCTGGGTGCCCAATGTAGGCAATTAAGTGGAGTTTGCCGCTCGGTTTCAGCATGTGCAGCAGTTTTACATAATTGTCGGTCAACTGTGCACATTCGATCACAATCAGGTCGAAACTCGAGTTCGCGTAAGAGGCTAAAATGCGAGCAATTGGTAATTAACATGCTGACTCACTCTTTGCCCAAAAATGAAACTTACAAAACGAAAGGCGATGCACGTTTTCAACAGCCACCTCGCCGCCGGTGGCTTCTTTAAGTGTTTGGACGCGCTTGTCCAGCTCACCACTGTCAGTCCATATGTATAGAGACCTTTGCAAGCCTTTGAATTGTTCCATTGCTGCGGTTGATTCTAGAACGTCTAACCAATTTTAAAGCGCACTCAAACAGTGTGCAGTTGGCTGCCAACTCGTTTGTAAGCTGATTGCGAGCTGCCAACCTGCTCGGCGATGCCAGATTCAGTCTTAAGCCTACTAACCAAATCATATAATGAGTATGCTCAAAGCATTAAATTTTGGGGAACGTAGACATAAAAATATGTAAAATACAGTAAATTACAGTTTTACAAAATCAGAATACATTTTGTGATGAGTTGCCAGTATAAATTTCAGATCTGACGTCACTTGACCGATAGTTGCGTGTCGCAATGTTATCTTCTATTGTATGTTTCCATGCAAATGCATCGTTTGGGTCTAGATTAAACATCGATAGTTGCATAGCTGGTCATATCGATACGATAACAACAACCCTAGTTTGTTTGGTAGCTGCTGCTAGTGGGGTCGGTCGGTTTGGTTTTATTTATTTTATAAATCGGTTAGCAGAGTTTAGTTGCCAGTTTAAACAACAGCTAGCCGCAGCGCGCTTCAGTCGTGTTTGCAGTCCCGCTCCTCAAACTGCACATGTTAATTGTAGCCAGCCGGGTACTCTGACGGACGCAAAAAAAAGAAAAACACACTCAAAACATCAACATCGAAAGCGAATCCGTGAGAAACGACAGCTGCTGCTGCGTGTTGTGCTCTTCTCTTCTGTTGTGTGCCAGGATACAAAGACTTAAAATAAAATACACACACACACAAACAAACTACAAGCGGGACAAGAAGAAGTGCCAAAGTGTTAAACAAATTGCCAAATAAAACAAAAACAAACAAAAAACAGGAAAATAAACAGCGCCTATGCATTTAAACAGCATGTGCATAAATGAAGAGCTACAGCCAATTTAATTTAAACGCCGTTGCCGCCGCACCGCCCGCCATTGTCTACGAGAACGCAGTCGCAGCAGCGGCAAGCAATAGCAATATCAATTCCTTGGAAGTTAGTAGTCAGCTGCACAGTCAGGATATGCCGCACTTTGGACTGGGCAGTGCGCCGCCGCCACAGCAACAACAACAACAGCTACAAGTGCACCATCAACAACAACAACAACAGCAGCAGCAACAACAACAACAAATGCAGCTATCCATGCTGCCGGTTGCTGTCCCAGGTCCAGGTCCATACCGGTCACACATCGAGGAGAAGAAACTGACGCGCGATGCAATGGAGAAATACATGCGAGAGCGCAACGATATGGTCATCGTTATTCTGCACGCCAAGGTAAGCTAAACACACATTAACTTACAGCAAAGTAACCAAAAGAATTGTGAGAGTGTGCGACGTTACAGCTATGTATATTTTTATAGACAATCAATCAATATATATATTTCTACATACTTATATATTTATTTAATTGTGTTATTTATTTCTTAATTGTCGACAACTACAAAATACTCAAATTTTAATGACTGTGGTGAATTTTAATATTCAGCATTTGTAGCAAATCATTTTACTTTTTAAAGACATATCAAATATATTTTTATTCTTGAATCGCTTACAATTTTTTTCATTTTCATCTTATCCTTAAGACGTCTATAATTTTTTGCACTAATTGCAGCATTATATCCTGATATGGCTTTTATTTACAAAAATTATATAATAGACAAAAAAATGTTATATTTTTTTGTTTAGAAAACTCAAATTCCAATCTTATGATACTTTTTATGTAAGTAAATCGGAATAGTATATCATATTAATGCCATATCGTTCGAAAAATATATTTTTGTAAAACAACGTTGCTGAAATAAATTATTATTATATTTGTAAGGATATGGAAATTTAAATACATTAATTTCCCTTACAATAATTTAATAATTTTATTTTACTTATTGGAGGTTTGATTCGTTTCGAAATTATTAAAAAAATCTATTTTCAATATATTTTTGTTGGCTCCTGGTCTGTTTTTTTTTTTTTTTTAAATTATTTTTGTTATTTTCCAAAATGAATCAAATCAACAAAAAATATATAGTGTCTTTGACGCAAAGAAACAAATATTTCACTTATAAATAGGGGTCGGTAATCAATAAACAATAATTAAAAAATATATATAAAAAATAAAACCAATTAAAAACTATATATATTTTGAATTAAACTAATTTTAAGTATTAGCAGCTTTAATAAAATGCCAAACAAATCTAAATTCGCAATTAGAAAGATACCAAAATAAGATAAAATAACAACATTAAATCTACCTTAAACGAAGTATACCATTTTAGGAATGGTTAAAATATAAAGGCGAATTTATGTTATATTAGCAATAAATACATGAATAAATTTGCTATGTTTAATGCAAATCTAAAATATGTAATTTTATATATACATATATGCATAGTTGCGACATGTGGCATTATAGATCAATCAATGTGTGGGCTCCGCTCACAATTCCAATTCCAATTATCAATTGCTGCTCCAGCTCCAGTGGGGCGTTCGCTGCGGTTTGTCGCGGCTATCTTCAAGCGGCGGCCGCCGTCCAGGCATCGCATCCTTCACACTTGAGTGCACTCAAATTAAGCAAACGGCGGCCACAATAAAATAATTGAAATTAATTATATGAAAATTTAACAGCTGCCCTGCTGCGGTTACAATTTGTTACGATTTATCTGTTGTCGATAATCGAAGCAGTGATTATTTATAATTATTATTATTATTAGTATATATTAAAATGAATGCATAATACAATTAAATACATTGCTTTACTTTCAGGTTGCCCAGAAGTCGTACGGCAATGAAAAGCGTTTCTTTTGCCCACCACCCTGCATCTATCTATTTGGCAGCGGCTGGCGGCGACGGTACGAGGAGATGCTGCAGCAGGGCGAAGGTGAGCAGGGGGCACAACTGTGCGCATTCATTGGCATTGGCAGCAGCGATCAGGATATGCAGCAGCTCGATCTCAATGGCAAGCAGTATTGTGCCGCAAAGACGCTCTTCATATCAGATTCGGATAAGCGCAAGCATTTCATGCTATCGGTGAAAATGTTCTATGGCAATGGCCACGACATTGGCGTTTTCAACTCCAAGCGCATTAAAGTCATCTCGAAGCCGTCCAAAAAGAAGCAATCGCTGAAGAACGCCGATCTGTGCATAGCCAGCGGCACAAATGTCGCCCTCTTCAATCGCCTGCGCTCCCAAACCGTATCCACCCGTTATCTGCATGTGGAGAATGGACATTTTCATGCCTCATCGACACAATGGGGCGCCTTTACGATACATCTGCTCGACGATAACGAATCAGAGTCGGAGGAGTTTCAGGTGCGCGATGGTTATATACACTATGGCGCCACCGTTAAGCTGGTGTGCTCCGTAACGGGCATGGCCCTGCCGCGCCTAATCATACGGAAGGTGGACAAACAGATGGCACTACTGGAGGCCGATGATCCGGTCTCGCAGCTGCACAAGTGCGCCTTTTACATGAAGGACACGGATCGCATGTACTTGTGCCTGTCACAGGAGAAGATCATACAATTTCAGGCCACACCCTGTCCCAAGGAGCCCAACAAGGAAATGATCAACGATGGTGCCTGCTGGACAATCATATCCACGGACAAAGCCGAATATCAATTCTACGAGGGCATGGGACCCGTTGCGTAAGTGCCCCAAGAAATGACAAATTAAAATATCTTGTTATTATTAATAAACGTTACTTGATCTGATCTCTCTTTAGCTCGCCGGTTACCCCAGTGCCCATTGTGAACTCTCTGAATCTGAATGGAGGCGGTGATGTGGCCATGCTGGAGCTGAGTGGCGACAATTTTACGCCACATTTGCAGGTGTGGTTTGGCGATGTCGAAGCTGAGACCATGTATCGATGCACGGAAACGCTGCTCTGTGTGGTGCCCGAAATCTCACAGTTTCGCGGCGAATGGCTCTGGGTGAGTTGTAGAATACCGATATAAATTCTGTGCAAACGTGTGCTTAACTGCTTTTGTTGTTCAATTTGGTGCAGGTGCGTCAGCCGACGCAGGTGCCAATTTCGCTGGTGCGCAATGATGGCATCATTTATGCCACTGGCCTAACATTCACCTATACGCCTGAGCCGGGGCCGCGTTCGCATTGTAATCAGGCCGAGGATGTAATGCGTACGCGTCACAACAACAACAACATCACAACCATCAGCAACAACAATAATAGTAACAATAATAGCAACAACAACAACAACAGCAACTCACCAGCAAGCGGTTCGAGCCTGCAGCAGAGCTTGCAACAGCAGCAGTCGCATCAAACACTGCCCTCCATCTCGGAAGTGCAATGGAATAGTCATGGGAGCGGCTTGTCTTGAGTGCGGCATTATCGCTTTTATTTGCAATTCCACATACATTTATTTATGCCAACTAATTTAAAGCTCTTCTAGCACATATTTAGTTTGAACATACTACATCCTTAGTTTGTAAGATGTGCATTATTCTAAACATACACCCAAATCTCATCCAACACACATTTTTTAGAAGCCAACTCGCTAAATGTGAGGCGAACAAGACGAATCCCAATTCCAAGTTGACCAATATATCTTTTCTTAGTGCTAGCCAGTACCAATAGATGTATAAACCAAGACATAACTGTACATAACTCGAAAGAGCTCACTGACATTAAAAAAAAATTAACTATAACTCTAATTATCTAGTTGAATATGTATATAGTATATGGAACATTTAATGTGTGTGCTGTGGCCTATGTGTACTACTGCCTTAAGTGAATCACCTATATATATATAAATATTTATATATACAATTTATATGTATATGTTGCAATCGTTGGCCAAATATCTTGTAAAACATTCCAATTTATAAAGCTACAATTCATGGCAAATTGTTTGGAGAATTGAAGAGTTTAAAAAATGTTCTCGCTGAATTCACTTGAGGCGAGTGGGGACAAAAGTGCAGCTCTATACCATATATATATATATATATTTATATATATATATACATGTGTATTCATGTATGTATGATCGTATAATTTTGTAAGATAACAGAATAAGCAAAAGTTTTTTAAGCCTAAGATATACACTAAACTTAAATAAATGCAAAAACGAGCGTAAAATATGTCAGACCATAATTTTAATATGATTTTTAACATTTACTTTTTCTTGACTTTAAATGACCTACCTGCTGGAAAAGAAGAAGACGAAACACTCACCCACCAACCCACCCACCAACCCCTTGTCAAGGCGAATAGTCCATTTAAATCGGCATGAGAAAATGTTGCCATGTCGTGTGAAAAATGTTGAGACAAAACAAAACAAGTGCAGCACTTCCCACGGTGGGCTGCCTCTCCAACTTTAATTACAGTTGGTTGGTCGATTTGAATTTTTAGTTGCCATTACGAAAAACGCAAAGTCAAGATATATGTATACCAAATACACATACATATATGTATATATATATATGGCGCATTGTTTCCGTTTGGAGCTGAAGGAACAGAATATTCACACAGCCCCAAAAAGCGGCGACAGCAAGCAGCCAAAGCTGTGAACTTTTTTTCCTTTTTTTTTTTTGTTTAACTATCTTTGTTTAATATTTATGCATTATTTGTCAGACTACCTGTTGCTATTGCTGTTATTGTTGTTTTACAGATTTACAAATTAACAATCGCAGCTTTGCATTAATTATAGCGCTTCCGTTTGTGTTGCCAAACTAATGACAGCGTCGAACTTGAGAATTTCTCTTAATACCCTACATCCATAAAATTGGACAAAGCGGGCCTCATAAATTGGTATTCAATTTACATAAAATGTGTGTTTGGTCATTTAACAACGGGTTCAAGATTGCACGAAACATTTTAAAATTTTACTAAGGTAAAATAATTTCTGTACAATACGAATTTTTTATAGAATGCGAAAAAGAAAATGTATATTTTGAAAATAAGCAGACAAGTAAACAACCTTTTGAACTAGATAGTGTGTATATATATAAATATATATATGTATGTGCCTTATAAGTCATGTCTCTGTTTCTTGTCTTTACTTTATATAGGTTATTGAGCGATTTATTTAAGAATTCAAGAAATCTTTACAGCGATCCAGTTAAATAAATAGAAAATTCGTTATAAAAAAAATAATATAACCTGTAAATTTAAAAGAACATAGAAAAGTTTTCTAATTTTATATGTATTTTTATATTTCATCAAATTTACGCCACAATCACTGGCCACAGGGCGTTTTCTAGTTCAGCACTCCCAACATGAACACTCTAAGAGGGTTTTTTTTTTTATTAGAATTTGTGAGGCTGAGACTCAAGTCTTATCAGAGTCAGTGAAGCAGGCAAGCAACAAGTGCAACTCACCAACTCACCCCCAACTTGATGGGAATATTTGGATGGCAAACGAAAGACGCAAACGACAAACTTGGCGGCGGCGGCGTCGTCGCCTTTGCGTTGCGTGCAAGATGCGCAAAACCGGAGGGGTCAGAATAGTAAAAACAACAACAAGAAAACCACCACCAAGTTTTATAATTGGAACTGCGACTTCTTAGGGCCACATCTTATAAGAAGCTGAATTTGAAATTAGTTGCATTTTTAATGAACATTCAGAATTTCGAGAGCATAATTTTTGTCCCTCGCTGTGTCTGGTTGGACAGGTGACTTGTGTTGGGTGTCTTGGTAATTGTGGTCGTTACACTTCATGGGTGAAAGAGGGGGAGTAAATATTTTCAAAAAGTTCCCAAGGAGCTCCCGCTGCACAAATTATCTTAAAAAAAAAATCGCAGTCTTGACTTTTAAGCCGGCTGCCGTTTTTCACACGCTTTAAAAATTCTAGCCAAACAATGCGTGGGAATCGCCAGCCGGTTGTGTGGGAGACTAAAGGGATTGCACGCAATTATAGAACAACTATCAAACGCTTTATTATATTAATAAATACACATATATATAATTTAGCCAATTACTTTCCAGCTCTACAAATATCTTCAAAAAATATGAAATGTTTTCAATCCGTCTATTTTTGTTGCAGCAACACTTAACGTGAAATTTTCCATCTTTATTTCAACATTTTGGTACTTGGCTTGAACCACAAGGAAACCCTATCTTAGCCAGACAAATTACACAAATTAAAATGAATTTATTAATATAATAAACAGCTGACTTGTTCTCTAAAAGGAACTAAGAGACTGAACTTCGCTGCAGACTTGCGGCCTGAAATATATATTGATATTGTTAAGATTTGGGTGCAAATTTTGACCCGGCTCTAATTGTCTTGTCTATATTTACAACAATTTTAAAACTATAGTTACTAAATGAATGGTAGATTTGAAAATCCTCTCTGCAAATTTAAATTATTTTCATTTAATTATTATATGTGGATTTATAACAGTCCACTGTATTTACACTGTGATGCAGAAGGTGGGTTTCCCAAAAATATGTTTTAGAATTAAAACATGAAATAAAGAATTGTAAGATTTACAAAATCATGATTATGCATTGGTAATTATTGTTCTAAGGAGGGGGAAAGTTTCTAGGAATAGAAGGATCTTGGTAGTTTTAATAATGAGGACACCAAATAAATGAGACAAAGAGAAGTTTGGTGGTAAAATGGTCATTAAATTTGTTCGCCTTTCGCTTGATGAAGACCCTTACACCATTGCGGTCATTAATGATTATACGCATATAAGGAGATAAAAGTATAGTTTTGTGTCACAATGAAATCCAAGATCGTTAACTGTAAATATGCCAATTTCAATAGTAAAAGTCATAGAGAAACATTTTCAACAAGCACAAGATTTCAAATCATCCTGAATACGATTATGAATGGGAGGTCCTTAATGAAAAGGGTAAGAAATTAGAGTCCAATGTGTCCATCTGATCATCTGGTATTACTGCTGTTAGATTGTTCCCTCCGTTCTTAATAATTAAGCTATTATTACAATTATTAAACACGTACATTGTAACATGGACTTTCTCTCAATTTTTGCACTCGAAGAGACGAAACCAGTGAACTTCAAAATTTGTCATATTTGCATACCCTTAACCCATTAAAAATGGGTAAAAAGGGTATAATGGTTTTGTGCAAATGTATGTAACAGGCAGAAGGAAGCATCTCCGACCACATAAAGTATATATATTCTAGATCAGCATCAACAGCCGAGTCGATATAGCCCTGTCCGTCTGTCTGTCTGTCCGTCTGTCCGTCCGTCTGTATGAACACGCGGATCTCAGAGACTATAAGAGCTAGCGACTTTGGAATATAAGTTCTTGTGTACCAGGCGCAGATCAAGCTTGCTTTATTTTATCGATACCTGCCTTAGTTTCTGAATTTTCGATACAAATCATCTTAAAAGGAAATTTGCCAAGAAAACTAGAATATATTTAATAACTGGGTTAAGGGTATATCGTAGTCAAGCTAACTCGTCTACAGCCTCTTTTTTTATTAGCAGCTTACAAACAAACGAGAAAAATAGCTTAATAATACTAATTGTAGATTGTTGTATCGAAAGGTTTACCATAATGATAATCGTGTTAAGTGCACATATTTGTAGATAGCTTCTGATTAGTGTAGTAAAAACAATAAAAACCTTGTTGGGAGAGGTAACTTTATGATTAGCCAAAATGATATGCATTTAAAGGGTTACTCTTTCAGCATATCAAATATGTCGCAATAAAGCAGCAAATGTCATTAATTTATATTTTATATTTATTACTACAACGTCTTCGGATTCCAATTCCTTGACATGATCGTCTACAAGTTCGTCCAGGATGCAGTAATCCACAATGATGCGTGATTGCATCCCCGGTTTTTACACGGGTTGCCACTCTATCTACGAGGAAGGTTTTTAAGTTTCGCCAAAGATGTACACTTCAGTTTGTTCAGGTTGTTTGTGTCAGTCGCAGCAGCCAGTGCGTCATCGTTCAGAAGCTTGGCTTCTCAGTCAGTTCAAATTTCAACTCACACACCCAGAGAGTGTTTGTCGGCGGTCATCGCCGGCGGAACAGTTCATTTGATTCGCCACGCTTCAGTCTTGCGCCGACACCGCAGCCATCGAATGTGACCATTCAGACCACAAACAACGCCAACTCCAACACCAACACCACAAACGCCGCTTTTAAGAACGACTCCAGAAAGCTGGTCAATGCCAGCAATAACTCATTGGCGCATGAAAATGCTGCTAGTGTCAAGGATGCCGCCAGCACCACTATAGCCAAGGCAGCCAGCAGTCAAGCAACCCCGGCGACGGTTCGCGCCTCGAAGCCAACATCCTGGTTGGAGTTCCTTGGAATAAATAAACGAAAGGAGGGCAGCGCCGATTCGCTGTAGATTTACTTAGCTGATGTCCAACTCTGAGAGTTCGATCAAACATACATACACTTCGCGTATTTCGATTAAAGGCACTTGATTTCAATGGGCAGAGGACAGCTGTCCTCCAATAATAATGCTTCTGATACTCTTGGCGGCCCATCGGCAGCTATTGTTCAGAGGAAACCGAGGGCGGCTTACCGTTACTATGTGATTCGATGCACAGGATTTAAAATTATCAAAAGTCTTATAACCTGATACCGGAGTTGTTGTAGACTGGAAAGGAATTATATTATATTGTATCTTATATGTGATTAAATTTATATTAACCAATGGATGCCGCATAAAATCGAAGAAGGCGCCTTTTAGCTAGACCCTCAAAGCAAAGAGGCTTTGTAAAGATATAGCTGAAAGAAAAGAAATTTAAATTGATTGTAGAACAATGAATTTTCAATCCGCCATTCAAGAATCGAGTTAGGGAGCTATTAATACGCCCATCATTATAGAAAAACAAACATATTGTAAACATTTACTTTTTACTGTGGATCCCGGCACAACTTCTTGCTCGGTGTAAAGCAGTGGATGAATCAGGTCATTGAAGTATATTCTATTCATTTGTATATCCTTAGGGAGTCGATGTCTCGAAAGAAGCCTTTATATCACTTCGGAAATGTGCCTCTAATTGTTGTTATAAAAAAAATTTGAAGGTGCGACCACTATTATTTTCAACTCGTGTGAGTTTAACTCTTGTAGGTAAACTACCGCAAATGAGTGATATAAAAAAATTACACCTTTAAAGGACCATTTATTACAAACGGTTGGTATGGCGATCCTTTTAATCCTTCACTATGTGATTTTCTTTCTTCTTTAATTCTTTGATAATAAATAACATAATTAGTTGTTGAGCGAATTCTTTACTGGTTTAGATTACTTACATAAATCAATGTTTTATTCCAGGAAGTTAAATAAGAATTTTAGCAGCAAATATCTTAACAAAATACACATTGTGAACTTTATAGATTTCAAAATATCTTAATATCTTAATATCTTAATCGAGGATATTTCTAGTTGATACCCAATAAGTGTCTGCAAATGTATAAATGTATAAATCTTACAGATTGTTGAAAGTACTCTTATGACAAAGTCTACAAAGCTAGGTAGATTGTAGTGAAAAAATTCCCGAATATTTTCATTAGAGCGGATAACATAAAACTATTTGAAAAAGAGGTCAGACAACTTTGATAAGAAGTCGCCATATTTACAAATGGAGAATGAACAGCAAATCAAATACTATAAAATATGGTATTCACTGAATAAACCAATATGTTAAGGTTCATCTGATAACAAAAAGCAATGATTCATAGAATCTTAAAGTCCCTTCACCAACAACTTTCGAGCATTGAAGATTGCAGATTTTGGCACTGGAACTGATTTAGTGTCTCAAATGACACAAGTGCCCGGTACACCTAGAAAAATTTGTATTTAATTGAAATATCAATGAAGTGCGACATGTACAGCTTTGGTATTAAATTATGGGAGGTAATACCGCTTAAGAAACCTTTTTCAAACACTGTTAACAAGTTATTGAGATCGAATAAAGATATAATGATATTTCACCTATAAAAGTCAATAAAGTAGGCGGATTTACTTTTGTTGCCTGGAGCACGTTCATGGAATATACCAGCTTCCGGGTAATTTCTGGGCTGATCTTGCTCCACTCATCCAGCAGAGTATTGTTGAGATCCTGTTTGCTGGATATGTTGTGATTCCGGATTTTATTTTCAAGCAGAGCCCACAAATTTTAAATAACATTTAAATCTGGAGACTGGGCTGGCGGAATTATCATGTGCGGGCAGTTCAATATAAGCCAGGACTGAATTATTCTAGACTTATGTTTATCCTGCACCTGTTGAGTAAGTTTTGGAGCCGATAGCTTAGGATTTCCACTTATTTTCCTGATAATCCTAGCTTTTCCTGTTCGATGAAAATTTTGTTTGGTGCCATTTCTTGCGCACCATCAGATTTTCATCGATGAAACTCCGAATTATGCTATTATAGAATTATGAATTTGGCGATGTGAATTTTGAAGTGTTCCAAGTTGAGTTTCCGTTGTTCAATGGTAGTCGGTTTGCCCATAGTCCTTGGTGGCTTGATGCACACGAAATGCAGGAAAAACTAAACTGACTCCCGAATATATTCAACCTGACGTAAAAAATCCGGGTTTTACGGTACCCAGGTGTCCATAATGTAAGTTCGAAATTTTGTAATACGCCCAATTCAGCGCCTAGGGCGAAGTGCTCCTGCACAGCCGGCCCAAATAATACCACCCATAGTAATTAAGTAAATGTTGTTTATGTTCAACTGAATTGTAATTTAAGCGTCCATTAGAATATATATATATATATTTACTTCCACTAGGATTAAGTAAATCTCAGTATTATTTGCCAAGTAGGTAACTTTCTTCCTTTTACAGCGCCCCTCCCCACCCCCCCCCCCCCCCACAAGCAAAAAATACTCATATTAGAGCTCTAGTAGGGTAGGACAGGGATTAAGGGACATCCACGGAATAACCAACCGTGTTGATTTAAATCGTCATATACAATTTCTCATTTGGCAAAATTCCGAATTCAAATTTAAATTTGAATTGCCGGTAAAAAAAAATCTATACGCCACCTATCGGCAAATATCATGCCCAGTATATATAAATATTAGTAAGAACAAATGTTTGTGAATAAATCGAAATGAATTTCGTAATTTGTGAGTAAATTCTGTAGAGGGGAAAATCACCGGGAGCATGGAGTAGATCAATCGTCCACTCCAATTAAAGGGCGACGGGTCTGCCAAATCCACATAGGCCCATCGCAGGAAAGGCGGGTACGTCGTGGCCATAGACACCAGGCCTGCCAACTGTTTAATTTATTTTGTGTGTGCATTCAGGTCGTTATGTTGTGCTGTGAAGGTCGAGTTTTGTTTTGGAGTTTGTACCCTCTACGGGCAGGGTTGGAGTTACACCACCCGGGGAAAACTGAGCTAGCCGAGGTTGGCCACTGCAAACAACAGGACGTGTTACACATACTATAAAATGTATATAGTAATATAAAATACCACAGCAAATAGTATGTAGGCAATCGCGTCAAAAGTAGAACAGCGAGTGTTAATTCAATGATAAGTTACAATATATTATTACCTAATAAAGAATTGAGTTCATTATATTTTCTGCATTTTATGTTTCATTCATATAATTTCAATTTTCCCACAAACTGTTTTTCAAATATGACCTTTCTTAAAAAATACCAAATGTAAATTTAAAATATATGCAATTAAATACTACTCTGTATTTGTTAATATTATCGCGGCAAATGCCAAATATTTTTTGCGGCTGTCCGCAGTGATCTTGCACAGTTCCCTTTTCACACACGTATTTGTGTTCGATGAGTAATAATTTTAAATAATAATTTATTATACTGATTAGTAATGGCGACCATCGAACATGATCAACTCACCCTCGGAAAAGTTCGTATTTGTGTCTTATCACATCTATTTGAATTGAGTCATTGGAATTCTTATAGCCAATTGGAGAGGGAGGCTTTGGAGTTGTCTACAAAGGAACATATAATGGCGATATTGTTGCTATTAAAGAGATAGCAGGGGACATTAGCGAGAAGGATGCAATTATGAACGAGGCCAAATATCAGCAAATGGTCAACGGTCACGAGAACAGCGTCAAACTATTTGGAATTTCGAGGTTCGACGGGAACACCTACTTGGTCATGGAGTATATGGCTGGAGGATCCTTGTGTCACCTTATGCATGAAAGCGACATTCCATATAGCCGTCCGGATGGCGTTCGGTGGTTAAGCCAGGGAGCGCAGGTATATATACGTATATATACATAAATTGGGGAGCAAAAGAATGGCGATTAATGTTCAATTTTTGATTCTAGTTGTTGGCCTATCTTCGTGCGGGTTCGGTGAGAGGCTTTATCCATCGGGACGTGAAACCCCTCAATATGTTACTTGACAGTAATCGAAAGATTTTGAAAATGTGTGACTATGGACTTGTGCGAAATGTGGAAACTAATATGACAAAAAATACAGGCACCTCCATATATATGGCACCCGAGGTAACTATAACTCCACATTATCGTATTAATTCGTCACCTATAGGGGTGTTTATAATGCACAGGTCTTAAATGGTAAGAAGTATACTGAGAAATGTGATGTGTATAGCATGGGCATTACCATCTGGGAAGTTATGACGCGTAAGGAGCCATACAAAGATGAAATCGAGAAATATGGTGTGACGAGAGTCTGTATAAAAATTGTTAAGGAGGGTATGTATATCTTTATACATACAGTCCAATAATATCTATTAATTAAAATTCGTGTAGATCTACGGCCCCCTATTGATGCTGCAATCCCCGAATACATTCAGGAACTGATTCAGAAGTGCTGGGATAAAGATTCCGAGAAACGACCATGTATGCAAGAAGTTGCGGACATTTTGAAAAAGACCTGCACAGATGCCAGTATTCCACCTATCCCTAAACTCAAAAAATGCAATCTTCTTTGAAAGGAAAGTTTACTTCCATTTACTACTGAAAACACGTAACAACTCTTAAGTATGTTGAGTTATGATTTTTTTCAATGCATAAAACAAAGAAAGTTAAACAGACATTAATCAATGTTTAACAAGCTTATAAAAATATGGAAATAAATAAAAAATATTTGTATTTTTATAAGCAACATATACTTGACTGTGCTCCGAGTAGATAAAGTGTAAAAATTTGAGTGATACGTCCAATAGGAAGCGGGGAAATCGATCAAATCAAATATCTCTCACGATTTTATGGCTACCAAATTTTGTTTGTAGGTTGTTGGCGATATCCTTCAAAGATCGGCAAATGCCACGCCCACCTCTGACGCCCCCAGTCCCTGCCCATAAAACTTTTAAATGGCTATATCTTCTATTTGAGTAGGAAATGACAAATTTGGTAGGTATGTTACTGGTAGTCGTCTTTAAGAACCGATAATAAATTTGTGTGGCCACGCCCATAATCGCCAAAGCCGATATTTCGGAACGTGTAAATCGATAAGTCAGTGTATCTCCCACAGTATTAAAGATAGAGTGATCAAACTTGGAAGGTAAATTGCTAATAACCTTCTCCAGGGATTGGGCTATATAGGAGTCAAAAGATTTGTTTAGAATTTTGATAGCAACGTCCATTAAATATATCTGTTTTACTTATAATTGCACATAGCTGACTGATTAATTAATCATTTGTGAGTGCGAGCATTTTAAAAAGAATATTAAAATCTTTGGAGAAGCAGCCAACTGCCAAAGTATATATATTTAGTTCAGGAACTGATGCAAAATGGATGGCGGATTAGAATAGATTCGCCCAGTTTAAAAGTTATTTACATACCACATGTTTTGGGAACTAAGTAAGTAGTTTTCGGTAATAATTATAAATTATAAATAAATAAATGAATATTGCTTAATCCGAAAGGGTCTGACTATGAAAATTGCCTTGCTGTCTAAATCATTATTATTATAGTTGTCTATATTATAAAAATACAATGTGAATTGCTTGTGAAATCAATACTCAATCATCATTTCATTAAAAAAAAACTCAATTTGTATTGGGGTTTTTTGATTTTGTCATTTAATTATTGATTTCGTATTCATCGATAAAAAAAAATACAAAACAGTTCATCTTCAGATGAGAAGAAAACAGATGCTACGATATTTGAAAACAAATGTTTTATATAAGTATGTATATAATTTATTAAATAATTGAACATTTCTATGTATTTGATACAAAAAGTCATCAGTACAGATATGTAAATGATTTGATATAATAGCTTATCAATTATTTGCTCATATGTAAGACTTTCTAATTAACGTGTTTAATTAATAATTTAAGTAAACGGAATGTGCCATAATTAACTAAAAACAAAATTTTGCGAATTTTTACAAAGGTAGGCATTATATAAATATGAAAATGGGTTTAGTACAATTTATAGCTAAACAAGCCAATTTGGAGTGTGGAGGAACTAAGAGACTGAACTAAATATATATATATATATATATTGAAATGGCTCTAATTTTCTTGTCTATATTTACAACAATTTTAAAGCTATAGTTACTCAATGAATGGTACATTTTAAAAATCTCCCCTGCAAATTTAAATTATTTTTATTTAATTATTATATGTGGATTAATAACAGTCCACTGTATTTACACTGTGATGGATCTTGGTAGTTTTAATAATGAGGACACCAAATAAATGAGACAAAGAGAAGTTTGGTGGTAAAATGGTCATTAAATTTGTTCGCCTTTCGCTTGATGAAGACCCTTACACCATTGCGGTCATTAATGATTATACGCATATAAGGAGATAAAAGTATAGTTTTGTGTCACAATGAAATCCAAGATCGTTAACTGTAAATATGCCAATTTCAATAGTAAAAGTCATAGAGAAACATTTTCAACAAGCACAAGATTTCAAATCATCCTGAATACGATTATGAATGGGAGGTCCTTAATGAAAAGGGTAAGAAATTAGAGTCCAATGTGTCCATCTGATCATCTGGTATTACTGCTGTCAGATTGTTCCCTCCGTTCTCAATAATTAAGCTATTATTACAATTATTGTAACATGGACTTTCTCTCATTTTTTGCACTCGAAGAGACGAAACCAGTAAACTCAAAAGTTGTCATATTTTTATACCCTTAACCCATTAAAAATGGGTAAAAAAGGTATAATGGTTTTGTGCAAATGTATGTAACAGGCAGAAGGAAGCATCTCCAACTACATAAAGTATATATATTCTTGATCAGGATCAACAGCCGAGTCGATATAGCCCTGTCCGTCTGTCCGTCCGTCAGAGACTATGAGAGCTAGCGACTTCAAATTTGGAATATAAGTTCTCGTGTACCAGGCGCAGATCAAGCTTGCTTTATTTTATCGATACCTGCCTTAGTTTCTGAATTTTCGATACAAATCATCTTAAAAGTAAATTTGCCAAGAAAACTAGAATATATTTAATAACTGAGTTAAGGGTATATCGTAGTCGAGCTAACTCGTCTACAGCCTCTTTTTTTATTAGCAGCTTACAAACAAACGAGAAAAATAGCTTAATAATACTAATTGTAGATTGTTGTATCGAAAGGTTTACCATAATGATAATCGTGTTAAGTGCACATATTTGTAGATAGCTTCTGATTAGTGTAGTAAAAACAATAAAAACCTTGTTGGGAGAGGTAACTTTATGATTAGCCAAAATGATGTGCATTTAAAGGGTTACTCTTTCAGCATATCAAATATGTCGCAATAAAGCAGCAAATGTCATTAATTTATATTTTATATTTATTACTACAACGTCTTCGGATTCCAATTCCTTGACATCATCGTCTACAAGTTCGTCCAGGATGCAGTAATCCACAATGATGCGTGATTGCATCCCCGGTTTTTACACGGGTTGCCACTCTATCTACGAGGAAGGTTTTTAAGTTTCGCCAAAGATGTACACTTCAGTTTGTTCAGGTTGTTTGTGTCAGTCGCAGCAGCCAGTGCGTCATCGTTCAGAAGCTTGGCTTCTCAGTCAGTTCAAATTTCAACTCACACACCCAGAGAGTGTTTGTCGGCGGTCATCGCCGGCGGAACAGTTCATTTGATTCGCCACGCTTCAGTCTTGCGCCGACACCGCAGCCATCAAATGTGACCATTCAGACCACAAACAACGCCAACTCCAACACCAACACCACAAACGCCGCTTTTAAGAACGACTCCGGAAAGCTGGTCAATGCCAGCAATAACTCATTGGCGCATGAAAATGCTGCAAGTGTCAAGGATGCCGCCAGCACCACTGTAGCCATGCAGCCAGCAGTCAAGCAACCCCTGCGACGGTTCGCGCCTCGAAGCCAACATCCTGGTTGGAGTTCCTTGGAATAAATAAACGAAAGAAGGGCAGCGCCGATTCGCTGTAGATTTACTTAGCCCCTACCACCCCCTTCCATCATCCGTGTATGAAGAATATTAGAAATAAAAACACAGATATTGAATTAAAATGAATGTTAAAAGGATTTGTTATTAGACACGAAGCACGGAGTAAAGAGTAGCACTGAATGCCACAAATTGCACTCTCTGTTATCAAACAACAATAAGCAGTAGAGTAATACAGTGGAACAGTATGACAGTAGGACAGTCCGATACGATACTAACGAGACTACTCGTTATATTAGTAGTCCGATATTTGTTGGCGTCAAAGTTTCCTGTTGATCTGGTAGCACTGTCTGCTGTCAAACGAAAATTGAAAATTTTGAAGCAAAGAAAATTTCAAATCAGAAATCAAAAATAAAACCACCCGATTTGCTAAACTAACTAACTAACTAAATCAGTTCAAGCTCAACAAAATTTAGTGCACATCGCTTACTCAATTCATGTAAGTTGATTCTTAATTAGTTCTTTGGTACTTATTGGAGAGACCACGTGTTCAGACTTTTTGAACTATCAATTTTAGCCAGAATCAAGATTTGGGATTGAAGATGCCACGCAATACACCCCAGAAGAAAAAGGCCGAGCGTCGCGAGCTCTGTGCTGATAAAGTCGCTGCAGATGTTGTCGCTGCTGCTCAGATTGACAATGTGGCTGCCACAGTCGACGAGGCAGTCAAATTCGTCGCTGTGACAGCTTCCGATATGTACGGGATACGGCGCGCCGCCTTCATTAACAACAATATTGGCAACAATTGTGATGCGAATGGGGCTAATAATGCTTCTGATAATCTTGGCGGCCCATCGGCAGCTATTATTTAGAGGAAACCGAGGGCGGCTTACCGTTACTATGTGATTCGATGCAATAGCTTTAGGGGGAGACACTCCCAATGGTCTTAGGATGTGATCATATATATACGTATATGTATATTTGGACAGATTATTTCGGTTAATCGATCCGTTCCGATTTGACACACTGGCACTAATTTGCAGACAAATTTTTAATGGCGTTAGAAAATTCTAGATTATGAAATAAAATTAAATGTAAATATTGGTTCGCTTGAAAAAATTAAAATAATTACAGCGCATACTTCGATTCACAGGATTTGAAATTACCAAAAGTCTTATAACCTGATACCGGAGTCGTTGTAGACTGGAAAGGAATTATTTTATATTGTCATTATCATCATTACATATGGTTAAATTTATATTTACCAATTGATGCCGCATAAAATCGAAGAAGGCGAAGCTAGACCCTCAAAGCAAAGAGGCTTTGTAAAGATATAGCTGAAAGAAAAGAAATTTAAATTTATTGTAGAACAAAGATTTTTAAATATTAATACGCCCATCATTACAGAAAAACAAACATATTGTAAACATTTACTTTTTACTGTCGGATTACTCAGAGTGTGGATCCCGGCACAACTTCTTGCTCGGTGTAAAGCAGTGGATGAATCAGGTCATTGAAGTATATTCTATTCATTTGTATATCCTTAGGGAGTCGATGTCTCGAAAGAAGAAGAATTATTTTCAACTCGTGTGATTTTAACTCTTGTAGTTAAACTACCGCAAATGAGTGATATAAAAAAATTACACCTTTAAAGGACCATTGATTACAAACGGTTGGTATCGCGATCCTTTTAATCCTTCACTATGTGATTTTCTTTCTTCTTTAATTTTTGGATAATAAAAGGCATAATTATTTGTTGAGTGAATTCTTCACTGGTTTAGATTACTTACTTGAATCAATGTTTTATTCCAGGAAGTTAAATAAGAATTTTAGCAGCAAATATCTTAACAAAATACACACTGTGAACTTTAAGGATTTCAAAATATCGGAGGAATTATTATACATATAGTAGTCAGTATGCTCACAGTTCCAGAAAACACAACATCTTAATCGAGAATATTTTTAGTTGATACCCAATAAGTGTCTGCAGATGTATAAATCTTACAGATTGTTGAAAGTACTCTTATGACAAAGTCTAAAAAGCTAGGTTGATTTAGTGTCTTAAATGACACAAGTGCCCGGTACACCTAGAAAAATTTGTATTTAATTGAAATATAAATAGTCAATAAAGTAGACGGATTTACTTTTGTTGCCTGGAGCACGTTCATGGAATATACCAGCTTCCGGGTAGTTTCTGGGCTGATCTTGCTCCACTCAATAGGAATTATCATAGGCGGGCAGTTCAATATAAGCCAGGACTGAACTATTCTAGACATATTTTTGTCCTGCACCTGTTAAGCAGGTTTTGGAGCCGATAGCTTAGGATTTCCACTTATTTTCCTGATAATCCTCGCTTGTCCTGTTCGGTGAAAATTTTGTTTGGTACCATTTCTTGCCCTCCATCCAATTTTTGTCGATGAAACTCCGAATGATGCTATATACATTAGGCGATGTGAGTTTTGAAGTGTTCCAGGTTGAGTTTCTGTTGTTCAATGGTAGTCCGTTTGCCCATAGTCCTTGTTGGCTTGTTGCACCCGAAATGCAGGAAAAACTAAACTGACTACCGAATATATTCAACCTGACGTAAAAAATCCGGGTTTTATGGCACCCAGATGTCCATAATGTAAGTGTTCGAAATAAGCTGTGACCATAAATTGAGGTACACAACCTAGCAGGTGGGGAAACCCCAATTTATTGGGTCATATATTAATTTCGGTCGTTAATAAATGTACCTCCCATCGGTCTTTGGAATTTTTTAAAAATAATGAATAATTAGTTTATGGCAGGTAATTAAAAATTTAATTTGACACTGCTCCAAATAAGCATTGAGTCACTGAATATGTTTATTATTAAGTTAAACCTTTCGATAAAATATATTAAACATATTTGAATGGTATAAAATGTACGAGTATATAGTAATATAAAGTACCACAGCAAATATTCTGTAGACAATCGCGTCAAGAAAAGTAGAACAGCGGGTGTTAATTCAATGATAAGTTACAATATATTATTACCAAATAAAGAATTGAGTTCATTATATTTTCTGCATTTTATGTTTCATTCATATAATTTCAATTTTCCCACAAACTGTTTTTCAAGTATGACCTTTCTTAAAAAATACTAAAATTTAAATTTAAAATATATGCAATTAAATACAACTCTGTATTTGATAACCTTATCGCGGTAAATGCCAAATATTTTTTGCGGCTGTCCGCAGTGATCTTGCACAGTTCCCTTTTCACACACGTGTTTGTGTTCGATGAGTAATCATTTTAAATAAAATTTTATTATACTGATTAGTAATGGAGACCATCGAACATGATCAACTCACCCTCGGAAAAGTACGTATTTGTGTCTTATCACATCTTATTTGAATTGAGTCATTGGAATTCTTATAGCCAATTGGAAAGGGAGGCTTTGGAGTTGTCTACAAAGGAACATATAATGGAGATATTGTGGCTATTAAAGAGATAGCAGGGGACATTAACGAGAAGTATGCAATTATGAACGAGGCCAAATATCAGCAAATGGTCAACGGCCACGAGAACAGCGTCAAACTATTTGGAATTTCGAGGTTCGACGGGAACACCTACTTGGTCATGGAGTATATGGCTGGAAAATCCTTGTGGCACCTTATGCATAATTCGGACAAAACATATAGCTATAAGGATGGCGTCCAGTGGTTAAGCCAGGGAGCGCAGGTATATATACGTATATATACATAAATTGGGGAGCAGAAGAATGGCGATTAATGTTCTATTTTTGATTCTAGTTGTTGGCCTATCTTCGTGCGGGTTCGGTGAGAGGCTATATCCATCGGGACGTGAAACCCCAAAATATGTTACTTGACAGTAATCAAAAGATTTTGAAAATGTGTGACTATGGACTTGTGCGAAATGTGGAAACTAATATGACAAAAAATACAGGCACCTTCATATATATGGCACCCGAGGTAACTAGTACTCCACATTATCGTATTCATTTTGTCACCTTTAACGGTGTTTACCGTTTACAATGCACAGGTCATAAAAGGTGAGAAGTATACTGAGAAATGTGATGTGTATAGCATGGGCATTACCATCTGGGAAGTTATGACGCGTAAGATACCATACTTAGATGAAATCAAGAAATATGGTGATACGATACTCATGGACAAAATTGCTAATGAGAGTATGTAGATCTTTATGCATACAGTCCAATAATAACTATTAATTAAAATTCGTGTAGATCTACGGCCCCCTATTGATGCTGCAATCCCCGAATACATTCAGGAACTGATTCAGAAGTGCTGGGATAAAGATTCCGAGAAACGACCATGTATGCAAGAAGTTGTGGACATTTTGAAAAAGCCCTGCACAGATGCAATGTATTCCACCTATCCCTAAAATCCCAAAATGCAAACTTCTTTGAAAGGAAAGTTTACTTCCATTTACTACTGAAAACACATAACAACTCTTAAGTATGTTGAGTTATGATTATTTTCAATGCATAAAACAAAGAAAGTTAAACAGACATTAATCAATATTTAACAAGCCATGTAAACAAAGCTTATAAAATTATGAAAATAAATAAAAAATATTTGTATTTTTATACTTTTATGAAGGTATCAGCAGCACATACTTGACAGTGCTCCGAGTAGATAAAGTGTAAAAATTTGAGAGATACGTCCAATAGGAAGCGTTGAAATCGATCAAATCAAATATCTCTCACGATTTTATGACTACCAAATTTTGTTTGTAGGTTGTTGGCGATATCCTTCAAAGATCGGCAAATGCCACGCCCACCTCTGACGCCCCCAGCCCCCGCCCATAAAACTTTTAAATGGCTATATCTTCTATTTGAGTAGGAAATGACAAATTTGGTAGGCATGTTACTGATAGTCGCCTTTAAGAACCGATAATAAATTTGTGGCGCCACGCCCATAATCGCCAAAGCCGATATTTCGGAACGTGTAAATCGATAAGTCAGTGTATCTCCCACAGTATTAAAGATAGAGTGATCAAACTTGGAAGGTAAATTGCTAATAACCGGTCATTAATAATTATACACATATAAGGATATAAAAGTATAGTTTTGTGTCACAATGAAATCCAAGATCGTTAACTGTAAATATGCCAATTTCAATAGTAAAAGTCATAAAGAAACATTTTCAACAAGCAAAAGATTTCAAATCATCCTGAATACGATTATGAATGGGAGGTCCATAAAGAAAAGGGTAAGAAATTAGAGTCCAATGTGTCCATCTGCTGACAGATTGTTCCCTCCGTTCTTAATAATTAAGCTATTATTACAATTATTAAACACGTACATTGTAACATAGACTTTCTCTCATATTTTGCACTCGAAGAGACGAAACCAGTGAACCTCAAAATTTGTCATATTTTTTATTAGCAATTTACAAACAAACGAGAAAAATAGCTTAATAATAATAATTGTAGATTGTTATATCGAAAGGTTTACCATAATTATAATCGTGTAAAATGCACATATTTGTATATAGCTTCTGATTAGTGTAGTAAAAACAATAAAAACCTAGTTGGGAGAGGTAATTTTATGATTAGCCAAAATGATGTGCATTTAAAGAGTTACTCTTTCAGCATATCAAATATGTCGATATAAAGCGGCAAATGTCTAATTTATATTTTATATTTATTACTACAACGTCTTCGAATTCCAATTCCTTGCCATCATCGTCTACAAGCTCGTCCAGGATGCAGTAATCCACAATGATGCGTGATTGCATCCCCGGTTTTTACACGGGTTGCCACTCTATATACGAGGAAGGTTTTTAAGTTTCGCCAAAGATGTACACTTCAGTTTGTTTAGGTTGTTTGTGCCAGTCTCAGCAGCCAGCCCGTCATCGTTCAGAAGCTTGGCTTCTCAGTCAGTTCAAATTTCAACTCACACACCCAGAGAGTGGGTAAACTGTTTGGCGGCGGTCATCGCCGGCGGAACAGTGCATTTGATTCGCCACGCTTGTCTTGCGCCGACACCGCAGCCATCGAATGTGACCATTCAGACCACAAACAACGCCAACTCCAACACCAACACCACAAACGCCGCTTTTAAGAACGACTCCGGAAAGCTGGTCAATGCCAGCAATAACTCATTGGCGCATGAAAATGCTGCAAGTGTCAAGGATTCCGCCAGCACCACTATAGCCAAGGCAGCCAGCAGTCAAGCAACCCCGGCGACGGTTCGCGCCTCGAAGCCAACATCCTGGTTGGAGTTCCTTGGAATAAATAAACGAAAGAAGGGCAGCGCCGATTCGCTGTAGATTTACTTATCCCCTACCACCCCCTTCCATCATCCGCTTATGAAGAATATTTGAAATAAAAACACAGATATTGAATTAAAATGAATGTTAAAAGGATTTGTTATTAGACACGAAGCACGGAGTAAAGAGTAGCACTGAATGCCACAAATTGCACTCTCTGGTATCAAACAACAATAAGCAGTAGAGTAATACAGTAGGACAGTATGACAGTAGGACAGTCAATCGTTATATTAGTAGTCCGATATTTTTTGGCCTCAAAGTTTCCTGTTTATCTGGTAGCACTGTCTGCTGTCAAACGAAAATTGAAAATTTTGAAGCAAAGAAAATTTCAAATCAGAAATCAAAAATAAAACCACCCGATTTGCTAAACTAACTAACTAACTAAATCAGTTCAAGCTCAACAAAATTTAGTGCACATCGCTTACTCAATTCATGTAAGTTGATTCTTAATTAGTTCTTTGGTACTTATTGGAGAGACCATGTTCAGACTTTTTGAACTATCAATTTTAGCCAGAATCAAGATTTGGGATTGAAGATGCCACGCAATACACCCCAGAAGAAAAAGGCCGAGCGTCGCGAGCTCTGTGCTGATAAAGTCGCTGCAGATGTTGTCGCTGCTGCTCAGATTGACAATGTGGCTGCCACAGTCGACGAGGCAGTCAAATTCGTCGCTGTGACAGCTTCCGATATGTACGGGATACGGCGCGCCGCCTTCATTAACAACAATATTGGCAACAATTGTGATGCGAATGGGGCTAATAATGCTTCTGATAATCTTGGCGGCCCATCGGCAGCTATTATTTAGAGGAAACCGAGGGCGGCTTACCGTTACTATGTGATTCGATGCAATAGCTTTAGGGGGAGACACTCCCAATGGTCTTAGGATGTGATCATATATATACGTATATGTATATTTGGACAGATTATTTCGGTTAATCGATCCGTTCCGATTTGACACACTGGCACTAATTTGCAGACAAATTTTTAATGGCGTTAGAAAATTCTAGATTATGAAATAAAATTAAATGTAAATATTGGTTCGCTTGAAAAAATTAAAATAATTACAGCGCATACTTCGATTCACAGGATTTGAAATTACCAAAAGTCTTATAACCTGATACCGGAGTCGTTGTAGACTGGAAAGGAATTATTTTATATTGTCATTATCATCATTACATATGGTTAAATTTATATTTACCAATTGATGCCGCATAAAATCGAAGAAGGCGAAGCTAGACCCTCAAAGCAAAGAGGCTTTGTAAAGATATAGCTGAAAGAAAAGAAATTTAAATTTATTGTAGAACAAAGATTTTTAAATATTAATACGCCCATCATTACAGAAAAACAAACATATTGTAAACATTTACTTTTTACTGTCGGATTACTCAGAGTGTGGATCCCGGCACAACTTCTTGCTCGGTGTAAAGCAGTGGATGAATCAGGTCATTGAAGTATATTCTATTCATTTGTATATCCTTAGGGAGTCGATGTCTCGAAAGAAGAAGAATTATTTTCAACTCGTGTGATTTTAACTCTTGTAGTTAAACTACCGCAAATGAGTGATATAAAAAAATTACACCTTTAAAGGACCATTGATTACAAACGGTTGGTATCGCGATCCTTTTAATCCTTCACTATGTGATTTTCTTTCTTCTTTAATTTTTGGATAATAAAAGGCATAATTATTTGTTGAGTGAATTCTTCACTGGTTTAGATTACTTACTTGAATCAATGTTTTATTCCAGGAAGTTAAATAAGAATTTTAGCAGCAAATATCTTAACAAAATACACACTGTGAACTTTAAGGATTTCAAAATATCGGAGGAATTATTATACATATAGTAGTCAGTATGCTCACAGTTCCAGAAAACACAACATCTTAATCGAGAATATTTTTAGTTGATACCCAATAAGTGTCTGCAGATGTATAAATCTTACAGATTGTTGAAAGTACTCTTATGACAAAGTCTAAAAAGCTAGGTTGATTTAGTGTCTCAAATGACACAAGTGCCCGGTACACCTAGAAAAATTTGTATTTAATTGAAATATAAATAGTCAATAAAGTAGACGGATTTACTTTTGTTGCCTGGAGCACGTTCATGGAATATACCAGCTTCCGGGTAGTTTCTGGGCTGATCTTGCTCCACTCAATAGGAATTATCATAGGCGGGCAGTTCAATATAAGCCAGGACTGAACTATTCTAGACATATTTTTGTCCTGCACCTGTTAAGCAGGTTTTGGAGCCGATAGCTTAGGATTTCCACTTATTTTCCTGATAATCCTCGCTTGTCCTGTTCGGTGAAAATTTTGTTTGGTACCATTTCTTGCCCTCCATCCAATTTTTGTCGATGAAACTCCGAATGATGCTATATACATTAGGCGATGTGAGTTTTGAAGTGTTCCAGGTTGAGTTTCTGTTGTTCAATGGTAGTCCGTTTGCCCATAGTCCTTGTTGGCTTGTTGCACCCGAAATGCAGGAAAAACTAAACTGACTACCGAATATATTCAACCTGACGTAAAAAATCCGGGTTTTATGGCACCCAGATGTCCATAATGTAAGTGTTCGAAATAAGCTGTGACCATAAATTGAGGTACACAACCTAGCAGGTGGGGAAACCCCAATTTATTGGGTCATATATTAATTTCGGTCGTTAATAAATGTACCTCCCATCGGTCTTTGGAATTTTTTAAAAATAATGAATAATTAGTTTATGGCAGGTAATTAAAAATTTAATTTGACACTGCTCCAAATAAGCATTGAGTCACTGAATATGTTTATTATTAAGTTAAACCTTTCGATAAAATATATTAAACATATTTGAATGGTATAAAATGTACGAGTATATAGTAATATAAAGTACCACAGCAAATATTCTGTAGACAATCGCGTCAAGAAAAGTAGAACAGCGGGTGTTAATTCAATGATAAGTTACAATATATTATTACCAAATAAAGAATTGAGTTCATTATATTTTCTGCATTTTATGTTTCATTCATATAATTTCAATTTTCCCACAAACTGTTTTTCAAGTATGACCTTTCTTAAAAAATACTAAAATTTAAATTTAAAATATATGCAATTAAATACAACTCTGTATTTGATAACCTTATCGCGGTAAATGCCAAATATTTTTTGCGGCTGTCCGCAGTGATCTTGCACAGTTCCCTTTTCACACACGTGTTTGTGTTCGATGAGTAATCATTTTAAATAAAATTTTATTATACTGATTAGTAATGGAGACCATCGAACATGATCAACTCACCCTCGGAAAAGTACGTATTTGTGTCTTATCACATCTTATTTGAATTGAGTCATTGGAATTCTTATAGCCAATTGGAAAGGGAGGCTTTGGAGTTGTCTACAAAGGAACATATAATGGAGATATTGTGGCTATTAAAGAGATAGCAGGGGACATTAACGAGAAGTATGCAATTATGAACGAGGCCAAATATCAGCAAATGGTCAACGGCCACGAGAACAGCGTCAAACTATTTGGAATTTCGAGGTTCGACGGGAACACCTACTTGGTCATGGAGTATATGGCTGGAAAATCCTTGTGGCACCTTATGCATAATTCGGACAAAACATATAGCTATAAGGATGGCGTCCAGTGGTTAAGCCAGGGAGCGCAGGTATATATACGTATATATACATAAATTGGGGAGCAGAAGAATGGCGATTAATGTTCTATTTTTGATTCTAGTTGTTGGCCTATCTTCGTGCGGGTTCGGTGAGAGGCTATATCCATCGGGACGTGAAACCCCAAAATATGTTACTTGACAGTAATCAAAAGATTTTGAAAATGTGTGACTATGGACTTGTGCGAAATGTGGAAACTAATATGACAAAAAATACAGGCACCTTCATATATATGGCACCCGAGGTAACTAGTACTCCACATTATCGTATTCATTTTGTCACCTTTAACGGTGTTTACCGTTTACAATGCACAGGTCATAAAAGGTGAGAAGTATACTGAGAAATGTGATGTGTATAGCATGGGCATTACCATCTGGGAAGTTATGACGCGTAAGATACCATACTTAGATGAAATCAAGAAATATGGTGATACGATACTCATGGACAAAATTGCTAATGAGAGTATGTAGATCTTTATGCATACAGTCCAATAATAACTATTAATTAAAATTCGTGTAGATCTACGGCCCCCTATTGATGCTGCAATCCCCGAATACATTCAGGAACTGATTCAGAAGTGCTGGGATAAAGATTCCGAGAAACGACCATGTATGCAAGAAGTTGTGGACATTTTGAAAAAGCCCTGCACAGATGCAATGTATTCCACCTATCCCTAAACTCCAAAAATGCAAACTTCTTTGAAAGGAAAGTTTACTTCCATTTACTACTGAAAACACATAACAACTCTTAAGTATGTTGAGTTATGATTATTTTCAATGCATAAAACAAAGAAAGTTAAACAGACATTAATCAATATTTAACAAGCCATGTAAACAAAGCTTATAAAATTATGAAAATAAATAAAAAATATTTGTATTTTTATACTTTTATGAAGGTATCAGCAGCACATACTTGACAGTGCTCCGAGTAGATAAAGTGTAAAAATTTGAGAGATACGTCCAATAGGAAGCGTTGAAATCGATCAAATCAAATATCTCTCACGATTTTATGACTACCAAATTTTGTTTGTAGGTTGTTGGCGATATCCTTCAAAGATCGGCAAATGCCACGCCCACCTCTGACGCCCCCAGCCCCCGCCCATAAAACTTTTAAATGGCTATATCTTCTATTTGAGTAGGAAATGACAAATTTGGTAGGCATGTTACTGATAGTCGCCTTTAAGAACCGATAATAAATTTGTGGCGCCACGCCCATAATCGCCAAAGCCGATATTTCGGAACGTGTAAATCGATAAGTCAGTGTATCTCCCACAGTATTAAAGATAGAGTGATCAAACTTGGAAGGTAAATTGCTAATAACCGGTCATTAATAATTATACACATATAAGGATATAAAAGTATAGTTTTGTGTCACAATGAAATCCAAGATCGTTAACTGTAAATATGCCAATTTCAATAGTAAAAGTCATAAAGAAACATTTTCAACAAGCAAAAGATTTCAAATCATCCTGAATACGATTATGAATGGGAGGTCCATAAAGAAAAGGGTAAGAAATTAGAGTCCAATGTGTCCATCTGCTGACAGATTGTTCCCTCCGTTCTTAATAATTAAGCTATTATTACAATTATTAAACACGTACATTGTAACATAGACTTTCTCTCATATTTTGCACTCGAAGAGACGAAACCAGTGAACCTCAAAATTTGTCATATTTTTTATTAGCAATTTACAAACAAACGAGAAAAATAGCTTAATAATAATAATTGTAGATTGTTATATCGAAAGGTTTACCATAATTATAATCGTGTAAAATGCACATATTTGTATATAGCTTCTGATTAGTGTAGTAAAAACAATAAAAACCTAGTTGGGAGAGGTAATTTTATGATTAGCCAAAATGATGTGCATTTAAAGAGTTACTCTTTCAGCATATCAAATATGTCGATATAAAGCGGCAAATGTCTAATTTATATTTTATATTTATTACTACAACGTCTTCGAATTCCAATTCCTTGCCATCATCGTCTACAAGCTCGTCCAGGATGCAGTAATCCACAATGATGCGTGATTGCATCCCCGGTTTTTACACGGGTTGCCACTCT